>CM044862.1:18872500-19472500 GCA_024500155.1 Chenopodium formosanum
CACTAGTGGTAGAACTAATGAGGGTCAAGCAATTATATTAACTGTTTTGGAGCAAATTGAATCTGGAAGAAATCCAATGCCATTAATTGTTGGATAGACTATGCTTAGTCTTGATGAATTGAAGAAAAATCCAAAAGCACCTTTTAGGGGCTCTCGAATTTTATTAAAGGTAGAAAAATAATATTTTTAATTGTAGAAATCAAAAACATATTTTTGTATAGTAATACTAATTTATTTGTATTGAACTATTTTGCAGATATGGCTAATGGAGAGACTAGAATTAATTAGTCCTCTTGACAATATTGAAAAATATACTCCAAATTGCTTTGTGAGGCGAAAGAAACGCTTCTCTAAGATGGGGCGCCATGAGTAGAATAAAGTATTTGCCTCTGGAAACTTTGCTATCAAGTGGGTCATCCCTGGTGGAAAATAGAGAAGATGGTTGGTGTCAAACAAGAAACCCTTTTTGCCGTATTGCTTCAGGATGACGAATGCTTCTCTGAGGTCCTTGATGTGATCAGCTGCCTTCTTGGACTTGACTACCATGTCATCTATGTAGAATTCCATTGTGTTCCCGATTTGTTCTCCAAACATCTTATTCACTAACCTTTAGTACGTCGCTCCTGAATTCTTCAATCCAAAAGGCATTACCCTGTAGCAATAGATTCCCTGGCTAGTAATGAAAGCGGTCTTTTCTTGGTCGTCTTTTTGCATGAGGATTTGATTGTACCCACTGTATGCATCCATGAAGGAGAGTAATTCGTGCCCTGCTGTTGCATCCACCATGGCATTAATGTGAGGTAATGGGAAGGGGTCTTTTGGACAGGCCTTGTTTATATTTGTGAAGTCAATGCATATTCTCCATTTCATGTTCTTCTTTTTGACCACCACTACATTGACAAGCCACTCTGGGTACTTTACCTCTCTGATCTTTCTTATCTTTAACAAGTTTTGGATTTCTTCATTGATGATCTTGTTCCTTTCTAGCGCAAATTTTCTTCTTTTCTACTTTACTGGTGTATGCATTGGATCCACGTTCAGTTTGTGAGTAATCACGTCTGGGGAGATTCCTTTCATATCTTCATGAGTCCAAGCGAACGCGTCTTTCTCTACTTTCAAGAATTCAGAAATTTGCTGACGAAGATCTATACTCAACTCCGATCCTATCCTGAACTTCTGATCTGGGTGATTAGGGTTTAGCTGGACTTCTATGGCTTCATGTTCTTCTGCTATACTCAGTTTCTCTTGGCCCAGTTGACCCTTTGATTGCTATGATGAACTCTTCTCTGTAGATGTTGCCTTTAGTGCAATCTTGTAGCATTCTTTGGCTTCTTTAGGATCCCCTTTGATCTCCTGGATACCCCACCTAGTAGGGAACTTAATGACTTGATAGTATGTGGAAGGGATGGCCTTAATCTCATGTATCCATGGTCTGCCCAGAATCATATTATATAATGACAAGGTATCGATCACTAGGAATTTGACTTGTAAGTTGACCCTTTTTGCGTAAGTGGCTAATGTGATCTCTCCACTTGTCTTCTTGGTTTCCCCACTGAATCCTACAAGCATTGTTGACTTATTGATTATGTTCTTCTCATTGATGTTCATATGTTTCAAGGTATCAAGCATGATGATGTTTGCGGAGCTTCCATTGTCAACAAGGATTCGCTTGATCATACAATTTCCAGCTGGGACTGAAATTACTAGGCTGTCATGATGGCCTTCTACTGCATCTCTTTCTTCGAACATGATGGGGATATCCATTTTTTACCTTTCCCTTCTGTCGGGGTAATCTTTATGGTTTTCTTTTGCATGCCGCTTTGCTGCTGAGTATGTTAAGCCGCATACCTCTGACCCTCCTGATATGAAACAGATAGTCTTGACAATTGGAGGAGGAGGTGGGGGGCCACCTTGTTTGGATTCTTTTTCCCTTCCTGGAGCTTTGGACCTGTCTGATAGGAGCTCTTTAAGATAGCCTTTCTTCAATAGGTAAGCAACTTCCTTCCTGAGCGCAATGCATTCATCGGTTGTATGACCAATATCTGAATGGAAATCGCACCATCTTGATGGATCCTTCGTTTCTCTAGGTCTATCACTCTTTTTGGGCCATTGCACGGTGTCTCCCATTTTGTTCAAGGTCCTAATTACTCCTGTAGGGTTAACAATGAAATAATATTCATGCAATTTAGGTGGAAGTTCAGGATCTTCCCTCCAATCTGAGAATTCTTCCTCGACAGCATTGACTGATCCTTCACCAAAACGGGAACGTTGATACAGCTTGAATCGATGGTCCCTTTTGGAGAATGTCTTTGCACAACACGGTACAGATCTGAGGACTGCTTCTCGATTTTTTTGCTACTAGCGAATTCAATCTTGAAGAGATTCACCATTCCTACAAAAGATCGAATTGTCCCATTATCTAAATTAATGAACCAAGTTAGGGCTAGACTTGATAACGTGGCTCCGAAGCCTTTGCACATGATGAATTCCCTGATGTCTCTAGGGATTGAGCTAGTTATCATCTTCTGTTTGTAGAGGGATGCGTGCTCATCAGGGTCAGTTGTTCCATCATACATGGCCATGTTGGGCGTGCTGAACCTCTTTGGCACTTCTACCATGGCGATCTCTTATGAAAAATGAGACTCTATATAGCCTTCCGCTGCTTCTTCTTCCATGGGCATTGGAACTCCAGGAATCTTGGCGATCTTGCCCTCAAATGCTTTGAGGTACTCCTTAACCACCTTCTCTATCTTTCCTTCTTCAGTTCCTTCCTGCCTGTTCTTCCTGATAGTTCCTAGATCCAGAAAATCTAAGTCCAGGGGTTGTTCCCTTCTGTTAGAGTGTAGACACCCATTTGTGTCTCCCCAAAACCAAACCCAATGATGAGTACCTTTCACGTCGAATCATACTCGAATGAAACGAAAGTGTGGAAAGGTCTAGTGTTGCGGATAGTTTTAATTCTTTTCTCTTCTCTATGTTTTTGAAAACTTTATTTTTAGAAAACAGCCAATCCAGTTTGGTTGGTCCATGATATGGGTCCAATAGTAGTGTAGTTGGATGGGGCTTGCAAAGACCTTTCCAACGATATATTATAAGCCCAATTCCGATGAATACTGAGGAAGTTATGGCCAATTTACTAAACTGGGCCCGGTTTGAGCTTTATGTACGGCCCAATGATCTAGGGGAGGGCCTAATATGATTTATCATTCCTAATGCAATTAGGAATGGTTTTGGTCTTCTAGAATCTTCTAGAAGGTTCTTTTCATTCCTAATTCAATTAGCATTGATAAGTTGACTTTGTTGACTTTTTAGAGTTTTAATCAAAATCAAATAGCATTTTCGAAGAAATTATATTATTTTATCTTCCAGTATGGTAAATTTATTAGATTTTCGAAAACGCGTTGAAATCCAGTTTGGCGTCCAACCCCAGGCCTTGGCGCCTGGAACCTGGATTGGCGCCTGGCGCTAGCCATTGGTGGCTGGCGCCAGCTAGCCAGGGTTGGCGCCAACCTTGTTTCTGAGCGTCAGACTCTGTTTTGTTAAATTATCTTTTTTGGCTGATTTTCTCTAGAAATATCGTATCAAAAACTCCGTTTTCATTCATCCACAATCATCATTCATCGTCTTTCATTCACGAGTTCATCAACATTAAATCTCTTTCAATTCTTTCTTTCTTACTTTTTCATACAAAATTCCGCATTCACAAGATCTAGAAACACCTAGCCATATTCGAAGTTGCCTTCGCCCTAAACGTGAAAGGTTTTAATTTCTGAGGGTTTGGTCCCAAATCTCTCTTTCAATTATTTAATTTGATTGTTTTGATTATTATTTTTCTTGAAGTTACTAACGTGTGTATTTTGTTATTAGAAAGAGGTACGAGGCATCAAAGTAAGTACCTTAATTGATTTATTGATTTTACGATGTAGATATCATGTTTATTGTTGTTATGATTCCTAGTATCATGTCTAGGGTATTTTAATATTAAATATGATTGTTATGATGCTTCGTATGTTCTTTCTAATATTAATTCATGTTAGTATCATGTTAGGGTTAAAGCTTTGATTTTTATTGCTTAGTGACATGCTGGGGTTTGTTATTAATCTTGTTAGTATCATGCCTAAGATCTTGCTATTTTTATTATGTTTTAATATTAACATGATCATGATTATAATTGTTGGAATGATTATGAATATTATTATTATTATTTTAATGATGATTATTTTAATTTGTTATTATTGATTATTATTATGTTGATTGATACATTATTTATTCTTTATTGCTTGATCACCTTTTTATGCATGTTTAAAGGGAATTGGTACTTGTAATCAAGCTTAATAAGAGAATTTAATAATCTTGTTAGGTTTAATATGATTATAAATTCAAGTGATCGCTAATAATAGTTTATTTGTGCATTAATATTCAACCAACATAGATTAAACAGGTTTAGGGTTAACCTATTGATTGCATGTTAATCAGAAAGCGCACATGAATACGATCAGAATAAAGTAGAGGCCTATTATTAGGGCAGGTTCAATCTCTTTTAGGTTGGATTTGTACCTTCATCCCCGAACCCTTATTTGGTTCATGACCTTATGGAGTTGACGATCTCTTGGATCGTTAAGGGGTGTAACCTTCACCTCGTGACGGTTTACAAGTTCCTTAAAAACTTGTTGGTGACTCTTTTGCTCTATCTTCTTCCCTTTTGGACGCCAACGTACTTTAGTGTATGATCACAGTGGGGTTCGAGCTAGTGGGATTTTAAAGGCTTGAAATTATTCCCTACATAGAGCCTTTTTCCCCGTTAGGGGTATGGAAGGTTCCGGACATGTCAAGCTGCATGGCTATACTTTCAGTGCTTAATCAGGTGTTGACTGTTTTCGATGCAACTGATTGTATTTGGCTGCGGAGGGCTTCATTTTGTTTGGTTAAGCTAGTGAGTTTGGCTTCGGTTTGAACCTTTTGGACCAACAATGTTTCAATTTGGCTTTTTTGCTGGTCTAAGGTTTGACGGAATGCGTTCATTCCCTCATTGATTTCAGCAATGGTGAAAGGTACTGGTTGTCCAGTCATGGTGATTGTCTTGGTTTTTAGCAGATTGGTAGGTTAATTGATTATCAGCCCCTTGGTGGGCGCCAAATTGTTTAGGCAAATCTCAGTTAGGGCATCTAAGAATTTGCTAGGATTTTAGGGGTAATAACAATCAATCTACAAACATTGAATATAATAACCAAGAGCAATAATAAAGCAACAAGCAATCAATAAGCAATAAGCAAGCAATTGGACTAGAAAGATAAGTTTAAAGATACAATACTGAGTAAGGACAGGCTTCCTTGTTCAGCAGAGAAACAATTCCGAGAGCATAAGTGAGATAATTAGTTTGTATTAATGAATAACTGAGCGTACATGCCTACTATGATGTCTGACTATGCTATTTATACTTAGGATCCCTTAGGGTTACAAAAGATATTGAATATATTCAAAGTATGGAAGATCTTCTTGGTTTATTCAATTTCCCTGTTCTGTAGGTGTATTCTTAGCAAGTATCTTCATGATTGATACTCCAATCTTTGCTAGTCATACTCATTCCAATCAGGCCGCCTTGCTTGATTTGATGTATCTTCTGATTATTGAGCAATGCCCTAGACATATTGGGTTGCTTAGTGATACGGGCCCAACATGCCCCCCAAGGGGATATTTACCCCAAGGCTCTTGTTCCCGATTGGTTTCAATATCCCCAAGGAGGGTATTTGACCCCCGGTGCTTTTGGTAGTTATGTGGACTACTCTACAGTCCATGGTTATGAGGCCGATGTACCTTTTGGTGGGATTGGGGGGAATGTAGACCCTAACTATTTTGCAGGTGGTTCGGGTCATGGAGGTGGTGGTTCAAGTCATGGCGGTGTTGGCTCTAGCCATGGTGGTGGTTATGCTAGGATGGAGGAGGATAAGGATGATGATGAGGAGTAGCTAGTCCTAGCTACACTCCCAAGTCAATGAGGGCATTGCTTGATTTGGCTTGGGGGGAGATCTTGTATATATGGTATTTCTCTCTCTCTTTTCTTCTTTTTATTACTTTCTAGTGTAGTTTCTTTATTGCTTTTTAGAGTAGTTTTTATTGCTTTTGAAAAAAAAAACAAAAATACAAAAAAATTGAAAAATTAAAAAAAATCCAAAAATACGTTCCAATGAATTGTAAATCATGCTTCCCTGTGCCTCATACTTGAAAAAATATTGTTTTGATTCTTGGTACATGATGATGAGCATTGTGGATTTGCTGATCATGATTTGAAGTTTGATTGCTTGGATGTCCTAACATGCGTCAATTTTAATTTGTCCAACTGCTTGTGAGTATAGTGTTTGACTAGTTGATTTGGTTAGGAATGTGTGTTACTTCCTGGTATGTCAATGAATTTGAGTATTGATTTGCAACTATGAGTAGTGTTTCATGTCTCATTATTATGCACATTATGGAGGACAAAGGCATTTGTTCTTTTAGGAAGCATTCAGATGATTTTAGATACATTTGTTCCCTTCTTGCTACCCATGTTGTTGCCTTGAGTATTTATTGTTTATAAACCACATTACAAGCCTATTTTGCCCCATTGGTTACTAGTCCCAAGCTTGGCTTGGGGGAGCTATTAGTGAGTGAGGTGAGGGAGTTTGTAGTGTGCTTATTGTTTGCACAATTTGAATGGATTTTGAGAAGTTATTTTGTTCTTGATCGTAGTTTTTTTTTATGAGTTTGAAAGTTTAATTTTCTTGAAAAAAATAAAGTATGATGAAAAAAAAAAAAAAGAAGTTCAAGAAAAAAGTGAAAAAAAAAAAAAGTGAACTTCAATAGAAAAAAAAAAGAGCAAAAAAAGAAAAATAAAATTGTTTAATGTTAAGATGTTCTAGTGGAGGTTGATCAAAAGAAACAAAGAAAAAAAAATTGAGTTTCAATGAAAATCAGAGTTTGGAAAATAAAGTTTGTTTATTCACTCAAGTTCTATATTATTATATTTTTGTGAGTGATATTGTAAATGTTGGGATTGTTTGGTATGTTTGGAGTTATATTTGGTGAACTTTTGTTGGAGTTGAGTATGTTGGAGATGATTGGTCATTATTTATTTTTTACCTTGGTTTTATTAATTAGGACTTGGCTTCCTTTAAGCATGGCTTTTCTCTCACTTATTCCCAAATATTTCCTACCCTTTTACCCTAGCCTTACATTACAAGCTTTAAAGACCTTCCGACCTTGTGCATAGAGTCGTGCGAATGTGAAAGTGTTGCCTATCAATGCAAGGAATGACTTGACATATTTTGAGTAGACTATTAGGTTGAGTGCTTGTCTTTTTAAACACACGAGTGTTGTGAGTTTGGGAGGGCATTGTTCACATCAAAAGGGTTGAGATGGAGAGCGATCGAGTACATCTTTTACTCGCCACATAAATAAGAGTTGAGTGTGTGAGCACTAGTCTTGAATTATATATGCTCTTATGGTTTGCTCTATTTGACAATTGTTAGGGAGGATGAGTAATTGGATGGATGAGATTGGTTTATGTTGAAGCATGCTTATTAGATTTGCCTTGAATTGTTTGCTCTTGATTTTGACTATTTGGGGTGAGGCATGTGTTTATTTAATCATTGATGAGATCTTTGCTTAGGGACAAGCAAAGGTTTGGCTTAGGGGAGTTTGATATGTCCATTTTATATAGTGTTTTACCCCCGTCCCTTGGTCATAATTGGTAGTGTTTTTGGCTCTTTAGAGCCACTTTTATTACTAATTGGTGCTTCCTAGTGTTTTTGTAGTTTTGGTTGAGTTTTGTAGGGATTTTCACCTTTAGAGCATTTTCTGGGATTTTTATGGAGCAACTACGAGCATTAGAGGAGCACGACCAGTTTTCGTAGCCCAAGGCCGGTTAGAGTTATCAAACAGGTGATTAAGGGCTTGGTGCATGTGATACCGAGGCATTTGGACCGAGTATTCAAGACCCGAGGAAATCCGGATTGGGCCGAAGAATAGGAGCCCAATCGAGAAGTCCAAGTTGCAAAAGAGTGTGGCCCGGCCAAAATAGGCTCCGCCCGAAGGTGCGCCCTGCCGGGCGGGGAAGAATACCTTTCACCCTATCTCGCGCCCGATCGGGCGTGAGAGACGCCCATGATGGAAAAAAGGCGGCCCCGATCAGGCGGTGTGGCGCCCGATTGGGCGCGGGTTTCTGAGAAGCTGACTTCGGCGATTTTTGTTAGTTTAAATTAGGATTAATTAAATGTTTAATATAAATACATTTTAGAGTTTTTTTTAGACGCTTTCTCTGTTCTTTTTACTTCTATTATTCTTTCTCTTAGATTTTCTCTCTCTACTTAGTTTTTGGATTATTTTCTCTCTCTACAACTTTGTTCTCTACTTTGTTCTTAATTCAACTCTTTGATTCCGATTACTTTGGTAACGATTTCTTCTACCTTAATCTCAGTTATTTATTTTATTTCTTTCATCATGTCTCCTTTAATTGCTTTGTTTAGTTAAGATTTAATTATGTTTGAGTAGTTTTCTTTCTAGGGTTTATGGGGATCCATAAATAATATGAAGGGGTAATTTATTATTGTTGATTATTAATGCTTGATTAATTTCCTATTGATTGATTTAATGCTATGCAACTAGACATGCGTAGGTCTTTTATGTATGAGTTTAGCAATATTGATTCGAGATTCGAGAGATGAAAATTGATGTTTAGGCTTAGTTTCAATAGGCAAGTTAATTTATAAATGGTTAAGTCGAGATTCGAGAGATGAGATTTAATACCGATAGATTATTAATTATGTGATTGTAACACGTAGTGAAAGCCCTTTATGATCTAATTAATTGATGCATTGATGATTATTTATTATATTTTACCCTGAAATATTATTTATTGGTGAACTTATGCCCTTGGCCTTTATTCCTTGATTTTCCTCCTATTTCTATTCCTTCTCACTTTTACTCTTAGTAGTTTAGTTCCCTTTTATAATAATAAATTGGTTACTTTATAATCTAGATTATATTGATTAATTAGGAATAAATTGACTTGTTTACCTGTGGTTCGACCATTCTTTCCTATCTGCATAGTTAATGGATTTAGGTATTATTTTTTATTAGGTGATTACGACTTTAGCCTGTCAGTTAATCAGAGAGCGCACATGAATACGAGAAAAATAAATTAGAGGCCTATTTTTAAGGCAAGTTCAATCTCTTTTAGGTTGGATTACCTTCATCCCCGAACATCCATTCATGGTTCCAGACCTATTGGAGTTAACGATCTCATGGATCGTTAAGGGGTGTAACCTTCACCCTGTGAACGGTTTACAAGTTCCTAAAACTTGTTGGCGCCTCTTTTACTCTAGCTTCCTTCCCTTTGGACGCCACCATGCTTAAGTGTATGATCACAGGGGGCTCGAGTGTGGGATGCTTGAAATATTCCCTACAGTCATGCTAGGAATTGATTGGAATAATTGGATTGAAATGAGATTGGTGATTTGGATTGGATTGATCGAATTGAGAATGGTTTTGGTGAATTATTTGTTTAGCATGATTGGTTGAAATAAATTATTTATTGGAATTGGTGATATTGGAATATTGTCACTGAACCATATATTTATTATTGGAATGTTTCAAGGTTTATTTAATTAAACTAAATGTTTAATTTGGTTTAGAATATTGAAAAGGAATTTTATTATGGTTCATATAATTTTTATTGATGCTTTAATTAAGCATGAGGAAAGAGTTATTTAAGTATCTATTTACACGAGGGTTAAATTATATTTTGGTGCCTTAGTGCACTTAAGGTGTTTCTAACACCGAGTGATATGATTTGTGGCGCATTATGCGTTTGAGGTGTCTTTGACACTGAGGTAGATTTAAAAAGGGTTCAACATTAAATATTATGTGGTCACTAATTATTCAAGAATTAAATTGGTATGTTTGATTGTTTGAATAATTATTGTTGATTGAATTATTATGGTTTGAGAGTCATCACCAAGTCTAATAATTTGTAAATAACGTTAAGCAAAAGAGATTACGCACCAAAACTCTTGGAACGTATACACCTTGAGTATGAACATATGGGGGGAGTTATGTGACTTTATATTTGATCATAACTTCTACTGGATTACAGGACGCTGTACATTCCTTTTATTATTATTATTATGCGCAGGAATTCCGCCACTTACGAGTGGTTATTGATGCTGGCACGGTTAGCTCCCGTGTCAGTAACCTCAATTTATTTAGGGGAGGTTAGTGGGGATACTCGTTTGATGCATAATCAACGCTAAATATTATGTAGATGTCTAGTTGAAAAGTTTTTTTGAATGTTGTATGCTTGTAAAACATGTGCAACAAGGTAAGCTGTGTGTTGATAGGTAATTGCATGTTAGTGTGTTTATTACGCTTATGTACTCAACTTTGCTGATTGTGTGTTTTGTATGTTTATAGGCCTTGTCTTTACCTTGGCCCTATGGTGACCCATTTTTTAATGGAGAGTAGTGGAAACTAGCGGAGAGAAGCTTTTCAGGTGATGAAGCATATTCATGAATGTGCATGAGTGAAGAGCGAATCGTGCTAGTTTCTATAAGTAACGTATATGATGTGTTTAATGCTTTAATTATTTATAATATTATTATTATTATGCATGCCTAACGCAAGAGTTTTGAAGTTGGTTTGGTTTTAATAAGGGCCTATAATGGTTCCATGTTGTAGGATGATTTTTATTTTACTTTGTTTGGCTTTGGTTTGACTTTACTTTCGTTGGTTGACCTTTTAAGTTGACTTGTTTTCATGGTTTTGAAATTAGTCTTCCGCTGTGTGTCTTTAATAGTTGCCTTAGCCATTTTCATGGTGGCGGTAATGTCTTAGACATTCCTATTTAAAGTTTTAAATAGAGCAAAACAGGTATTTTAAAAGAAAGGAATTTCTAGGTTGTTACAGATGTGGCTCATCGGAAGAGGGCAAATACGAATCTAGTTGTCAAGCGATTGGATATGGTTTCATTCCCTTCTCTTTTCTACACTTGGGGAATTAGAGAAGGAGGTTGTTGCATTACTTTAGCTAGTGGGTTCAAATTCTCGACAACGCAAGACATTAGGGCGCGTGCTGCTCCACATGTATTTACTAGGGTAGGATTTGCTATAGCTAGAGGAGTGGGGACCTAAATTGTATCTTGGCTTCCTACTAATTATCTATAGGTTGTATAACTTTATCTTTTTTGAGATATAATAATAATATTAATAATAATAATAACAATAATAACAATAATAACAATAATAATAATAATAATAATAAACCTCTTAATCTCTTTCCCCCTTTTTCCTTTTACGCCTCTTTGTTTTCTCCGCCTTCATTTGTGTAATATCCTAGAAATTTCATTCCCTTAAAAATCTTGTTTTGCCTTTTCTAATTCGAGTAAGAAAATGACTAAGATATTACCGCATCCGTGGTAACAACTAAGGCATTTTATTCAAGACACACTGCAAAAGACTTTTCAAAATTAAACATTTAAAAAAAAAAGTCATAATCCAACAAAATAAACTCAAAGTCAAACCAAGTCAAAATAAATCAACCCAAAATAAAGCAAAGTCAGACCTATAACATGAAACCATTGTAGGTCCTTATAACCAATGTAAGTATTCCAAACCCTCAAGTGCTAGTACCAATAATATGATATAATAATTATAAGCAATGTAGTCCACAATATTAATTAAGAGAACATGATATCTCTTTGTGCTTAATCTCCAACATAAATATGTTACATCACCGGAAACAGTTCTCTTTATGATGTTCCTACTACCCATCATGATTGGGTCACCGTAGAGCCGAAATAAAGACAAGGCTAAACACAAACATTACGAAATCAGTAAAATGGAGAACATTAACGTAAATGAAATCACACTAGCATGAACGCGTCCAGGCAATATCAAAACTTACCTTGAAATTTCCTTGTTTAACATTCAAACTAAAATACATAACTAATTTAATTTAGAAAAATTGACAGGAATAATATCAACTTTGCTCGATTCGCCCAAAATAATTCCAACTTTGGATTATTTTTTAATAATCTGAACATTTATGTGAATTTTCTTCTAATGGTCACGGTGACCTATAACCGGTTGAATAGGTACTTTTTTTTTAAAACAAAAATTTAACTTAGACGTGTCACCACATGATTGGTCAAATAACATTTAAAAAAATTATTAGTTATTAAACAACTTAACTAAGTAAATATACCTAATTATTTAAAAATAAATAAAAAACACCACCACCAACCACCCTCACCCTCACCCCCATTTCGCCTAGACCCACCCCTTCCCCTCGCCGACGCTTCCACTTCCCTACCTCCTGCGTCGCCCCTAAACTAGCACATCCGACCACGAAAGCCCCTTTCCCTAAAAAAAAAAAAATCCTTTAAAATCTTCCTCTAGCTGCCTAAAACCTCCAACCACCCATCCCACACCTTTAAAACCCTAGCACTAGGGTTTCGAAGGTGGGAGAGGGGCAAATTGAGGCTTTAGGCGGTGAGGGGAGTGGAGGTGAGAGAAAGAAACAAGAATGCTCCCAATTTTTGTTTTTTTTTTTTGTTGATAAAAAATATTAACTTGTATTTTCTCTTCAGTGGTGGTCATAGAGGGAAGGTGAGAGAAAGAAACATGAATGCTCCAAAAGAGTGCAACTAGGTGTATAATTGGTATTTGTTTGAGATGCGTATAAGAAGGCTAACTGGTAAATTCACTTAATATTTGTGTTTTTTTTATCGTCAAAGTGGTATTTTTAATATACTATTATACTTATAGTGGTATTTTTAATGCACTATTATACAAGTATTTTATGCTACTAGAGTATACGTTGTTTTAATATTACTATTTATAGTCATTATATTTAACAGTGGTGCAATATTTGATGACAATTTATATACTTATTTGTACCACTTACATGGCTGCTATTTACTTGCCATGTAAATAGCAGCTATGCGCAAATACTTAACTGCTCAAAAATATGTTAAAGGCGTGAGTTAACCAATGATATGCCAGTTTATATTTTTCTTTATTTATTTGTTTTAATTTTTTTTATTTTTTAATTTTTTTTATTTTTTTTTTTACTTTTACCACAAAAAAAATCAAAATATTGTTTTTTACCACCAAAACTTCTAAACTTTTATTTTACCACCAAAAAAATTAAAAATTATTTTTTACCACCTGTCGTAAAAAAAAACTAGTGAACATTACAAAATTTTTTAAATTCTTCGAATTTTGTGCCAAATACATGGTCTTTAAGGGTTTTGGGGTGCATTTTGGTCCTTTAGATCCAATTTGAGCTCAAAATTGATAAAAATGATTGTAAATGACTCGTTTTTCCTACTTAAAAATATCTGGATTTGCGTAAAACATGCAAAATAAGACAATTTTTTTATCATCTTTTGCCAATTCTAACTTCAATTTGGATACATAGAGCCATAATGCCCCCGCAAACTTATGAAGGACATGTTTTGTGCACGAAAATCAAAGAACTTTTTTTAAATGTTAGATTTAACGGTTTCCTTGACTGTAGGTGGTAAAACACAAATTTTTAAAATTTCTTTAGTAGTAAAATAAAAGTTATAGAAGTGTTGGGTGATAAAAAAAGACAAATCCTAATTTTTATTGAGTTGGAATGGAAACCGAAGAATATAATCACGAATTTGCCACTTAGATAAACGAAAAAATGTTTATTCTATGTGATTAAACTAGGTAACTTTGTGTTAAAATGCACCAAATCAGACCCTGATATGGAAAATGGAACCAAATGAGTACTCCATTTAAAAAACACAATGGGTCCATGGATCTAAAAAACCACCCTTTCTCCAACTCCCCTCCTCACACGGTCACACCCATCACCATAGCCCACCCACAAATAGTACTCGCCCTTTGCGGCAAACCCCCTTGCATAGCTAGCTCATCAGACACCCCCAACACCCAACCAATCACTCAATCAAAGCGACGATCGAATTCATAGAGAGAGAAAATGACGGAGGCAGTGATCAGGAACAAGCCAGGAATGGCGAGTGTGAAGGACATGCCTTTCCTTCAAGATGGACCTCCACCTGGTGGTTTCGCTCCTGTTCGTTACGCTCGTCGTATCCCCACCAAAGGTCCTAGCGCCATGGCCATCTTCCTCACCACTTTCGGCGCTTTCGCTTGGGGTATGTACCAGGTTGGCGAGGGCAACAAGAAGCGCCGGTATTTTCTATTTTTTTTCTCTCTTTTTCTTTTGTTTAACCTGGATCTTGTTTATTTTACGCATTTGACTTACTGTTGCTATTTTCGATTGAATTTGATTGATGGGTATTTTGGGGATTGAGTTTGATTGATGGGTATATTGGGGATTGGAATATTGACGTGAAAATGGCTTGGATTGACAGGAAATTACATGGTTTTTGATGCTTTTGTTGATTGGTGTTTGAGATTGTTGTTGGGTTGCTGTTTGTGAGCTTTTAAGAGTTTATGGGATGTAATGTGATTGGAATATGGAGCTGAATGAGCTACGTTTAGTGGACTTAATTTAGGGTTTGTGAAATTGTTGGTATGATAAATGGGTTAAGGGATCGAATTGGATTGATGGGTATATTGAGAATTTGAATATTGGCGTGAAAATACCTTCGATTGCCAGGAAATTACATGGGGTTTTGAAAGTTTTGTTGAATAGTTGTTTGAGATTGTTGCTGGGTTATTGTTTGTGAGCTTTAAGAGATTATGGGATGTAATGTGATTGGAATGTGGAACTTTCGAGCTATGTTTAGTGGACTTAATTTAGAGTTTGCTACAAAGGCGAGGATTATTGGCCTTTTGTGAAGTTTTTGGTAATTGGTATGGTAAATTGGTTTGTTGGGTAGTTTGAAAATTGTTGGGTGTTTGTTGTGTGAGGAATGGTTAACCAGGATAGGCTTTGGGTGTCGAACATATTGGCGAATAAGGTTAATGTGCTGTAAGAATATATCTATGGGTTGAGCTATGGCAAGGGTGCTAAACATAATAGAATATGCCTTTCATGGGTAAGTTTGTTTGTGGCCCTTGTGGGAACTTGGCCAATGACTTTTTGCTGTGCCATTTTACTTATTTTGTGATAGGGTGGAATGAAAGGTTTGTTGATACTCTAGAAAATGTCTTTTTTGTCTTGGCCAATGAATGTGGGGTAAGTTGTAACTACGCCTATCACTCACAGTTTGCTTGACCATAACAGTCTAGCTAGAATGGTCGACCAGGGTCATCCTAGTAGTTGCATAAGATTTGTTGATGAGAAGCCATGTTGAAGGGTTGATGCAGATTGAGAATGGACCTTTTCTTCATTGCATTGTTCTATGCTATTCCATTGTATAATATGTAAGGACAACAATGATTTCTAAATCCTTCTTTGGAATTAATTATTTACAAGATTAAGTGGTGTACTTTGTTTATTGGATTGGTTCTTCCTTGGATAAATGAACTTCAAGATATGATTCTCTCTTCACACATTTTAGTTTACTCTTACTCTAATTACCAATGATGACGATAAGTGGTTAAGGTGTTGTGAGGTTTTAAGCTATCTCACCCCTCCAATTATTTTCCTAGTGTTACCATTTACCTTTTATTATGCTAGGAATCCAAGTGATAGTTAGGGTATTTCTCGCTCAACATAGTAGATTAGCCTCAGATATAAGTAATTAATAAGAATTGTAACATAGATTATAGAGAACAATAGATAGAATAGGGCCAAGGTAGGATTATACTGATTAATCAGTGTAATCAACCTATACAAATACAACCATTCACATTTAAGTGGTGGCTTCTCTTTTAATACTACAAATTGCTTTACAATTTCTGATTTCCCTTACAATGAGTCTGTGCCTCTTTATGCTTGACTGTAGCTGTATGGCCTGTATCTTGTGCTGATTTCCTGCATTTTACTCATAATGACTACTATTGTAGGGTGTTTACCATGTCAATTGTAAACCTAGTGGCAAGTTCCATTTCCTTCAGGGTCTGATTCTTTGATGTGACACCGTTTATCCCTGGCATTTCACTGGGATACTCATTTTATATATGAGTCCTGACTTTAATATAATTTGTCCATGAATTAAGCTTTCTTTCTAGTCAATTTCATGTTCTTAAGTGGATCACTGAGTCCTTGTGTTTAGGAAAGTACAGTATGAATCTTTTGACCAGGAAGATGATATTGTGGCCAAGTTCCAACCTTTTATAAGAGTCTACTGCTGCTTGAATGGGTGCAGCTAAGAGATTATCTTCATATTGGTGTCATTTAATGCAGAACTATCTTTGTTCAGTTGCTATTCATCAAGGACTAGGGTGTCTGCCGGCTAGCAATTAATGTATTTTGAATATTTGTGATGATTCATCTAGTTCAACTACTACCCTTCTTTTAATTACTCTTCCCCTTTAAAATTGAGCTCATATAGTATTAAATTGACACATGGCAATATTATGGAAGCCAGCAATTTAATGATTTGTCATCCATGGGACATGCTTAAAGAAGTGCATGGTTAGTTACCCTTTTGGCTGTTATTAGTGTGTGTGTATGTGCTTATGTTGTAGAATGGTATATACATTTGGTTGATATGAAAATTTTAGACTACTTTGATGATAGTGTCACCCACTTATAGGTTTATTTTTTATATTCTTTTGTGGGAGAAGGCTGAATTTTGTTCATGTATAGTGCATAATTTGAATGCTCAGTTCTTTTGTTGAGCCTTAAGCTGTTAGTAATTTTGTGGTTATCTGTTGAAATGCTGAGATCAGAGATAACTATGCTTTTAAAATAGTGAGGTTATCTCTTACTTGGTTTTAATGATTTATGATTACTAAGACACTAGAGGTTAGTTGAAACAATGTCATTTATGGGCCTCATATTTGGTGTTTAGAGAGCCCCTTTTAGCCACTAGCCTACTAAAAGGAGCAGGTTATTCTGGAAATGGATGCCGTAGCTGGATGGGATGAAGATTGCTTGGGGTTTTCTATGAGGGGAAAGAATGGTTACTTGTAAATTGAGCATCTATGACTTGGCTAAAATTTATAGCCAACTCTTTTTTTCTTAGAGTATGACTCTCTGTAATGTCATGTGAATCCCATCAATTTTCTGAAAAAAATTATCCCTCATCCAGCACAGCTCTTCTTTGGGAGACAGGGAGAGTGATTGGTTTTGTGGAGGAGGTTATATGCGCTCATATGTCCAGGAAAAATTGGTAACAGGCTGCCAATCATTCATCTGTTGAATTATGTTTGGCTTAAAGTTTTCTTCTCTGTCAAGTTTATGTGGACAATGATTAATTTTTTATTTTTATTTTTATTTTTTTTTTTCTATTGTTTCAAATTTATATATGAAAGAAAATAGGGCCAGGTTTCCATTCTTTCATCTGAAGAAGTAAATGGTCTTGGGTTTAGGGATTTAATTCTAATAATTTCTTATAAAATATTATAGGACAGTTGGCTTCTTTGTTAGGCCTGTCTACAATCAACCATATCTCTATTTTGCAGAATGGATTGAACTCTATGATCAATTCCAGAACCAAAAAAGGCTGTTTGAAGTAGTAACAATGCTGTTCACTGAGGTCAATTGATGCTATATAAACAGGAATACAGGATTATCTCATCATTCATGAATTTTGGGGGCTGACAGGCAAAGTCTCCCCAACCGGAATTCTTTTAAAACCTTAAATTTTCAACCAAACCTCTCCTGCCATGAATTTTGGGAGCTGACAGGCAAAATCTCTGCGGCAGAATTCTTTTCCAATCATAAAATCTCAAATCTTCAACCAAACCTCTCCTGCCATGAATTTGCCACTTGACTTTTTTGTTAGGCCCTGTTCATTCACCTTATTTTTTTGCTGACCTGAAATTATTATTACTGAACTGAAATTATTTTTGCCAAACTTAAATTATTTTTATCGAATTGAAATTAATTTTACTGAACTGAAATTAATTTTGATGAATGGAATTTTTTTTTTTTTTTTTTAACTGATTTTCTATTACATTTCTTCTTTAAAGTTATTGATTACTACTTAATTGAAACTATTTATACTGAAATGAAATTAATTTTACTGTATTAAACTTATTTAAACTAAATTGAAATTACTTTTACTAAATATTGTTTTTTTAAGGTGAAGTGAATAGGGCCTTACTAGATGTCTTTGCTATATAATTTACCACCCTTTCCGGCTTTGCTAGAATTGACCCTTTCCAGAAGCTTTTAGCATTTGCATCAATTGCTGCTGAAGCCTTGGGTAACCTAGGTTTTTGGAGGCTTGGATTGGGCATATTTCAAATCATGACTTGGTCTAGGGCTTGAAATTAGAGACCCTGGATTATTTTATCAAAGTTGAAAATGACTTGAAAATTAAATAATCTTATGGACATGAAGAAATTATGACATACACATTCACTTATTAGTTTATATGTTTCCTAAGAAATGAGTGAATATAAATCTTTTAAAATGGTTAAGCTTTCTTGGGTTCTTGTAAGGGGTGGTGCTTGTAGGAATTACCCAATGCCACCCATTATTAGTGTTCATTGTCCTGTGCTTTACCTTAGTGCACTCCTATTGCTAAGCTGATTTACCCTCAATCAAACCAGTTCTTCTCTATCAAGAACCTATATAAATTGCAATCCCCTCTACATCCTTGACCTTGATGCTTTTCCAGAACCTCTTTCCTGATATGTTGTAGATTTTGTAATTATTATTAATATTCTTTTAAAGAACTGTTTATTTGGTGAAAATAGCATGTGGCCTACTGGAAGTGAGACAGTCAAGTCTAGATGTTAAGTCAGTCTCTCTATTGTCTCATTCCCTCTTGTCTTTTTGCATTCCTACCTTCAAAGTTGAGCACTAAAGCACTTCAAATACCCACATAGGAGAGATTGCCTTAAGTTTCTTGTACACTTTCTATGGTAATTAGTGTCCACTTGTAACTCTAAATCTCCTATAAGCAACTGCACTGTATTGTGTACATATGATATATGAATTTAAAGTTTATTTATAACTGCTAAGGTTTTTAGAAAAATTTAAACGTAAACACAAGTAAATGAATAATTGTTGTGGAATGAAAATACACTTTTGCTTAGTGTTACCTTGATTACACGTTGAACATTATGTACTTATGCTAATTTTATGAATAGGGCAATCAAGGAAGAGAAGTATGCTGCTCGCCGAGCCATACTGCCTTTGCTGCAGGCAGAAGAGGATGAAAGGTAGTTAAGCGTTATATTAGTCTGTGATATATCACTTCCTCTTGTTTATATAATGTTGCTGTGGTTATTATACATCAGTCTAAATGATTCATCATGATTCACAGATTTGTCAAAGAATGGAAAAAATACCTAGAAGATGAGGCCAGAATCATGAAGAATGTGCCTGGCTGGAAGGTAGGTGAGAATGTATACCATTCTGGGAGATGGATGCCTCCTGCAACTGGTGAACTTCGTCCTGAAGTTTGGTGATCCATTTTGAGGATGTCTCGTTAAGATCTTGTTCATCCCTTGCTGCAGCAGAAGAAATAATAATGTAGTAATCCAAATATTTCTTTACCCTCACAGTGAGTGAGTGTGTCTATTTGCTGCTGTTATAAATATGATTGCCATTTTAATTTTTGTGTACGGCACTAGTGTTTTTCTTCCTTTACTTTGTCTTCATAATTGTCTTTAAATGTCATTTATAAGGAGTTGCTGTTGGCATTTCAAAGAAAAGATTTTATCACCTTTGTTGTGTAATATTTGAATTCGAAGTCATACATGATAGTATGATACGCGGCGTTTTGTATATGTCTTGACAGTTTTGCATATATTAGCTCTCTGTTTTAAGGTTTAATAAGTATCCCAAACACCATTCTTCCTAAGCGTGCTTTGATAGTCTTATCTATATTCATTATTGTGATTTTGAAAAGGTACAAAATTTCTCAAGGGAAGACCTTACTAATTTGTCTATATATTATGACAATCGTGAACTTGGGCTTCATTTTTCTTTCCATATATCAATGGCTTTTATGACAACAAACACCAATCTATGTATATAAATCTTTCAAAACATGTCTATATTAAGGGTTGTTTTGTAAATTTAGCTGCCAACACTCCCTTTCTCTCTTCTCTATCACCACCACATGACCACTAGTACCACCTGCCGCACCACTGCATGACCATTATCACAACCAATTGTTATCACCACCAATTGACCACCGGACGGTCACTAACACCTAAGGGATTAGTATGTACCCACTTTACATACTTTTCTACTTGCTACTAGGGTGTCTTTTGTAAGTGGTTGATCGCCGGCATGACCAATTGACCATGGGAGGGGAGGAGAGAGAAGGAAATAGTGTCCATGGGAGGAAAGTGAGAGAGAAAATTTAATAATATAAACATGTTTTGTTAATATAGGATATTAAATGGGTTTTCCTTTGTTGGAAAATGTTGGAATTTAGCAATAGGTTTATAATCATGGTAGATTATTTAAAAGGTGGAAGAAATTTTAGGTGTAATATAGCTAGAATCCACTTTAATATTCTACAAGTGTAGCCATAAATAAAAAATGACGCAATATTTCCTTTGTCTCTATTTAGTCGATACAGTTTGACCGACACAAAGTTTTAGGCATATCAATTAAAATTTCGTATTCTTATTATGGGAAACTCGGTAGTCAGGTAATTTTTTAATTCAATAGGTAGGGATGACCCATTAAATTAATTTGGATAAATTGGAGGTATTGTTTAGCAAAGGGGGTATGTCTTTCAAAATTGGAAGTGTTGACCAATCTTTTAAAAATGAGAGTAGTTGATCACTAGATGAGCATGTCAAATCTTGGCATTCCCACGATTCTAGGAAGGTTTAAGAACCATGTTGATCTCGCCCTCAAAAACGCATTTGGAAGAAACTCTGGCTAGTTAGAAAAAAAATTATTGTCAAGAGTCTTTGATCAAGTCATTAATTCAAGCTATTCAAACATAATAATGAGAATTTACAGAATCTTAATGTGCGTGATCAAGGAAATTAGAAGCCTTACAACCAGTGGCGGATCATGAAGTTGTGTTTTAGGGGCCAAAGATTTCTAACATTATCGTACACATGTCTCATTAAAAAACGAATTTAATAAAATATGCTTACGAAAATTATTGGAAAAATACACTTTAATAATCCCAATTATGGAAGATTTACCTAAAATAATCCCAACTATCATTTATTCTACAATAATTCCAACTATGCACCCAGTTTTCCTAGAGCAGACCCAGCCGGTCATCAACCTCATATAACAAGTTGCTTTGACACGTGGCATCACGTAAGTGGTTCAAAAAAAAATAAAAAATTAAAATTAAAAAAACTGAAAAAATAAAAAATAAAATAAAAAAAAACCCCTTTCCTCCATTCCAGCCACCACCATCCCCCTAGCCCAACCAGATTCCACCACCCCACCTCACAAGAACCTCCATTACCCCCTTCCACTCCACCGAAAACAACCACCTCGCCTGCGAAACCACCCTAACCTCCCTCCTTATCCTTTTTTTCGCCTAGATTCGCTAGCGAAACTCCCCAACTAATAAGGTTTTTCGATTTTCCGACGAAGGAGGGAAAGGCGGGGTGATTATTGGAGGTCAAATTGCTTGCCTATCTTGGTTGGTAGTTTTAGGAGGGTCTCGTCGCTGCGCTGCAGGTTTGTGAATGGAGCAATAGTTGTGTCGGTGGCTGGTTGTTCTGGGAATTAGGTGGATGGTTGATTGGTGGTTTAGGGGTGACTGCCGGTTTTGGGGGTTGGAGAAAGAAGAAGTTCAGAAGGAGGGGGAGCAGTAGCGGCAGGCAGCGGTGGCGATTCAGGTTGGTGGCGCTGGTGGTAGTTTGTCAATGCGAAGGAGGAGAGAGAAAGAGGCACGAGAAATAGAGATAAGAGAGTTTCGTGGGTATTGCTGCGGTGGTTAGTGGGGTCGTAGAGGGCCGACCGGCTAGTTTTGGTGGTTAGTGGGGGCGGGCAGCCAACATCCGTCGAGATTAGGTGGTGTGGGGTTAGGGTTTCGTGATGGCTGGGTGGTTTGGGTGGTTTCCGGTGAGCTAGGGGTGGCTGGGATGGTTTTTGTTTTTTTTTTTCCTTCTTTTTTTTTTTAATTTTTATTGTAATATTAGCCACTCATGTACTGACATGTGTTATTTAAAAAAAAAAACTTTACCCTTTCAGCAGGTAATCAGTTTTTGGGACTGCTGGAGGAAAACTGGCCTAATAGTTGGAATTATTGTAGGTAAATCGCCCATAATTGGGATTGTTAAAGTATATTTTGCCAAAATTATTAATAAATTCAATGTGAATAAGTAATATAGATATTAAGGAGTATAAAGAAAATGTTGGGTAAAACTAATCAAAATAACATACGAATTTGATTGCACTAAAAAAAAAAAAAAAAAAAAAAAAAAAAAAAAAAAAAAAAATCCAATTTATACCACAATAGTTTATTACTTGATATTGATAATTTGTTTACTTTTAGAGTTTTAGGAAACAATTTATGTTTTTACATGTAATTTGGAAAGAGTGTACTTGTAATGTACGAACCATAATAAATACACAATCAAAATATTTGGGGTTAAGAAGGCAACCCAAAATCGAAGCTCAAATATTTGGCTTCCTCAATCAAATGAGTGTTGGACTATGTATCCCTTCCTATGTGGAGAAAGCCTATTTGATAATGTGTTAGTTTTTTTTTGGGGCAACTAGTCAAGTTTTATCCCAAGTGTGTTGGTGCTTCTTTGAGAAGTTACTACTTTAGTTGACTTTGGGGGGTGCCTTTGCCGTGTGAAATGGTAGGCAACAAAGTCTTGGTAACTCCTTTTAATTGCTTCCAGCAAGTGGGAGTAAATGAGGGAAGCAAGTAGTTGTAAGAAACAAAAACACAAAAAGAGTTCAAGAACAGCTCATGGTTTTCATAGTGCAGCTTCAAAAATCAACCCCGATCGAGGCTCCGTGGTCTGATTATGCTCAAATTTTTACAGCTTGTCTAGGACATTTAGGGCTTCGTTTTCAATGGTCGGATTGTCGTTTACTGCTATGGTTCGTAGCTTAAAGCTGCTAGACAAAACCTCATTTTTTTTTGTTATATCTCTCAATTTTCTTTCTCAATTTTTTGCTCTTATAATTGTTGTTGTTGGGTAAACTGAGTACGTACCCACTTTTAGGATTTGGAATTGTGTTTGTGTGACATTCCTTGATCAAAATTAATAAGAGGAATTTGGGTGGACTCCTATAGTCCCGTTGTTTTTACTCTTCACATCGAAAAGGTTTTCCACGTAAATATCGTGTGTCTTTTGTTTGATGTTTATGCTTGTTCTTTGCCTTAAGTTGCTGTAGTTTAAAGTGTTGATATTGCTGGTGGTTTCTTGATCTTGGAGATATATCAAATACCTTAGGTTAAGTGTGTCCTTTGAAAAAACTAGTAGCTTGTACGTGCTTGTGGTTAGTTTGTTTGGTCAATTGATTACTCCACAAGAGGATTGTTTACCTCAACAACGAGTTGACCTAATTAAATTGCGATGCAACCCTTAATGTAGAAGGATGGATGGGTTTTGGTGTAGTTGCTAAAAAAGTAATAAGAGAAATTTTGTTTGCAAGCTCCTATCGTTTAAGGGGCTAGTGGACTTTGAAAGTGTCTAAGTGCATGGCAATTAAATTTGCACTCAACTAGGGTGATGATATGAACTGAAGAAAGTGGTTGTGGAATCGAAGAATCAAGCCATTGTATCAAGTTTTAACAATTCCTCAACTTGCCTTAGTAATTTAATTAGGCAACATATTGGATGATGTTTTGTATTTGAGTTGTTACGCTGTTCATGTGTCTTAATCAATGTTAAAAGAGACGTCAATATCATTTCCCACCAGCTTGCTAAATTGATGTGTTTTGGAATCGAATAAGTTTTGGGAACAACATTGACTGTGTGAGATTTCTCTGTATGTATGTTGTTATGTATAAATTGTTTGAGAAAGCGCTCATCCTTCCTTCCATTAAATATTAAAAAAAAGGGATGATATTGTAAGGAAAATGTGTCAACTAATATATATATACATTTATATATATATATATACATTTATATATATATATATATATATATATATATACACATATATATATATATGTATGTATGTACACACACATAAGGCGTTCTTTTAAAGGAACAGTGCCACGTGGCACTCCTCAACGTATATGACACCATGTCACCATGCCACGTCGCTATTCAAATTACATGCGACACATAAACTTGCAACTTCATTTTACAAAATAAATAGATTATGAATTGATCTAGATTCAAACCCACAACCTCCAGCAAATAAAGGTTATTCATTTACCATCTCAACCAACTTTTATTACTATTTTAAATTTCACATAATTAACATTGTATGTTCCTTTCAAATTAGAGGTTATTTAATTTATTAATTCTTCACAAGATTAGTAAATAAATACATATGAGGACATGAGGTAAAAAAAATCGTAATATCCAAGGCAACGCTCGGATTACACCCTAGCTAACAAACAATTGAACATAATTATCAAATCAAAGAAATACAATGTACAAAGTAGCAATCCGGGGCATCGCCCGGGACACACACTAGTTAAATAGGTGTAAAAGGAGTATTACACTACATTAATCCCTTAACCCTAAAATATGGATAGCAAAAACATTGTTCAAATGCGGGTACTGTAGCTTAGGAACAATTACTTCCCTGTAATGCCCTTGCTTCCTTTCTTCCTACTTTTCCTCCCTTTCAAATGCGGGTATTGACTCTTCTCATCTCTTCTTCTTTTCTTCCTGGTTGTAGGGAATATTTCAAGCATTATCCCAAACTTGAACCCCACTGTGATCATACACTTAAGCATGGTGGCGTTCGAAGGGAAATAAACAAGAGCAAAAGAGTCGCCAACAAGTTTTAGGAACTTGTAAACCGTTCACAGGGTGAAAGTTACACCCCTTAACGATCCATGAGACCGTAAACTCCAATAGGTCTGGAACCATAACTGGTTTTCGGGGATGAGGGTACGAATCCAATCTAAAAGAGAAAGAACTCGCCCTATAAAATAGGCCTCTACTTTATTCTACTCGTATTGATGTGCGCTTTCTGATTAACATGCAATCATTAGGTTAACCCTAAACATGTTTAATCTATGTTGGTTGAATGTACAAACAAATCTATTATTGGTGATCACTTGAATTAAAATCTATTAGCCTAAACCAAATTATTAATTATCTTATTAGGCGTGATTTCAAGTACAAATTACCTTTAAACCTGCATAAAAGGCGTGATCAAGCAATAACAATAATATATATCAAGCAACATAATAATAAGCATACTAATAACAACCATGTTAATAATAAAGCATAAGAATAATAGCAAGATCTTAGGCATGATACTAACAAGATTAATAACAAATCCTAGCATGTCACTAATCAATAAAGAGATCAAAGCTTTAACCTTAACATGGTACTAACATGCTATTAGAAAAGAGAAAGCATCCTATACATGATACTAGAAAGCAATAATAACATCCTAACATAATACTAGGAATTAATAAAATAATAAACATGCTTTCTACAAGAATAGAGCAATAAGATTACATACTTCGATGTCTCGTGCCTCTTTCTAATAACAATACACACGTTAGTAAACTTCAATGAAAATAATAAATCAAAGAACTAAATCAAAGAATTGAAAGAAAGAGTAAAAAAGTTTAGATTGGATTTGGGACCAAACCCTCAGAAATCATGAACCTTTCATGTCTAGGGAGAAGGCAATTTCAAACTTAGCTAGGTGTGTATAGAACTAATAAATGTGGTACGGTGTTTTGTAAAAGTCTAGTTTAGAAAAGCTAGAGGGAGAAAGAATAAGCTATATTGCTTAAGAGAGAGAAGCGAGAATTAGAGAATTCTAGGTGATTTTAAAACAGGAGGTCTAGGACCTTATTTATAAAAAAAAATAGTCCAAGAATCGATAGAAAAGAGTTAGAATTTGAATCGGAATAATAGACCTCCCGTCGCCAGGCGACAGGCTTGTCGTTCGGCGCTAAGATAGTTTTTTGCGGATTTTGTTTTTATCATATCTTTTGATCCAAAAGTTGAAATAAGGCATATAATATGTCGTTGGAAAGCTCTTGAAGTCTACTTTCCAACCCAATTATAATCAGATTAAAATATTTTGTAGATAAAAAGATATGGTCGAAATAGTGGAAGTGTGTTAGTTTTGGATAGAGTTTTGTATTTCTTTCATATCTTTTTCGTTATAGCTCAGAATTAATATTATAATATATCATTGGAAAGATAATTTCAAGATCTATCCAATCCAACCATATAAGACTTGGATAAAAATTATGAGGCAGAAAAATAATATCTGACTGTCTTTGAACATCTTTAAATTCGAATAGAATTAGGACTTTCAAAAAGAGGAGTTTTATTCAAATTCAAATTCTTTGATCTTATCTTTTCGAAAAAAGATAATTAAGATCTTTTAGAAACTTATAGAAGCTTCTAATTAATCCTAATTTGTTTAGAAATAGGATTAAACCTTTGGACCCTCCTCATGATCATTGGGTCGTAGGTAAAATCCGGTTTGGGCCCAGTTTAATATTTTGACCATAACTTCCTCATTATTCATCGGAATTGGGCTTATAATATATTGTTAGAAACAACTACACTAGTATTAGACCCTTATCATGGACAAACTAAATTGAATTGGCTATTTTAAAAAAATAGAGTAGGTTTTCGAAAACAGAAAGAAAGATTTTTAATAAAAACTACAGCTTCACTAGACTTTTCACACTTTCACTTCATTCAATTATCATTCGACGCAAAAAGTATTCATCACTGGGTTTGGTTTTGGGGAGACACAAATGGATGTCTACACTGTTTTCCTCCCTCCCTTTCATTTTGCTTTTCAGCGATTCCCCTTCTTTTTTCTTCTTGTGTTGTATGTAGAAAGACTCATGCAAATGACTTCACTGTAAACCAAACCACACAAGCAATAGGAAGTACAAAGTTACTGTAGAACCTTTCTACTTTGTGAACTCTAAATTAAAGAGCAATGTGTTAATACTAATACCCTACCCTACAATATACTAAAGTACGTACTCAATACCTCTATGCTATAGCTTATTTAATTAATGTATATGTACTTTGCATGCATAGTGTGGTCATTCACTAAAAATAAAGGAGCATGTATTACTTATTTATATATATAAAAAAGAAAATAAAAACCACATATCAATCAAATGCATGTAAATTTCAGACTAATCACTTGTAAGTAGCATCTAATTAAATTGTCTATTATAAGCAACAATGTAGGCACTTTTTTTTCCCCTTAGTTTCAATTGCACTTCTAATATGTATAAATGTACAGGTGTTTGGTTGGGTTCCGTGTTTTTTGCCCTTTTTTTTGGGTGATTAGTTCGTATGTTTTTTAGGGTTTTTTTTTTTTTTTTTTTTTTTTTTTTTTTTTTTTTTTTTTTTGGTAGTCGTCTTTATTTTTATAAAGATCATTACAAGTCGAAAGCGTAATTAACTACTTACGTTTTGTGTTTCTGTAAAGATCATTACAAGTAGAAAGCGCAATTCATTACTCACGTGGTGATATGAAGGTTTCAACCAAGCACGACATTATCTCATTATTTTATTTTACTTTTACAAAAAAAAAAAAAGTTACATAACTGTAGGCGTCGTTCGAAGTGCGCCTACGTAAAAAACATATAGTGAATATGCTTGGCACTCATAGGAAGTGGACATTGACATATACGATAAGGGACACGATTAGGTACAAGGAAAGTAGGGAGTCGCCAACAAGTTTTTAAGGAACTTGTAAACCGTTCACGGATCATAAAGGGCAACCACGATAAAGGGACAACGAAGGCAACAACGATTGACTCGTGAAGGTTACACCCCATTCATAATCCATGAGATTACTAACTCCATATGGTCCGGAACCACGAAAGGAGGATCGGGGATGATGGTACGAAGTGAGTCATGGAGTCACATTCGCCCGTATTGGCCTCTACTCGATTCTTATAGTGAAAAGTGATTCATGCGATCTCAAAGGCATACAAACAAAATATTCAATTTGCTCAAAACTATTATTAAGCTAAATTGGTTGAATATTAATGCAACACATAATTTTAAAATACTTGTGATCACTTGATTTAACAACAAGATTAAACAGGAACCTAAACCGGTTGTCCAAATTATCTTATTAGTCGTGATTTTCAATTACATATTCCCTTTAAACATGCAATGTAGTGATCATAAAAATAATAGAATTGACATTAATATTGGAAGCAATTCAACAATAAATTGTTAATCAAATCAAATATAAAATTACCTAATCATGATACTAGCAATATAAAATAAAATAAGAGTAATTAATTTAATTAATTACTAACATTCCGCGCGTTCCTTTAAATTGCTACATCATGAATAAATTAACTTCAATAAAAATATAAATCAAATGGAAATTAAATTAAATAAAAAGTAGAGTTGATTTGGTCCAAACCCTCAATTATTTATACCTTTCACGCCTTGGTTTAAGGACGGAACCACGGGTTTAGTATAGACTCCTTGGAGTGCTTAGAGGAATTATTGTGGAAGAATAAGGAGACTAGAAATTAGGTTAAATAGGGAGAAGAGAATGATTTTTGGTGTAAGGTGAGAGAGAATGATTATTGGTGCCCCGAACTGCAGAAAAGGGGGGTCCTATTTATAGGGAAAATGAGCAGAGGGAACACGCGGAACCCTAAAAAGATAAAAACCCTAAAAAATAATACCGTGTCACGGTAAATAGCACTGTGACACGGTGACAGGCACCGTCAGACGGGGGAAGATCCCGTGACACAGGGAAAAACTGAGTGACGCGGAAAATAATTAGGTTACGGGAAGTGAAAACGCGTTTAGGGATTACGCGGAGAAAACACGGAGAAATCTCGTGTCACGGGATGTGCACCGTGACATGGGAAGAAATGCCGTGACACGGCATTGTCCACCGTGGCATAGTGCAGTATGCCGTGTCACGGTGTAAAAAGTACGCGGAAATTACACGGAATATCCCCTTGTCACGGAATGGGCACCGTGACACGGGAAATTGCACCATGACACGGTGAAAAATTGTGCAGAATTACAAAAATGGGCATCGTGTCACGGGAATAAGCCCCGTGACACGTCAGCTTTTGCCGCGTCGCGGCATTTCTGCTGCTGCGCAGTAATTTCAGTTTTTTACCCGTTTTTAAAATAATCATAACTTTTGATCCGTAACTCAGAATAAGGCATATAATATATCATTGGAAAGCTTATCAAGTCTAATTTCCAACCAAATTAAAATCAAGTCAAACTGATGTGTATATTTTAAGATATGGTCGTTTTAGTGGAAGGGTGTCGGTTTTAGGCCGAGTTTAGTGCTTTGCTCATATCTTTTTCGTTATAGCTCGGAATTGGGCTTATGATATATGGTTGGAAAGCTTTTTTAAAGGCCTATCCAAAAAAATAATAATTGGATCAAAATTGTATAGCCATAAAATCAGTTTCTCTCAGGTTTGCGATGTGGACACGAAAAGTGGAAAATATGTTATGGTTTAGGGAAATGAGCTAGAAGTTGGATTGGTTCATGAAATATAGTGGATAGAATATGTATTTAAGCACTCCAAAGATTAAATACTCAACTCGACCAATAATGTCGGCGAAAGGTGTTCATCAACGGGTTTGGTTTTGGGGAGACATTTTTAGGTGTCTACAATAACATTATTAATCAGTTTTGTTTCCAAACGCCATTAAAACCTGGAAGATTAAATAGGCGTACTAATTGACATTAGTTTGGCTACTACAAGATTAATTAACTAATTTCCAATAGCTAAACCAAAGCATAAAGATTGAAAAGATCAGAACAACAATATTAATTAACTAATTTTAAAATATTAAAGTAATTGACTTTAGTTTAGCTACTACTACTTTGGGAATCAACCATCCCCGGTCTTATTTACTCTTGACTATCCTTTATGTTATATCTCTATTAGCAAACATTGCAATTCCTAAAGACAATCCAAATATAAGTATAAACAAAGATCAAAATTATCAAACTCGTAGTTAAACTGGATCACAATCTTCACATTCAAATATATCAAACACACAAAATAAAGATGGTAGAAATTATCTTTCGATGTCACCCACATAATTCACACCTCATTGTAGAACCCATTTCCCTGCAAGAGTGCGCCCAACAATCAATATTTATTTCTTTATCCTTCCATGATCCAACCTAATGCTAAATTCAAACAATGTCTACAAAAACACACGGTTTCATAATAGCTAGAAAGGGAATATAATTCAAATAAATTTCCCACCAAGAAAAGAAAAAATAAACAAAACCCACACAACAAATTATTAGGGCAAAAAATCGACCAAAAATCGAACTTTGAAAAAATTCTCAGAAAACCCCACACAATTAGATGATGTTAAGTGCAATGTAGTTAATAAAATCAGAATTAAACCCATAAGAACAAAAATTTAGTGTACCTTGAAATGAACAAATTACTATAAATCGATCAAAATTCCCATACCCAATTTGGCTTTTAAGGGTTATGGATTAAAGGGTTTTGGATGAGTAAAAAGTAGCCCAAAAATTGTGGAAACCCAAGATTAAGCACCATTTTTTCATTGGACATTTTTAAAATACGGAGTACATTAGTTTCACAATTTCCTTGCAATGTGTAACAGTAAAGTGTTGAAGACTCCCTTCTTTCCCGAAAAAGCTCCTCCTCTATTTATCCTATTCTCTATTCTACAAACCATTTACAACAAAATTACAACCATAACTCACAAAACACAAAAATGGAAGAAGCTGCAATAATCGAGTCTAATGAGCAACCACAACCCCTCCAAACAATTAATCCCAACTTTATGCATCTCAAGTTTGTCAATGAGGTACTTTTTATTTAGGAAATTTTGACAATTACCACCTTCTGTTACGTTCATTTTATCAATTACCACCTTCTATTTTTTTTTTTTTGAAAATTACCACCTTCTATTTTCAAAAACATCAAAAGTTACCACCTTCTTGCCCCCCAATTAGCACGTGATGTAATTTTGGGTCAATTCTTTCCATTCCCTCCCTATTTCCCTCACATTTCTCATTCCTATCTGGATTCTCATCTCCCCTTTCACTTTTTTTCCCCCAAACCACCAATAATTTTCCGTCAATTTTGATTTGGATGAGTGAATTGAAGAGTTTCTGAATTTTTTGGGGAAAATAAGTTAATGAGAAGGTAAGAATCGGGTTATGGAAGAGAAATGGGAGAGAAATAGGGAGGAAAGGGAAAGAATGAGCCCAAAAAGATGTCACGTGATAGTTGGGAGGCAAGAAGGTGGTAACTTTTGATGTTTTTGAAAATAGAAAGTGGTAATTTTCAGAAAGAAAAATAGAAGGTGGTAATTGCTAAAATGAACATAACAGAAGGTGTTAATTGTCAAAATTTTCTTTTATTTACTAGAACTATATGATTTGCTTCTACTTCATACAGTGTATGATTAATTTGTATAAATTCAGAATGAAAAGGCAACATTTATGAAGGTGCTTCAGAAATCAAAGATAACAAAGACATTTGACAAATGACAAATACTACCAAGTTAACAACATACAACATGGCACCGCTCGCTTCCTTTTCAATGGCAATCGCATTCTTCCTGACGTTGTTTGGTATTCAAGATGGAGAACAAACTGACGTTGTTCGCGAGGTTTCTGGAGGTGCTACATCCTGAACCATAGATCTGTTGGTTGTACAGCTTCAAAATATTGGGTTGTGCACACATGAGAAGTTAGTTATAATTGAGGAAGGTGGGTCAATAATTTTAGGAGTTTTATGTTGGTCATTACGTTAAGTTAGAGATTCAAATGAATTTAGAAGTTAATGGGTTAGTTGGTGGGTTTAATCATGGCATTATGTTTTCACTTTTTTAGCTTATTAATTATTTGTTAGGTGTTTGTTAGCCTATATATATGGCACTTGTATTTTGTGAGTTAAGCATGAGAAATATTATTGAGTTCCTTATTTTACTTGCTTCATACTTATCTAATACGAAGTATTATTATTTTTAGAGCAAGCTCCGGTTAATGTCGCAGATAAACGTGTATTGAGATATATTTAGGAAATAATTGGAGCATATTTGATTTGGTGAATAATTAGATTGACTATGATATATTTTGCCATATTTATCTTTAGCTTGCTAGCTGTACACGGTTTGGTGAGGCTTAAGAAACTAACCATATTGTATTATAAATATATTGATATGAATCAATGAAAGTAAGCCAAAGTTTTACCATAACTTTACAAAGTGACTTGTTTATCTAGGGGTAAATGCGTCATTTCTTACTATTTAAAAGGGGTATCATTGTCATTGCATGCGGACATGGAATCTTGACAAGGCTGTCTTAATGAATTTGGGGACCTGTTCTAATCTTAGGATTTAGGCCCTAATTAAAAAATGCAATTTTATTAAACCTAAAATTTTATTCAAAATGTTATTATACAACATACTGTATGCTTAAATTTACAATATATTTTTAATAAATGAGACAAGTGGCGCAAAAACTCAAATTTATCTAATCAACAATTGCTTAAATTTCAATGTCTCAACTCAATAACTCAAAAGTCACAATTGCAAAATTACAGAGCATTTTGCTTTCAACCTTCTATTGCAATAATTAGCTCATAGAAAATCTTATAAATTCTGATGCTATTCTAATAATAAAGTACTCCTTATGAGCATACTGACTAATATGCAGACTGTAGTTCTAAATGATAGACCGAGTAATCCCGGGCTCATAGCAATGAGCAAGTGTGATAATTTATGAATCGTAATTTTTTACTTAAAAAAAAAAAAAAAAAAAAAAAAAAAAAAAAAAAAAAAGGTGTATATTGGAAATTTATGGCAGTGTATTACAGAGTAAACTTAAATCACCTACTAGGTAGTCTACTCATGTGAGTTGGCAAATGTGGCATATACATGTCATTGAAAGGAATAAAAACACAATTAATGCTTTGTTGGAGGAAAGAGGAGAATCTTTTAATTAAATTCTGGGTTAGAGATGGAATATTTACTTCCACTTTCTTGGTTTGAAGTACTTGTATTATTTTTCTTCCAAAACAAGTAATTGTATTATAAAATCGTATGATATGTAGTAGAGCTGTCAAAAACTGAGAGTCTAATTTGTACACCCGGGTTATTTGTTCATTTTTTTTTTTTTTTTTTTTTTTTTTTGCTCATTTACGAAATGAGCAAAGCAAAATATTTTTGCTCATTTATTAAATGAGCAAAAATTAATGAGCAAATAACCCGAGTGTACAATACACCCGGGTGTATATAACAAATTCTATCAAAAACTAACCCGACCCGAAAACCCGACCTAAACTGGCAACGATCTGAACTCGACTTGTACCCGAGCAATGAGGTGAACTAGTGTTGCTAAAATTACATTATTGCAAATAACAGTGGTCCCTTAATATTCTTAAGAGTATGTCAATTATTAATAAACAAACCAAGATTAAATTAGACTAGATCAGATTTTGTCCTTATATTTATGTTTATTTATCATTTAAATTAATTTTGTTATAAAAAAATATGAAACTTTTGTACTTCTTCGGTTTTTTTTTTTTTTTTTTTAATTGCGGCATTAGAAACCTTATACTATTTGGTAAGTACAATTCTCATAGCATTTTATCACGTAATTTTTTATCTTACTGTAGACACCTAAAAATGTCTCCCCAAATCAAACCCAATGATGAACAACCTTTCATCGCCACTATTGGTCGGGTTTAGTATCTAATCCCGAGAGTGCTTAAAAAATCGTATTTGATTAAATTCATATTTTTGAACAGTCCATGGACTAGTCTTGATGTTTGGTAAAAGCATAGTTTTTATTTCAGCTCAAACTTATTATTTAATTTTAGCCCAAACCCCTTTTTTATTTTATTTTTGGTCCAAACCTTTTGTTTATTTTTATTTAATTATTTTCTTATTTTAGCCCAAATAATAATAAGTCAGAAAAGGCCCGAAATTATCAATCGACACTTAAAATGCCGAATGAAATTAGGGTTAAAAATGTATTTAGATGGAAAAGTGGGCTGGGAATTCCCGCACCACGGTAGACAGCCACCGTGTCACGGGAATCCTTCCCGTCTGACGGTGGGATTTCCCGTGACACGGGAAGTCTGCCGTGACACGGGACATTCCGTGTCTTTTCCGCGTAAACCCTTAACGCGTTTTCTTTCCCGTTTTCTGAAAATTTCCCGCATCACACCAAAAATGTACCGTGTCACGGGAAAGTTTGCCGTCTGACGGTTGGACTTCCCGTGTCACGGTACAGATTGTCGTGTCGCGGGATACTTTTTTAGGGTTTTTATCACTTTAGGGTTCCGTGTGCTCCCTCAGCACATTTTCCCTATAAATACCCCCTCATTTCTGATGTACGGGGCATCAATTAATTCTCTAGTTTATTTTTCTCTCTTCTATGCTTTAGCCTAAACACTAGCCTACCCTTTTCACTTCAAAATTCCTTCTTCAAGTACTCAAAGGAGTCCATACTTTACTTGTGGTTTTGTCCTTAAGCCAAGGCGTGAAAGGTAGAACTGTTTGAGGGTTTGGCCCCAAATCAACTCTACTTTATTTAATTTAATTTAATTATTGTTTTATTGTTTCCTTGAAGTTACTAACTCGTTTATTATTTTGAAGTTGCAAACAAACAGAATCAAAGTAAGAATCATGTTCCTTTTATTTCTATTATTTTTCTAACGATTTTATGTTGTTGGAATTTTGGTTAAATTGTTTCCAATATTAATGTTTGTTCTATTATTTTTATTGATCACTATATTGCATGTTAAAGGGAATATGTAGTTGAAAATCACGCCCAATAAGATAATTTGGACAACCGGTTTAGGTTCCTTTTTAATCTTGTTGTTTAATCAAGTGATCACCAATATTTTAGAATAATGTGTGCATATTAATATTCAACCAATTTAGTTAAAAAATAGTTTGGAGCGAATTGAATATTTTGTTTGTATGCCTTTGAGATCACAAGAATGCTTTTCAATATAAGAATCGAGTAGAGGCCAATACGGGCGAATGTGACTCCATGACTCACTTCGTACCATCATCCCCAATCCTCCTTTCATGGTTCCGAACCATATGGAGTTAGTAATCTCATGGATTATGAATGGGGTGTAACCTTCACGGGTCAATTGTTGTTGCCTATCGTTGTCCCTTTATCGTGGTTGTCTTTTATGATCCGTGAATGGTTTACAAGTTCCTTAAAAACTTGTTGGTGGCTCCCTACTTTATTTGTCCCTAATCGTTGTCCCTAATCGTATATGTCAATTCCCACTTTCTATGAGAGCCAAGCATATTCACCACATGCTTTAACGTAGGCGCACTTCGAGCGACGCCTATAATTTGGCGACTCCACTGGGGAGGATTCTTGATTATTTATCGATTTGAGTGATCGGTATTTAATTAAGATGAGTGGATGAGACTTGAAAGATTCTTGAAAAAATATTCCTGTGATTAATTTGGCATTTTTGCATCTGCATAGACGTTTTAACGTCGCATTCAGGTTTGTCCCGTTGGAAAAATTGGATAACTTGGTTGCGCACGAAGTAAAACAGGGCACTAGTCAGATCTTCTGACTTCCGTGCCTCGGCAAAATCTGTCGTATCACGGTACAGTGCACCGTCTGACGGTGCATAGTACCGTGGCACGGGAACTTTTGCCGTATCACGGCAGTCCTAAAATCAGTCCGGTGGCTTATTTTCTCTTCGCATAGTCAACTTCCTTCGATTTTTCTGAAAAAACGTATGTGTTCTACATGCGTCTTAGCCCCGGGGGATTTAAGCTCTATCGACCCAAAAACGCTCATGGCAATAAGGGTTCATCCGAGTTATTAAATCCACCCAAACCATGGAGTCAAGTTTGATTTCATCACGAACTTGCGGAGCCGCCCGTTGGCATACACCCTCAAGGGAGGTTACCTTGCTAACGCGTCCAAACTCTTAACCATGGTATCCTTTTGACACCCAAAGCTTGACCAATACTTGAATGTAGATCTTGACTCTAGGTTGCGAACTTTTTTTACATCATCGTGCCTAAATGCTATGTGGTTGTTTGGTGCTAACCTTCATGTGTTTTCTCTTTTGTTTAACTCATGACCGAGGGTTTTTATTCGCACATAGTAATTAGTACGGACATAAAATCGATTAAAATCTGGAAAAAATCACAAAAATTACCTGGAACTGTGCACCGTGTCACGGCATGTTCTGCCGCGCCACGGTGAAAAGTGCCGTGACACGGGGCTTTCTACCGTCTGCGGTAGACTGCGCCGTGTCACGACAGTCTGCACCGTGACACGGTGCCCAGGAAAAGTGTCCTGTCAGTCTTTTTTCGGTTTTTGTGCGTACGTATGTGAATGTTGTGCCTAGTTTGGTGTCATGTCTAGCTATACGGTCAAAACACGCGTCCATAACCTCACTTAATCACTCACATATCGTGTTCACACACTTTTTTCCTTAAGTCGTGCACTACTTTTGACCGTATTTTAGGGTAGTCTTGTTTTTGTGTCGTTTTTTTTTTTCGGAGTAAGTCGAATGGTATCCTCCCTTATTTTTTTTAAAAAAAAATAATAAACAAGTAGAATTTCAAAATTATAGATTTTTAATAAAAAAAAATTTCTTTTTTCCTTTTTTTAAATCCGGATGGGTTAAGGTTAAGTTTGGTCATTAAAGGTGTGTTTGTTTCGGTGTCACAGCACTTGGTCAAGAAGCAGGGGTAGATTATTACGGTTCGAGTCAATACCTCAACAACCTCTTATACCAAAGAGGCGTACAAGGAAACCACCTCAATCATCTCCACAAGACCCATCTCCAGTATACTTTCAACCAATGGCTACTAAGGAAGACATCGAGAACCTCAACAAGACAATTGAAAGGTTATCTAACATGATGCAGACACTCACCACTAGAGTCAGCACGGTAGAACAAGACAGTCAAAACAATGTCACTACTGCTGCAATGGACAAGATTAAGGAACAGATGAGTAAGATTTCTGAAGAATTCACTTATGTGGAACAACCTGTCACCTCTTCGTCCATAAGAGACAAGCTTCCTGAGAAGTTTTCCACCGCTGACATTCCCAAATTCAAGCCTACGGATAATCCGCTTTTCCATTTGAAGGCTTTTTCGGCAACTATGGCTCTTAAGGGAGTAGATGTGACACTCTTCCCTACGGTGTTCCCTCTTTCCTTGGAGCATGCCTGTCAACAGTGGTTCTACTCTTTGGAATCCAAACATGTCGTGACCTGGGAGGATGTTGTTGAAAGCTTCATGAATCGTTACAAGTGTAACATTCAGGCCAAGACTTCTGAACGTGAACTCTCCATTCTCAAACAGAAAGAGAATGAAGGCTTCACCGCCTACTTAAGCAGGTTGAGAGAAACAGCCGCGCTCTTGGTGGATCCACCCAAGGAGAAAGAAATGGTTCGCTTGTTCATTGCAATCTGACTCATAAGTACAAGCAACACTTGAAGTTTTTGCCTCTGAGTACTTTTGAAGCTATATACGATATTGGAATCAATATCGAGGACGAACTAATGAAGGCTGTTGGTAGCGACAATAATAACAACACTTGGAAAAACAAGAAGAACGACACTCCTTCTTCTTCGTCTTCTAAGCCCAATAATGCTACCAACAATATCAATATCAATGATGTGCTGGCCCTTAATGCTCCTCCTCAAAGATTCCAAAGGCAAAGGAGGGTTTACACGCCTTTGGGAATGACTTATGATGCTGCTTATGACCGCTGCATGGTCAAGGACAGATTATGCCAATCGGACCATTTCCAGAACCTCGACTAGAGAATAGGACCGCTAGCTATGACCCCAATTATTGCAAGTTTCATCAAGGCAAGGGTCATAATACTGAGAAGTGTTGGAGGTTGAAAGATGCAATCCAAGACCTAATTGATGCTAATCAACTTCCTGTCCCTCCAGGGGGCAAGAAGCCTAACATTCAAACAGGTCCTCTTTCTGATGCTTTGGCTATCATGGGAGATGAAGTCTCCTTTGATCCGTCAATACTCATTCAATCAGTGAATGAACCTCTGCCGGAAGTGGTATTTGTCTCGAGTTCTGAAGAAGTTAATGGAATTTGGGATAGTGACGATGAAGACGTCTATCTCAAGGATATAGCCTGTTCATCTCTTGGCACCAGTGAAGATGTTTGGGGGGACTTTGAGGTCAAGGTTCTCACCAGAAGTGGACGATTGCAACAACCTAATCCACCTCCACCTCCACCACAATCACATCTGATAGTTGATCCCATCGACCCTGTGAACAGCGATGTGGTCAAACAATTGCAAAAGACCAAGGTGGAGATGAATGTATGGAAGCTTTTGGCCACCTCCCACGAGCATCGAAAGGCTGTAATGAATGCTCTGGTGAAAATAGGAGTTGATGATGACACGACTCCTCAAGGACTGGTTAACTTTCTCACTAATGAATTGCCAAGTACTAGCAATATGATTTCATTTTGTGACAAGGATCTGCCCCCAGAAGGGGACCAACATAATAAGGCCTTACACCTCACTGTGGTGTGTAGGCAGATGAATGTTCCTATGATCCTGGTTGATAATGGCTCTGCAATCAGTGTGTGCCCACTCTGTACTGCAAAGAAGTTAGGCATAAAGAATGAAGAACTGACTCCCTCCACTCAAGGGATTCGCGCTTATGATAATACTCGCCGTCAAGCCGTGGGTACTATCATACTGAACATAACTACTGGGGCCATTGAACGTCGCACTAAATTTCAGGTGGTGGACATTAAGGCCTCTTTCAATCTGTTGTTAGGACGCCCTTGGCTTCATGAGCTAAAGGCGATTCCATCATCGCTGCACCAGAAAGTGAAAGACATAGTTGGAGGGGTTCCAATTACTATTGATGCTTCTCCTATGCGCATTCAAGTTATCGACACTCCTATCGTCCATGTCGAACATGACAAAGAAGATCAAGATCTTTGGGGTTTTTCACTAGATGATGTTCTCGTGATTGAAGAGGAGGAAAAGTGCCATCTCGACTTCGATCCCTATTCAAACACCAATATCAATGCCATTCTGAAGAAGCAAGGTCATTTCCCTGGAATGACCCTCGGACTCAAAAAGAAAATGGCTGAATCTTGGGGCCATCCTGGTGCACTTAAGAAGGATACTTTTGGCTTGGGATTCAAGCCAACAAAAGAGGATGTGAAACAAGCTCTATTGAAGATGAAGGCTCGCAATAATGCTTGAATCACGAAGACGGAAATGGCCATGGATCCATATCCATTCACCCTCAATGGCCAGTACATCAAAGAAGGGGAAGACTTCCCATGCTATGAATTTCCTGAGCCATTTGTCCACGATGGGATCCGTGAACCAGGATTCGAGATGTTTCTCGATTGTGACTTTGTTGATGAAGACAAAGAGCTCTTCACAACCGAAAAGCCAGCTATCCCGAGTTCTGATGATCTAGGCATCAACCTGCTTTTTGGAAGGGAAAAGAATGAGTCTAAGCCCGTTTGTAATGATAACTCGGAACTCGTTCAAGCTGTCATAGCAAATAAGGATTTTGACCCCTCCGAGTTAATCGTCCAAGCTGACAACATTTCAAGGGGATGGCGCAAGACATTGAGGATCACTACGCCAAGTGGAGAGAAGTTGGAAATAACCGCTGGCGAAGGTCCTATGTTTGATGAGTCTGAGTCGTCTGGGTCCGAGTCAAAGTCTGAGTCTAAGTCTGTAGACGAGTCCTTAGAGTCTAAGGCCGACCCTCTTTCTTCTATAGAGTTCAACCCTGAGTCTCTTGTTGAGTTCTCTCTTTCTAGTCCTAATAATTCCGGTGAGGTCGCAGCCGACCTTGCCCCTCTTAATGTATTAGCCAATGAATTCAATAAAATGAGTACCTTTTCTTACGATGCGTGTCATTCCCCTAGCCCTGATCAATATTGCTTTGCTAATGATAAAAATGACAAAGAAATAATAAAAGCAATGGAAGAACACGAAAATAAAACAGCAGTTATCGAAGATACAGAAACAGTTAACATTTCCAATGATACGACTGTTAAAGAAGTAAAAATTGGATTAACACTAAGTCAAGATGAACGCAAATAGCTAATTAACTTGCTTAGTGAATTTGTTGATGTATTTGCTTGGTCATACCAAGATATGCCAGGAATTGACAGGGATATAGCTCAGCATACGATACCACTCATTCTAGGTATGAAGCCTGTCAAACAAAAGCTGTGCCGTATGAAACCGGATGTGGCTCTCAAAATCAAGGAAGAAATCAGGAAGCAGTTGGCCGCAGGTTTCATCAGAGTATCCAAATATCCTGAATGGATAGAAAATGTGGTTCCAGTTCCAAAGAAGGATGGAAGGGTCAGAATGTGTGTTAATTACAGGGATATCAATAAATCAAGCCCAAAAGATGGGTTCCCTCTACCTCACATTGACATTCTGGTCGATAACACAACAAACCATGCACTCCTATCATTCATGGACGGTTACGCCGGATATAATCAGGTATTGATGGCCAAATAAGATATGCAAAAAACCACATTCATCATGCAATGGGGTACATATTTCTATACGGTAATGCCATTCGGGTTGAAAAATGCGGGTGCCACCTACCAAAGAGCAGCTACAACATTGTTACATGACATGATGCACAAAGAGGTGGAGGTCTATGTCGATGATATGATTGTTAAGTCTAAAGATCGCCCAGGCCATATTATTGCACTTTGCAAGTTCTTTGAAAGACTCCGCAAGTACAACATGAGATTAAATCCAGCAAAATGTGTATTCGGAGTCACGTCAGGAAAATTGCTTGGATACGTGATCAGTTCTCTAGGGATTGAAATAGATCCTACAAAAGTAAAGGCGATCATGGCCATGCCACCGCCCAAAAATGAGAAGGAGATTCGAGGTTTCATTGGAAGGTTGCAGTATATAAGTAGGTTCACATCAAAGCTCACAGCGATATGTGAACCTATATTCAAGAAGCTCAAGAAAAATGTCCCAGTTACATGGGATGACGATTGCCAAAAAGCTTTCGACAAAATCAAAGAGTACTTGGCAAACCCACCCGTGCTAGCGCCAGAAATACCTGACTTTCCTCTTCGACTCTACCTTATGGTCATAAGAGAAATGATGGGGGCAATGCTAGCACAAGAGATCGAAAACAAGGAGAATGTAATCTACTACTTGAGTAAGAAGCTTCAAGGATATGAGATGCAATAAACACCACTTGAAAAATTGTGTCTCGCACTTGTGTGGGCCGCACAGAAACTAAGACATTACATGCTCACTCATACGGTGCATGTCGTGTCCAAGATGGACCCTCTCAAATACTTGTTCGAAAAAGCGACACTCAATGGCAAATTATCAAGGTGGATAGTCAATCTTACTCAGTTTGACTTGAGATTTGTATCACAAAAAACCATCAAAGGTTCTGCGGTTTCCGATTTCTTAGCAGACTTTCCACTAGAAGAAGTTGAGAAAGAAGAAGATGAGTACGATTTCCCTGACGAAGATTTACTCATGACCGAAGATGATAGCTGGACGCTCTATTTCGATGGAGCTTCAAACCAAAAATGATGTGGTGTAGGAGTCTTGCTTGTATCACCCAATGAAGAGCACATCCCAATTTCCATGAAGCTCGACTTTGATGTCACCAACAATGCCGCAGAATACGAAGCATGTATCTTGGGGTTAGAAACAGCTGTCGCCTTGGGAATTAAGAAGCTCAGAATCTACGGTGATTCTTCACTAATCATTAACCAAATATCCAAGAGATGGAAAGTGAGAAGTGAAAGTCTCGCTACGTATCAAGCTCATTTAGAAACTCTCACGGAGCAACTAGATGAAGTGGAATATACGTATTTGCCGAGAGAAGAAAACCAATTCGCCGACGCACTAGCTAAATTAGCATCAATGGTGCGAATTCCAACTGATACAATCAGAATGCCACTGACCATAGAAAGAAGATATGAGCCGGCTTATGTTCACACACTGGACGATGAACAAGAACCACAAGAAGAAGATGAAGAGCCATGGTATACAGAGATCCTTAATTATGTGATAAGAGGAGAATACCCTCCGAATACTGATAAAAGGGCACGCCGTGCTTTGAGGCTCCTGGCCTCACAGTATGTGCTCATCAGGGGAGAACTCCACAAGAGAACTACAATGGGAAGAAATCTCTTATGCATAGCCAAGAAAGAAGCACATAAAACCATGGAAAACCTTCATGCTGGTATATGTGGAACGCACATGAATGCAAAGATGTTAGTCCAAAAGATTCAACGACAAGGTTACTATTGGACTACTATGGAGAGAGATTGTCACGAATACGTCAAGAAATGTATGAAGTGTCAAGTCTACGCAAATTTATAGCATGTTCCACCTTCGCTTCTCAACACATATACTTCTCCATGGCCTTTCTCCACTTGGGGCATCGACATCATTGGAAAAATAACGCCACCAGGACAAGGGGGGCATGAATTCATTCTCGTAGCAATCGACTATTTCACAAAATGGGTCGAAGCGGCCTCATATGCTAAGCTGACGACGAAACACGTAGCTCAATTCAATGAGAAAAATATCATATGCCGCTATGGGGTACCACATGAGATGATCAGCGATAATGGAACGCATTTCCAAGCCGAATGCGCAAAATTATTACAGAAGTATCATATCAAGCATCACAGATCATCACCTTACAGACCACAAACAAATGGTCCGGTCGAATCGGCCAACAAAAATGTGAAAACGATCATTGAAAAGATGACAGAAAATTACAAGGATTGGCCAAGTAAGCTACATTTTGCCCTTTGGGGTTATTGAACTTCTGTTCGTACATCAACGGGGGCTACCCCTTTCTCTTTGGTCTATGGAGTTGAAGCTGTACAACCAATCGAACTCGAAATCCCTTCTCTTCGAATCGCATTGGAAAGCCAACTAGATGAAGTCGACTGGAGTAGAGCAAGATATGATGAACTGGTCTTACATGATGAAAAACGCTTGGCAGCTTTGCATCATGTCCAAACCTACCAACAGCGTATGGCGCGACATTTTAATAAAAAAGTCAAGACCAGGAACATCAAAGAGGGTGACCTAGTGCTCAAGGCACTTCGTAAAAATGTGTTAGATCTAAGAGGAAAATTCAGACCGAATTGGTCAGGCCCGTACATTGTTAAAGCCATCTTGTCTGGCGGAGCGGCACAATTGGTAGACATGGACGGTAATGGTTTCCACAATTTAACCACCTTGGATCAACTCAAGAAATTCTATGCCTAGTCGCATGGGTTCATGACCCAATAGAGCTATGTTTGGCCTGATTCCTTTTTAGGATACGTAGGCAACCCCTCAAGGGGGCCCGGCCACTTAAAAAAAAATAAAAAAATCCTCCCTCCGTCGATCAAGTATGCGCGTCAGTTCAGCATTGCGTCACGACAAAAAAAAAGGGGCTTTTGCCGTGACACGGGACATTCCACCGTGTCACGGTACAGTCCACCGTGGCGCGGTGGACCTGAGCACAAAAAAAAAAGGAATTGTCGTGACGCGGAAATTTGTAACGTGTCACGGGATTTTTCACCGTGACACGGTGGAATTTCAGGTTTTCCGATTTTTTTTTAGTGACGCATTCGTTGCGAATTCATTGTTTGTTCGAGGTTTTTATTTTCGTTATTCCATTGCGTCCGACTCCTTGACTCAGATAAATAAATAATAAATAAAAGTCATTGTAATTTTTTATTTAAGGCTGAAATAAATATGCTATTATTATTGAAATAAATGTGACTACAATTATTGGCATCATATGCCTTATTTTAAATAAAAATTATAAATCATAAAAAGCAAAGCAATATTGATCTAATCTCTCTTCACTTTAGGAACATCCTTCTCCTGGTCAATTAGGTCGGCCTTCACCATTACTGTGTCTTTCGTATCCCGAACCGTCACACCCCTAGTCGAACTTTCACCCCTTTCACCTTTCTTGAAATTCTTCGGTTGTTTCTCCCTATAGACCATCTTCTCTTTACCCTTCCCTTTCACATAACTCTTCCTTTTCGGCATTATAGGAGTCTTAAACTCAATCCCTTGTGTTCTTGGACCTAGACGATCTTTAGGAGGTGCTTTCTTGTTTCCAAGTCGACTCTTCACATCAGACTTGCGTGATCCAAATCGTTCCCTCCTACTTCTAGGGTTCAATCACGCCTTGTATGCACTAGATAAAGGAGAAGGAGCTTGGTCACTTGCAGAAACGGTCCACAAAGGTCTTCTAATCCAGTAAGTCTCGTACTTATGAACGTTACTTTCATGCAACGATACTTCACGAGGACTATCGTTATAGCGTGGAACTGCTTGTTCAAGTCCATACTGCCGCATCAGCCGAGAAGGACAATAAAAAGTCAGTTTTGAGATACTAGGAACACGGCAATATGGAGTATCATTCATGCCAACCATCCTAGTAAGCCTCCACCAAGGCACCACCCGACGAATGGAAAATTCCCTCTTTGCAAAGAAATTTTTCCAGTCTTCATACGACATGTTCGCAGAGTAATTCTTTTTCCTGCGGACTAGGTCGTTAGGACCATATTTTTCAACATCGTCGGGGGCTTCAAATAATTCTAAACGCTTTATCAACCAAATTTGCAAAAAAAAAAAAAAAAAAAAAGGAAGTGCAGATTTCTGTGACACGGCAGACACCCACCGTGACACGGTGCCTGTTTTGTGTCACGGGAGCTACTCAGAGCGTATTTTTACCTGCAGCAGTACCAGAGAGCCCTTCCTAATGGCTTTCCGGTCAGCTTTTGCTTCATCAAGGCCACGAAATGTTTCTCCAAGGCACGTAGGCATAGAAGATCTCCCAGATTCGACATGTTCAAGCACAGACGCTAGACATGCATGCCCTACCCTACTGGTTGCAAATAAAAGCTTGCTAAACATGTAAAAAATATATGCCCTTCTACGATATACATGATAAGACTCAGAGATAGGGCGATTAAAATATAAATTTGCAAGTTTTTCTAAGTCTACCTCATTACCACATACTATTTTATTTAAATCTGGATCTGTTAGATTCAGATGACGTTCAAAATCTTGGTAATAATATTCACGCAGGGTAGGCATGGCAATAAGATTTTTAGTAGGAAATCCAAAGATTGCACCGAATTCCTCTGGCAGGGGACAAATTTCATCGTAATCAAATTTAAAACAATGTATTTCTGGACTCCAATAATCTAATGCTGCCCTAAGAAAATCATGTTCAATAGCTATATGTCGCAGGGCTAGTAAACCCCTGACATGAAATAATTCTAACTCTCTTTTGTTAGCATTGATCAAAGAATAAGACCAGTCGCGCAATGTATTATCGAAATTCTGAGACATAATTATTGAAATATGAAATTCTAGTTATTTTGTGTTTCGAAATTATGCATATTATGAATGTACTGGTCCTATTTTATAGCAAAAGCGCTCGGAACTACTCAGAAATTATCTTTTTGTACGCGTAAACCACACCGCTGCAGAACACGCATACCGTGACACGGGAAATCCCACCGTGTCACGGGAACTTTTGCCGCGACACGACAGTTTTTGCCGTGACACGGTGTACAGTGCCGTGTCACGGCACCCCACGCATTTTCTTTTTTCATCTTTTCCCGTAGCTATCCGGATTTTTTTAGTATTTTATCTTCACCGTTTATTTTTCAGTTTTCTAAGAGTTTTATTCCTAATAAAATTCTCAACTTTTTATTTTTATTTTTATTTTTATTTTTATTATCTTTGTCATCTCATTTTATTTTATTTATTTATTCATCACTTTTATATTTTATTTTATTTTTATCATTTTGTTTACTTATTTATTCTATTTATTTTTACTTGTCTTTTTATTTATTTTTCTTTTGGGGAAGGTCGCTACCCTCCACTTACGTTTTTTGTCACGTCATTAATGAATACACGATCACACACAATGAGTCTCAAGCACACATTAACACACACTAATAAATACATAAACTGTGAATAATGTACAAAATGAGTCATAATAAATAAACAGCGTCAAGTGTCATCATAGTATGTACAAATAAAAACCCTCGGTCAAAAGTCTCTAGAACCAGAATTAGTATCATCTCCACCCTGTGAATACGGGAACGGTGAGCCAAAGAGTCCCGCCATCATCCGAGTACGGGGAGTAATGTCCCTACTAGTCCCTGTGACTCCAGCAATAGTCAAGCTCAAGGCAGGACCCGTCCAACCGGCAAATGGTGTAGACTGACTCAAAGACACGGGAATCATCGGTGAAGGCATCGTCCCATACATCGAAACTGAGAATAAGCCCGACACCGGTGGAGGAATCCCAGACGATGGAGCTGAAAATAAACCAGGATCCACGGGAGACAAAACAGGCCTAAACTCAGACTGTGAAGGTGTTGAAAACGACTGCCGCTGCCCCTGACTCTGACCCAAAAAGCGCTGGGAAGACTGAGGCTGCTGCCACTGAGCCTCCTGAAACGGCTGAGTAATCTGAGGCTCTCGCTGAGAATGAGAACGCCGGTGAATCTCAGGAGATCGTCTACCATGACCAAGCTCCTCCTCGTCCGAGCCTCTATGCCTTGACCGCGAGCGGGGCCTCCGTTGCTCCTGAAAGATACAAAATCAAAAGGTGTCAACAATGCAAAATAAAACAAATGGTAGAAGTGAAAATAAATGAATGATACCTCAAGAACATCGCTAGAACTGCTCCGACAACTCGCACCATGCCGAAGTTTGATGATGCAGTACTTCAGGGCGTCAACCAGCTTCATGAATCCCATCATCTCCGGGCGGTTAGGCTGAGGATAAAACAAAGAAAAATCAGTAACAAGCGGTGTTAAAAGGATGAATAATGCATCAAAAAACTTACCGGCTTAAAGACCTCGGGCAGAGACTCCTGCGCTTGTCTATAACCCTCTGGCGCGTCAGCAATATGGTCCTCGGTAATACAAATCGGCCCCGGGTAGCGGACAGACTAAGGCGGAATCTCGATCCTCCCCACAGGGCGAACAGTCGTCTGAAAATATGATCGAATAATCAAGTTATTTGACTATTTAAACATAGACTAGTAACAAAGATCCTCAAAAGAAATCATACCTCAGTAAGGCGGGGTGGAGGAGCCAGAGAGGGAAGCAAGTCCAGCGCATAGTCACCCTCCATGTGCACAAGCTCCTGCCAAGGAAAAGTGTAGCACTCTCCCCTGTTTATCAACTCCCTAATCAAGCGCGAGTCCAGCATCGACTCTGGTGGAGATGAAGGCACCACAAAGCAATCGCCACTATGCTGACGAACGACACACTCTCCCAAATACCAGACAAAGCGTCCGGTACCAACCAAAATGGTGCGGTGCGCTGAAAGACGCAAGGCCTCAGGAAGATCAGTCATCCCGGCCCAAGGACGATACTGGATATCAATGGCAACCTGAAAACCATAAAAAGTTGGCATGAAACACTGGAAACAACGTCAGAAGGAAAATAACAGGCAATAAAACTAATTCTTACACCAACAGAAGAGGTGCCACGGCGTAGCAGCCCACGCAGCGCAGGGACAGACTCCACCCGTGACTCTCCTCGATCACGCCAGCTGGCCCCGACAGGGAAATCATGAACCGCTCCATGACGCCGGCGAGGAGCCAAGCCTGGGAAGTACTCGTAGAACCATAGCTGCAATGAAAAGTAATCTTTGAGCACATGAGTCGAACAAATTAAAGTGAAACAAGAAGAGGAAAAGATCATCACCTCTACGACTCTCCACAGACCATAGACAGTGATGGGAGACTCGTCGTTCAGCTGCCGACAGCCATGACGTATCGATAAGAGAAGGTCGGCGTATCTGAGGCTGGCCCAGCTATACGATCCTATCTGATGGAGCCTGACCAAAGAAGGGAGGTAGCAAAGAAGTACGCGTGAACTCCTATTAGGAGAAAGAGTCATAGAGATCAGAATCAGAATGAAGATCCGCACTCGCTGCTCAGCCGATGTCTCCTCCATGTCGAAGCCACGAGCTAGAACTGAAGCCAGCTCCGATCGCCCGCTCTTAGGACCACCTCGAGACACTGGTCGGGTCCTGATATGCTGAACGATCGGACCTAACAAATTGGATGCCTCAGCCGATCCCCAAGACAGATCAGACATCTGAGCTACAGCCCGGTCAGTGAAGCGCAGCCCCCTAATCATACTGAAGTCCAGAGGGGTCACTGTCATCTCCCCCCAAGCAAAATGAAAAGTGTTGTTAGTATCCAAAAAATACTCCAACAATGCACGAACGACCGTCGCACTGAAACCCCGGGGGCTGCAAAACCCTACTACTGCCGTATAGAAATCTACTAAGCCAGTCGATTCCCATAGGGCGTTCGTAGCAGGATCCCTCGTAATGATCTGGTGAAGTCGAGGAATCGAATCTCCGGCTCCAGAACCGTGGTGGCGAAGCGTGCCATCGACTATTCCGGAGAGTGGGCGATGAGAAACATGGTTTTCATGGCAGAAAACCAACTGGTCTGGAGTCCACAGAGGTGGAACCCACCTACCTCTACTCGTAGAAGCCCGAGGCTCGGACTGTAAGGCATCATCGTCCATGCCCTCAGGAATAGTGGGAGTGTCCTCTTGAAAAGCCTAACGCCGGCCGTGAGTGGAAAGATCGCGATCCCGTCGCCTAAGCATGCTATTATAAAAATAAAGATCTAAATGCTTAGCATCATTTCCTAAGACATTTAATTCGAGTTGCATTTTAATAAAAAATCTAAATGCTTAGCATCATTTCCTAAGTTATTTAGTTGTTTATCGCATTATACGTTAAATTTTTACTTCAAGGCTAAAAATTGGCGAAATTATGGAAGTATTTATAGTATTTGGTTTCTCCATGACAAACTAATACTACAGTTGTCCTAGCCGCATGATACTATGTTCTCCATGACGATATAGTACATACACGAAATATGTTTCGGAATTGCACAAAAACAATGAATCAATACATCATGACACACTCTACAAAGATCTACCACCAATATTTCACCATTTCAAGTGCAAAGAAGTAACATGAACATCGTTTCACAAAAAGTAGTACCCAAAAATGGTGATTTGCTCAATTCTCCATCAAATCATGCAATTTTTGTCTCAAATTTCACACAAACACACATACATACATATACAAATAAATTCATGGCAAGAATTTCAACATAAAACCTCAAAATAAAAAAAATCCCCAAATCGATTTTTAAGGGTTTTTCATGAAATTACTCATTTGAAGCAAATTCGAGACAAAAATTAAGAGGAACTCACATAGATCCTTGTAGAGGTTCGAATATGAGGAGTATAGCAAAAATTTGGAGTGAAGCAACAAAGTTCGAAAAAACTCCGGCAACCCAGCAGACCACCGTGACACGATCAGTCAATGTCGTGACACGGTGAGTGTATCCCGTGTCACGGTAAGCCTGAGAAGCGACGGAGCTCCGGCGCACCAGCAGCGGCTTTTGGCAATTAACAGCAAGCAGCGGCGATAAGCAGTATGTTGCAGCGAAAATTGAAAAAAAAAAAAAAAAAAGAGAAGAAGAAGATGAAAACACAGAATTGTCGTGACACGGTAAGTGGCGCCGGCTGACGGGAATTAGCTCCGAGCACCGGTGAGAAGCCGCCGAGACACGGCAAACCGAGCAAAAAGATTTTTTTTGGGTGAAAATCGGACAAGAAAGAGGAATGGTGGATGAGCAAAATGGGAGAAATGGTTGATATTTAAAACCAAAAAATCCCGTGCAACGGACCCCGTTCCCACGTAACGGTCATATATTGTGTGGTGCGCATGCTTTGACTAGTCAAAGCTGCCAATTGACTGGTTTTTAGCCAACAAATTTCCCACGCCACGGGAATTTGTTCCGCGTGATGGGACCCTCTTGCCGCGTCACGGGAAACTGCTCCGCGTGACGGGGACCCGTGCCGTGTCACGGGAATCCTTTTGGTGACACAGTGGCTTTGTGCCTGCCCCAAATAGTTATTTGCGAATATTCCTGACATTTTGACTAAAATTGCACGATTTTTCGCGTAAATTGGACAGTTATTTTTCGCTGGAATTACGCGAAAAATTCTAACTGATACTTAAAGGGGACTAAAATTACCATTTTACCCCTAGCAAGCATCAAAGTCTATTTTTCGGCATTTTAAACACCTAATAAGGTCGGATAATCGACTTAAAGGTGTGAATCATCTGCGGCCCACGTTCGGGGATAATCAAACCATCATACACTTGCAAATTTCAGCAATTACATAGTCGTCGGCTTTCCTCAAGCTTGAAAAGCGTTATCGGTGGATTTTTCTTCAAGTATAGAAAACACCAAGTCGGCTTTCCTCAAGCTTGGAAAGCGTTATCGGTGGATTTTTCTTCAAGTATAGAAAACCACCAAGTCGGCTTTCCTCAAGCATGGAAAGCGTTATCGGTGGATTTTTCTTCAAGTATAGAAAACTGCCAAATTCTTTTGTCGGCTTTCCTCAAGCATGGAAGGCATTATCGGTGGATTTCTTCAAGCATAGAATGACACCAAATTTATTCGTCGACTTTCCTCAGGCATGGAAAGTATTATCCGGTAGGTTTCTTCTGGCTTAGAAAGCTACCAAGCTCTTCAGTCGGCTTTCCTCGAGCATGGAAAGCGTTTCAACAAATGTCACTCGGTGGATTCCTTCAAGCATAGGAAGCTGCCAAATTCGTTTGTCACCGATACACTGGTGCCGGATACGTACTCTATCCTTTAACTCTTTTATCTGTGGAATTAACATTTTTCTGCAAGTATCGGCGTATACAGAGTGATTTAGGATCGCAGAACGTCTTAAATCATTCTCCGTCCCTATCGGCTACTTTGACTATCGTTTTCGAAACTGACGTTTCTACAAACTCAGTCAAAGTGGGGGCTTCTATAGACACCGAAAAATGTCTCCCCAAAACCAAACCCGATGATGAACAACCTTTCACCGTCACTTTTGGTCGGGTTCAGTATTTAACCCTGAGAGTGCTTAAAAAATCGTATTTGATTAAATTCATATTTTTGAACAATCCATGGACTAGTCTTGATGTTTGGTAAAAGCATAGTTTTTATTTCAGCCCAAACTTATTATTTAATTTTAGCCCAAACCCTTTTTTTATTTTATTTTTGGTCCAAACCTTTTGTTTATTTTTATTTAATTATTTTCTTATTTTAGCCCAAATAATAATAAGTCAGAAAAGGCCCGAAATTATCAATCGACACTTAAAATGCCAAATGAAATTAGGGTTAAAAATGTATTTAGATGGAAAAGTGGGCTGGGAATTCCCGCGCCACGGTAGACAGCCACCGTGTCACGGGAATCCTTCCCGTCTGACGGTGGGATTTCCCGTGACACGGGAAGTCTGCCGTGACACGGGACATTCCGTGTCTTTTCCGCGTAAACCCTTAACGCGTTTTCTTTCCCGTTTTCTGAAAATTTCCCGCGTCACACTAAAAATGTACCGTGTCACGGGAAAGTTTTCCGTCTGACGGTTGGACTTCCCGTGTCACGGTACAGATTGTCGTGTCGCGGGATACTTTTTTAGGGTTTTTATCATTTTAGGGTTCCGTGTGCTCCCTCAGCACATTTTCCCTATAAATACCCCCCTCATTTCTGATGTACGAGGCATCAATTAATTCTCTAGTTTATTTTTCTCTCTTCTATGCTTTAGCCTAAACACTAGCCTACCCTTTTCACTTCAAAATTCCTTCTTCAAGTACTCAAAGGAGTCCATACTTTACTCGTGGTTTTGTCCTTAAGCCAAGGCGTGAAAGGTAGAACTATTTGAGGGTTTGGCTCCAAATCAACTCTACTTTATTTAATTTAATTTAATTATTGTTTTATTGTTTCCTTGAAGTTAATAACTCGTTTATTATTTTGAAGTTGCAAACAAACATAATCAAAGTAAGAATCATGTTCCTTTTATTTCTATTATTTTTCTAATGATTTTATGTTGTTGGAATTGTGGTTAAATTGTTTCCAATATTAATGTTTGTTCTATTATTTTTATTGATCACTGTATTGCATGTTAAAGGGAATATGTAATTGAAAATCACGCCTAATAAAATACTTTGGACAACTGATTTAGGTTCCTTTTTAATCTTGTTGTTTAATCAAGTGATCACCAATATTTTAGAATAATGTGTGCATTAATATTCAACCAATTTAGTTAAATAACAGTTTGGAGCAAATTGAATATTTTGTTTGTATGCCTTTGAGATCACAGGAATGCTTTTCAATATAAGAATCGAGTAGAGGCCAATACGGGCGAATGTGACTCCATGACTCACTTCGTACCATCATCCCCGATCCTCCTTTCGTGGTTCCGAACCATATGGAGTTAGTAATCTCATGGATTATGAATGGGGTGTAACCTTCACGGGTCAATCGTTGTTGCCTATCGTTGTCCCTTTATCGTGGTTGCCTTTTATGATCCTTGAACGGTTTACAAGTTCCTTAATAACTTGTTGGCGGATCCCTACTTTATTTGTCCCTAATAGTTGTCCCTAATCGTATATGTCAATTCCCACTTCCTATGAGTGCCATGCATATTCACCACATGCTTTAACGTAGGCTCACTTCGAGCGACGCCTACACTTACGAATTAGTGTAAAAATAAGGTTAACTTCAACAATCATATTAGAATAAAAAAATTCAAATCAAATCAGAAAATAAAATTGATAAATCAAATCATATGCAATGAACAAGTGAACACGACTTAATTTATTCTGAAAGTAATTGCTTACGCGCAGAGATATAAAACAAACAAGTTACCATCAGACGTGAGTAGACGTTTCTGGAATAATTGGCTACTTTCCCAGCTGACACAACATCCTTGACATCAGCAGCTTCTTTCAGTTTGAGAATGTAACCCAGTCGCTCCTTTCCTCCCTCCATTTTCTTAATCATTTTTCTACAAAAGGTGAAAAATTCAAATTTGTATATAATGTCTTCAATTCATATAATTCAATCATATTTTACAATCTTTCAATCTTATTCAACTATTTTGATTTGCAGCTCAATAGGGTTTCTTCTTCTTATTTTGTTTTATTGTTTATTAAATTTTGTAATTTGGTTTTTATTTCTTTATATACTTTAATATATGATATATAGTCTAAATTCGAGTGTCATAAATTTGCCAATTACTACCGCGTATTAATGTCATTTGGAAATTTGTTACCCCAAATTAAAAATCTTGTGAATTACTACTGTAAAAAAATTTAAAATTTTAATTTTACTGCCAAACTCTCCTTTAGACCATTTATGACATCATCTTTCCCCCTAAAACCACATTTAACCCTTGGTTAACCAATTTAAATGACCAAGAAAAGGAAAAATAAAATCTAACTTAATAATTGGTTATTCAAGGTAACTAATCCTCCTCCTTCACCAATGCTAAATACCCTCCAAGTTTTTTGCTCCAAGTTCACAATAATTCTTCCCATTGAACCTCCAATTGCTCCAGGTGAACATGTAATTTGCCTCTAATAAAATTTGCCGTTTAGGGTTTTCGAATTCTTGGGTTTTGAATTTTAGGGGTATGGATTATGATTTTAGTTAATTAACATAGAGCTTTTGTAAATTTCTTAAAATTAAGCTATATCAACTAAACATAATATGAGATTTTTCTTTGAATTAAGCTATTAATGAATTCTAGCTTAGCGTGTTATTATAAATTATTTCTAGTTCGGCCCACCTCCTTCACTGATCCCTCTCTTTTCCTTCATTGCTCAAAATTCTAACAATTTTGCAAAGTAAAGGATTCGTTGCAGAGTAGATAATCGTGAGGACAATTTGTAGAGTGCTCTTCAATGGAGTTTGAAGCTTAGAGGGTCAAAGTGGAGTTATGAGAGAGAAAGAAAGGGAGGGGGTTTTAATTTAGCTAGGGTAACCATGGGTTAGGATGAATGTTTGTTTTTTTTTTCCTTTTTTTAGATCTTTAAATAGCTAATCAAGGGTTAAATGTGGGTTAAGGGGAAAAGATGACAAAAAAAAAATGGTCTAACAGGGAGTATGACACGTAGTAAAATCAATTTTTTAAAATTATTTACAGTAGTAATTCATATTTTTTTAATTTGTGGTCGTAATAATTTTTAAAATAACATTAATACGCGGTAGTAATTGACAAATTTTCCTAGTTTTATATGTAGATGTGTGGATGTGTCTTTAATGGAGAACATTGCTCTCTATATTCATAAGGGCTTCAAGTAGCACTTCTTTGACTTAAATTTCAATTCAATAAACTTGGACTTGATACATTCAAACAACTTCTAAGACCTTTTTTTTTTTTTTTTTTTTTTTTTTTTTTTTTTTTTTTTTTTTGAATTAGGCCGCTTATTTGAGGGGGGATATAAGGGAAATCCCTCAAATGAGTCCCAAAAGGATTGATCCCTAGACCTCAGGGTCCATCACTTCAACCTCGCTTGTAAGACTCCTTGTTATTATATACTAGATAATACTCGAGTCATGCTCAATTTTTAAATTATCGATACTTAAAATATAAAAGTTAATACGAAGTATATAATAGCATTCAAAAAATCTATAATCGATAACTAATACTAAAATAGCAACCGCTAATGTCATCTTTTCCCAAAAATGTACTCGTGGTGCTATCAAATTATCCATAACTAATATATAAAGCTAAACTAACTGTTAGGCCACGAGACAATGACACTTGACACTTCAACTTTTCGGCAAGTGTTGCACCATATAAGAAATAAATAAATATTAATATGACATGTAGGATTTATTTGGATATATAATTTTTTTTATTTTTTTTTGAAACAATATATAATTTTTATGAACAAACAAGTTATATTTTTTTAATTAGGATAAAAACTTGGATGGATTTTGTAGGATAAAAAAGTTAGTTTAGAGTATTATTTCAAATAAAATTTTGATAGATTTTCAGGATAAAAATTTTGGTTTAGAGTTTTATTTCCGATAAAATACCAATATTTCACAAGTACGAAATAAATGATAAATTTAGCAAGACCACGAGACACTAACACTTGGCGTTTTAACTTTTCACCAAATATATGTTACACCACGTAGAGAAAATTTAAATAAATTACCATATAAGTTTATATTTATATCATAATTTTTTTTTGAAGCGAAAAAAGTAGTTCAAAACGTACAACTAACATTCATTTATAAACTATTTTAATCTATCAAAATAAATACTTTGCAATCTAATAAGACTTTATTACTGTATATAGACACGACAATAAGGTCGGGTCACATGTCATTTTCAGTTGAGTCACTTCGGGTTACGGATCAATAAATGTTCAACGCTAGCCCAAAGTTTTGGGTTTGGGTCAACCCAACGGGCTTAGAATAATTTTTTAATTTATTTGTTTCAAACAAAAAAGCTTACTTTGTTATTTTTTTTAATATTAGGGTGGCCTATGCGCGCAAAAGCTCCAAGAGAACTTGTATTGGCGTATATTTACACCTTTGGTTTGGGTGGTAGATGTTGGAATATTTCCAATAATAATGTTATGTATGGGAGGTTATCCCACATGGAAAGAATAAGAAGGTGATGTATTGTTTATATTGTAAACAATTGGATATGAGTTACGAAATGGGCTAAGTGGTGTTTTGGACAAGTGGGCTAAGTGGCTTATATATATTTATAATTAAAGACTTAGCACTTAGCACTTAGTCACTTGACACGGACACGGAAATAAAGCCTAATACAATAATTAATTTTTATCCATTTATTTTTAACTATGATTATTTAATTAAATATTATTTGATAATTAATTAAATGTTAATCGAATAGTTATCATTTTCATAACTGCTCGTTCTTATCCTTTCTTGTAACTGCTAAAATTTGATCTATAAAAGATCAATTCTGGTTGGATTGACGTTCAACCTGTTCTTCTCCCCTTTTCTTTGTTTTCCTCTAAAACTCTAGGAACTCATGATCATTAGTACTAAACACTCTTCAGTGTATAACCTTTGCATCCCAAAAACATGTTCATCATAGCCTTCTTAGTACGGTGAGGCGAATAATGTTTTTAGGAAAGTGTTCTTCGTACACGCCTAGATCCATTATTTGTTTTTGTTTTTCCAATCTATTTTTCACCAACAGTAGACCTAGTAGTTTTATTACGTACTATTTGGTTTATGTGCCTATGTGGTGGCTTTGTAGAAGTACAAGAAAGTCACCAAATTATTTTATGACAATTATTTTTTAAAACCCTCAAAATTTTGATAGTGTTATTTCAAAATTATATTTAAATAATATTAAATTAATTTTCATCTTTTCAAAACTTAAGTGGCAGTTGTTGTTAGTTTAGAACTCTTAATTGATTTGCATGTTTCAATAATATTTCGTGTGTTTTTCTCCAAAGGAATTGTTTGTGAGCTTTGGTCATATGGAGTAATAATATGCATGTGAAATGTTTGTTGCAACTAAAAACTTAATAATGTAAGCTCTTTAATGATCTACGACCATCTAACATCTATGTCTAATACTAAAGCAATAACCACTTAGGGCCTGTTCTCATACGTTGAATTTCAGTTCAGTTCAGTTCAGTTCAGTTTATGTCTAATGATATAAAGCCAAATTCCATTCTTTTAAGCTCTTATAATAATAATAATAATAATAATAATAATAATAATAATAATAATAATAATAATAATAATAATAATAATAATAATAATAATAATAATAATAATATTGATACAATTCATTGTTCAAATGGTTCTATTTTTATTATACACATTTCTACTGTTAAACTCATTGGGAAAATTAGAGTACTACACAACTTAAACTATTTTTCATAATCGATTAGTTCTTCGTCTTCTTCTTGTCCACCAAGCTCCTCCATTACCTCGGCATTCCTCTGAACTGACTCCCATATCTGATCAGTTATTTCTTGTCGTACAATATCCATAGCTGCTTTTCTGTTAGGATCGTACATAGTGTGATCTTCTCTTCGCTCCATGACTTCAACTTGGTGCATGAATGGAATCCATAGTTCATGTAAACGAATAGAATTGTGTAGAGTACAACAAGCAATGATTATTTGCAACTGAAAACGTAATTTTTTTTTTTTTTTTAAATTATATAATCCATGTGTTTAAAATGTTTTGGGGTTTCATGTTTATAATATATTTTCCATAAATATTATAATTATAAAGTATATTTTTCATAAATATTTTAATATGTACATATACATTTGTATAGTAATAAATAATCAATAAATAATCAAAGATCACTAATCCGTAGTTAAAAATCACTAATTACTAAGTTCAGTTTAATTCAGTTCAGTTGAGTTCAACTAATTTCAGTCAATGAGAATAGCCCCTTAGTTATATTTTTCCTCTTAAATTTTCTCCACAACTAATACCAGTTTTTTTTTTTAATTATTATTTATTTTTTTCATATCATCGATTTTCCTTGATTTTAGAGATTTTTAAGTTATTTATAACTTTTTTTTAGGGAGAGTTTTTATATCTCTTGATAACATTTGCTCAAAGTATCACTTTTTAATATGAATCACATTCAAATTCTATAATATTGTTTATGTGCCATCAACCAATGTACATTTCAAAAGCGAATAAACCTTGACAATAGTTGCAGTTAAAGGACGACAAGATTGTAAATAAAAAAAACAACCACGAAGGTAGTGAAAAAAAAAAAAGTCTCTTGGTAATAAACACTATCTTTGTACATACAATTTTTTTTTTCTTTTTTAAACAATAATAATAACATATATAAATCATTAGAATTTTTTATTAAAAAAAAAAGCATAATTATAAGTTTTTTGTGTAAAGAAAACTTTGAATTAATTGATGATATGAAGTTTTTTGTTTAAAAAAAACTTTGAATTAATTGATGATATGTTTAATGAAAAAAATCATTAAATATATTAATGAGAGTAAACATATTAATGAGGGTAAAAAAGTCAATACACATTTTTGTATACTTACATATTTTTAAGGGTTTAGTTGGAAGCACACTATTTCTAAGAGTCATCTTCTACTTTTTATAAGGTAGGGATATAAATTTTTAAATCAAGCATTTGACCAATATTATCATTAGTCATTACATGTCTACCGCATAATTTAAATCATCACAAAATCACATTAATTTCTAACTAATTTTGCATCAATGATATATTTAAAAATTTGGTACATAGATAAAAAGTTAATCTTAAAGTTCAACGACAAACCCGGACATCGCACGGGGCACCAAACGAGTCTACAACTATACCTAAACAATATTAGAGTTTTTTTCGGAGGGAGTATTCACTCTTAAACACTATTTTTATTTCATTTATATTTTGCAGAATTATTAATGTCTAGAAACTTTTTACTTTAATTACTTATTATTATGATGGACTTTTAAATCACATTTTTCATGAGACTTCTATATTTTGTATACTTTAGTTATTTATTATTATGATAGACTATTAGATTACATTTTTCATGAGACTTCTATATTTGATTTTTAATTATCCTCATTAAAAACCGAGCATGGTTCGGGTATTATCTAGTTAATACTAAAATAACAACCGCTGACACCATCTTCTTTTTCAAATTGTACACGTGTTAGCTTCTTCTTCAGTTTTTTTCCCGCCTGATAGGTTGTCGTACACCTATCAAAAATAAATTCCTAACAAATCCAACTAATGGTCTAGTATGGCAAGTAGGGTCGAATCCACAGGGAGATGGTATTCAATCTAAACTCTAAGAAATTGGAGAAACTAAACTATGTCATGAAATTGGGATAGGGAAGTAGTCTAAAATAAAGTAGGGATATAAAAAAACCTAATAAAAGAACCTAGGGTTATGGTTCACCATGCTTATAGTTCTAAATCTATCAAATATTAATAACAATTCAATCAATCAATTATCTAGAGCAAATGTTTAGCAAACAGTCGGGTCTTAATGCTCTCAATTCAACATATGTAGTTCGGTCGCTAACATAATTAGAATTGCTAATTGTAGGTAAGTCTCTAAAAGTAAGATATCTCAATTCAAACTTTTATTAACAATAATTAATCAACAATTGATCAAGTTGCAAGATTAACAATAAAACACTATCAATTAGAGATATGAATAATCAAAATATCAAAACATCAATCAAGATTCATTATTTAAACATGGATTCCCAAACCCTAGAAATAAAACTACTCAAGCATGAAATAAATAATAAAAACTAGATCTAAGGAAGAAAACATAATTAAAAGCAGGAAATAAAATACCTCAATGAATTAAAATAGTAAACCAAGAATCATCCATGGAAGAATCCATGGAGATGCCATGAGAAACTAGGGTTCAAGAGAAAACTAAAAAGAAGGTAAAATAATAAATAAAAAAAAACATAAAAGGCATAAGGGAAAAATAATATCCCTTGAGTATTTATAAAATCCTAAATTCTAATCATATAACTAATATATAAAGCTAAACTTTTAGCCAGACGACAAAGCGACACTTGGCATTCTTACTTTTCGCCAAGTGTCCCGCCACGTAGGATAGAGTTATATAGAATTCAATTTGTTGGATAAAAAAGTTAGATTAGAATTCTATTTTCAATCAAATTTGGATAGAATTTTGAGATGAAATAGTTAGTTTAGAGTTTTATAAATTTGGATAGAAAAAATTGAATTATAATTTTATTAAAAAAATAATTAGATTATAACTCTCATAAATTATCATATAAATTTATTTGTATCATAATATTTTTTTTGGAGTGAAGGAATTAGTTCAAAATGTACCACATCCATTTTTATAATGTATTATAATCAATTAAAATAATATATTTCACAATCTAATATAATTTTATTACTGTGTGTAGACCTGTCAATCGGGTCGGGTCACGAGTCATTTCGGACAGGGTCATTAGTTCAGGTTATGGGTCAAGAAATTTTTTTCACCAATATTATTATTAGTAGTCATTACATGCCTATTACATAGGTTTAATCGTCACAAAAACACATCAATTCCTAACTAATTTAATTTGTATCAATGATATGTTTTAAGATATGACATATAGATTAAAAATTTATCTTAAAATTCAATAATCATTCCGGGCATCGCACGGGCACAAAACTAGTCTAAAATAATTAAAGGGGATTCAAGAAAAAAAATAAGAAAATATAAATTACACAAGTTGCATTACTAATGGGCGATAGATGACGACATGGCAAAACTGTAAGCGAGGTCGAATGACGTGAATCAATGAAGCCTTGTGGGCTGCTCGTGGCTCATCACCACTCGAACAAACCCGCGGCCGTAGTGTGGTTCCCGCTCCCTGGCAGTAGCGGCAGCAGTTTTCGAGTGGGCGCGGGGCAGAGGCGCGGCCATATCAATTTGAATCGCATCAATCCAATCTGTAGAATTCAAGTTATGATCAAAAGAGTTAGAAAAGGTCTATTTTGACACTTCATAAATATTGTTTAACTTCGTTTCTAACTCTAATTCATTTTCGAAAAGTGTATAACGACCCTTGTGGATACTATATTCATTCCTCATGCATATAAATCTCAAAATAATCTTCCACAAACATATATCCTTCACTGAGCAATCCTCAATTGATCGACTTTTCATTCTTTTATTGTCCGATTCTTCCCAAACCACTCCGAAAGCGTCCAAATAGTTATAGAAACTACCTGAAATATTAGGAAAACACAAACAAAGCATAATAGAGCACAAAATGAACAACTTATGCAATTCCGACCTATAAAGCGGTAAAAGACTCAAAAAGCAACTATAAAACTAGTATAAACGTGCCTATAAATCTTATATAAATGCGATTCATCACCGCCTAAACTTTTTTTCTCTTCCAATTTTCTTTACATTTTTATTTTTTATTTTGGAAAATCTAATACTAAGTACAAAATACTTTTATACAATACATTATCTTAAGTTATATTCCCTACCAAAAAAAAAATAAAAAAATTACATATTGATTATCTTAAAGAAAGCAAATATTAACCATGTATTTATGTGATTATTCCTAATTACAAAGTGTTAAGCCACTATACATTGTATTATATTTAGTTGGTTAACAGGCTAATTTTAGGCCCTTGACTTAGGTTGTATATATATACCTTATTAACACTCAATACAAACTAAGAATACACATTCTTGACATGGTATGAGGCCTAAATAAACATTAAACCCTAAACACTAATTTCTCTTTTTTGTTGCTCACCCATCAACCATAGAAGATGGGAAACTCGATCCTTCATCTCCTTTCTATCTCGGTGCTGAAGATCAACCAGGAAACCTGATCACTCACGTGGTCTTGAAAGGCGACAATTACTTGGCTTGGTCGAGGGCAATCACGTTGTCTCTCCAATCTGGTCAAAAATTTGGATTCGTTGATGGAACAATCACGTCCATCAACGAATCTAACTGAAAAGAAGAAGCTCTTGGATTGGGAGACGGTTAATTCCATGATCGTCTCGTGGATGTTGAGGTCTATGGAACCTAAACTATCGGCATCACTACCCTGTTTTGAAGAAGCAAAACGCTTGTGGTCTTATCTTGAACAGATGTTTTGCATCTCTAATGGACCAAGGTTTTTTTTTTGTTGAGCTCCCCGTTCATTACCACATACCAATTGGTGTCCTTCTTGACTTTCTTGGCTTGCGCCACGTCATCTGGCAGCGAGCCATGAATTTTATAGGTTAGTATATTTGTGAACCATGCTCGATGTTGTCCAATGCAGTTCACTTGATCGCTTTCTGCAATGCTGCTCTCCTCCAGGACTTCCACCATGACTGTCCTTGTGAGGCTTTGCAGGGTGGAATTGGCTAATTGATAATGCATCGGCTTGGGAATTTTCCACTCTGGGGACCAATTCTATCTGAAAATGCATTAGTTTAGCCACCAATTCTTTCACCTTGGTTGTGTATCTCAGCATTGTGGGCTCTTTAGCCTCATACTCCCCCTTCAGCTACTGGCTACCAGTTGAGAGTCAATCTGCAGGTGCTGAAAGGAATAATGTCATTCGAACAAGTGTATTATTCTGATAGTGGATTCAGAATTATTAGAAAGCTAATATATTCAGTAAGGTAAAGTGATGGAATGCCTAGGTGGAGGCCGCTTCCGATCAGTAATATTAATGCATAATTAATATTATAGCTTAATCTTAACTGAACCCTTCGGGTCATACCCAACCAACTCATGAACTGATGCGACAAATTAATTCGGAAGGAATTACTGAGTCGACCGAGTAATAAATATTTAGACATCGGAAATTTGAGCTTAGAGCGTCGAAACCGAGCGTCGGAAGTCGAGTAAAAAATAATAAGAAGACAAGACGGCAAAACGGTAATAAATCAATAATGACCAAAATAACCCTAGCATCGGAACCTTGAGTGCTAGGGGCAATGCCGTGCTAGCAGCCCACACCAAGTGCAAGGGCTTACTAGCAAGTTGCGGCTACTAGCCCGCACCTAGTGCGTGGCGTGCTAGCATGTTGCAGCTAGCAGCTCGCACTAGGTGCGCGGCATGCTAGCATGACTAGGGATTGGACTAGGTCGTAGAACTAATCGTCTCTATATCAAAACAAAATTTATTTCACTCAACAGACCCATATACTAGTATAAAGGTAAGTCGAGGGTCGAACCACTAAGGAATGGGAGTTAATTGCTATTGCCTAAGTCAAGCTATTTCGAAAACAAAGGTAGGGTGTGTGTATACTCTAAACAACTAAAATGACAAGTAGAAATCAAGTATATCAAGCACTAGGGTTTAAGATCCACATATACTCGTAATGGAAGTAGCTAATTGGGAATGGAATTTACTAAGTCGAGTAATGCGAGGGAAAATCAATCGTGTAATCAAAAGAGTATGATAGGTTAATCTCTTAGAGGTCAAACTAGCGTCAACTACGAGAGACTCTAGCTAGGAACTTCACAAACCAACTCAATCGAAAAATGTAGGACATAAATCAATGGTCCGTATCAATGTGAACCTACAATGCAATCTAGTGCAACAATCAAAGTTAGATACTCTTCAATCAATCACACACATGCACATAACTAATCAACCAATTTAATCACATCATCAACTCCATCAAATTCCCCCAATTAACATCAATCCATCACTCATATATGATTCACCATCACCCTAGCAAGTAAACTACTCACAATCCATATAAATAAAGATCACAACTAAGCTAATCAACAAATTCATCATCATCATATTAGTTAAGCTAAAATCAATCAAACTTGAACAATCAACAAAACTAATGAAATCAAGAACTAAAGATTGCATTAAAGTAAAAGAAATCCTTACAAACTTGCTTCAAATCAAGTAGAAATTGCTTAGAATCATCAATCTTCAATCATCAATCAAGAGTTTCTCTCTCTACAAATCTACTCTTTATCTCTCTACAAATTCTCTAATGAAATCTACAATTAATTCTACTTAGTTCTTCCTTTCTCTAAAAATCTATATATAGTAAAACTAACTAAGAGGAAGTCGGTTAGATCGTCCCAAAAATACCCGGAAAGGCGCGGCCTATGCATGGAGGAAGCGCGGCTGCACAAAAATGGGTACGGCATAGACACCCATGGAGGCGCGCCAGCGCCCGCGCTACCAGGCTGCGCGGCCGCGCCTTGGTCGACGCGCGCTTGGGAGCAGGACACCCCTTCCTCTCTTCGATCTTGCTCATCCTCGTGCGCTCCACTTGATGATGTTGATGAACACAAAAGGTGGAAGTCTTAAAATGGCCTCCACGATGGGTTCAACACCAAGAACGGTGCCCCCACCGCATGAATGCACCAACTCGAAAACTTGAACCTTGCGTTCCTTCAAACTTGAACCTCGAATGGTGGGCGAGAGGCATCTAAAATGATGTGAAACGAGGGAAGGAGACTCGGGAATCCTTGGATCACGATCTCAACCTGAAAAATGAAAGAAAAAAAGCAAATAAAAGAGAAAAAGGCAAAATAAACCAAGAAATGCATAAAAATAGAAAATCAACCAAAGAAATGCAAACTAAGAAAATAAAGAATAAAACTACAAGAAAACTAAGGAAAATAACTATGAAATAGCATGAAATTCATCTTAAAGAGAATCAAATGAGTGCCATAAATGACACTCATCATAGCAGCAGCCCTCGGCAGCAGCAGCCCGCACGCATGTGCGTGGGCGTGCTGGCCAAGAGAGTTAGCAGCAGCAGCCCACATTTTGGTGTGGGGCTGGCTGGGACGAAAGCAAGGCAACAACAACATATGGGAAGCCCACTTAGGTGCCTAGGTGCCCAAGTGGGGGTTGCCATATGGCGCAAGTTGAGGGAGAGAGTGGGGAACAAGTTTGGTCCCCCCGTCTTCAAGTGGTCCTCACTTACTCCCTCATGTATGCATGACACTTGTTGATTTATTACTAGTTTGCTTAATTATTTTATTTTTGCTTTAAAATAAAATGTGAAAATCTCATTGTCCTACATTGATGGGAGAGAATTTCATACTCTCATCATTCCCTATAAATACCCAACTTGGGGAATTGGGAATGATGCTTGAGTAAGAGTTAAATAGGGCATTGCCATTGCAAAAACCCTTGAAGGGATTGAACTCACATAATTACTCGGGCTTGGTCGGGCCTTGCTAACCCCAAGGCAATAGATCTTTTGGTCGGTGATCGGGTGGATCTCTGTTGGAGGCCATCGTAATTTCGAGGCTCGCTTTCAAGTAAGAGCCCTAGTGGTCGGGTGAAGCACGCGACAAAGGTATAATTCCTAATCTACCCTTTGTGTTTATTTAGTTATGCTTATGTGGTTTTAATTATTACGAGCGAGATCCTTGGCTCGGGTTTTTCCGTGGTGAGTCGGACTCAGCAAACCACAACAGCGGTAGCGGATCCCCACTCGTTTATTTTTTATTATGATGTTTTTTTTTCAAGGTTATTTATGGCTTATTTTTCTGGTTTAAAGTTGCTAATTAGATTAGCAGCTCAATTTTATTATTTTAATCCCATTTTAAATACGATTTTTGGCCCATAACCCAGATTTTCGCCCAAAAATAGTGAATTTTGGGTGGAAAAGGCGTTCTGGAAAAGGTTTATTCCCTTTGGGTTTGTGATTTTAGCCAAATTCAAACCAGAAATGCCTTTTTCGAGGGGTTAAGCGATTGAAACTTTAAAGATTCAGTCTTTAATTATGTTAAGCGATTGAAACTTTAAAGTTACTAAATTCCATGAACTTTATGTTGAACTTTGTTGTTTTAATCATTTTTGGTTGATTGAAAACATAAAGTTTCAATCTTGTGATAAAAATCTCATTAAATCTTCATATTGGAAAATGATTTTTCAAGGATTCACAAGTGTTAAAAGTTGGATTTTATTTGAACATTGAAGTTCATATTTCCAACTCCCTTTTACTTTGTCAAAATCTCAAGATTAATTTAAATTGATTAAATTAAAAGTGAGAAATTGCATGTTTTTTTTTTTTTTTTTTTTTTTTTTTTTGCACCAAGTTAAACCAATTTAATTAAAGAATGGTTCTTGGAAATTATATTGGTTAAATGCACTTGGATGGATTTTATTTAAGTTAGACTTGTTTAAATTTCAATTTTTGCTCATTAAAATTAGTTCTAAAATTAATTTAGAATTGATAAATTGTCACGCGAAATTTGGGATTGAAATCCCGAGGCTATGGCATGCAAATCGAGGCAAAGCCACCCTTGGCTAGCTATGCGCCCGCATGTGGCCGCCAAAGGAGCTGCTCGATGGATGCATGCAGCCATGTGAGTGGCAAGCGCGCCCAGCCACAGCAGCAACGCAGCAGCACCAGCCAAGCAGCAGCGTGCTGCGGCTGTGCTGCGTGCGTGCGTGCGTAGCGCAACACATGGTTGTTGTGGTGCGGCAGTGATGTGCGGTGGGGTGTGCGAGCATTTTGGTGTGCATCTTGGTGCTTGGTGCGAGCGGCAAGAAGCCTTAGTGCGTGTGCCTCGCACCAGGAAACCCGTGGCAAACGCTACTAGGTATATGCCTAGCTAGTGCTACGGAGGATGGTCGAGGCACATGCACCAAGCCGCATTGTCCGAGTTACTAGGTGACTTTGGTTTTCATATGGCACGCGCCTAATGCGTGAGCCACTTGAGTGCGGTTGGCTATGTGTTTGCTTATTTATCGTTTTATTTATTTTAATTAATCTTGTTTATTTTAATTAAAATTTTGGAGGCTAGGCCTTGGTTTTGAGCGGCATTGGAAAAATTTAATTTTGGCAAATTTTGGGTTTTATCGGCTTAATTAATTGGATTAATTAAGATGGATGCGGAATTTAGTGGGAGCTTCAATTATTAATTACGTCAATTACATAATCGGTTAAACAACTTTGACTATTTTGATTAGGCGTGTTAATCGGATTAACCACCTAGATTAGTTACTAGTACTCGCGTGTTTTATGCATTGTTACTTGTTTATCGTTGTAAAATGCATGGGCCATTCACAAATAGTGAATGGATGAATGGAATGTATATTCTCTCACAGGTTTTTTGAAATGACAACTAGTGGGACCCGATTAGGATAGAAGATACGGACTACGTGCCGTGATATATTTTTGTAAATCTAAATACGGTCTACGTACCATTGAGTATTTTTGCACCTTAATATTTAAATTAGTCCTAATCGTAGATACTAGTGGTTGCATAATTTTTGTTAAGTCTAAGAAGACGGAGGTTCTTGGAAGACGAAGCCATGAAGTTACAAAAGAAGACCTTTTGAAGACTTGAAGAATTCAAGGGGTCATGCTAGTTGCCAATATGCATCTTATGCTTATGATTTATATATTTATGCTTGTACTTATATATGAATGATATGTTAGATGCATGTTTAGGTTTTCACTATGTTGCGATCATTAATTAAGTTCACTTAAATCAACCAACATAGAAATCCTAGGTCCCTAATAATATTGAGTAAAACTTGTCTTTCCAAAACAACACTTGCCAACCGAATGAGTATGATGGTGGGCTACGCCAAAGGGAGGCACCATTACTACTCTTAGGAACGTAAGGCACACCAGGTGTGCATGTTGGTTTTGGTTGAACTCATCGGCATGAGTGAGGAGTCCTCACATAACATGGAAAAAGAGATATATCGTCAAGACGCATTAGATGCGACGATTATCTAACCAAGAATGGCTCTGAGCCATTAGCAAGGCAATGCTTACCTTGGGGTAACAAGTGTTAGGACAAGCCAAAGCATGCCGAAACACTCATTGATCCCTTGGATCTTGGAATTGCCTTATTTTCACAAAAATAGGGACAATTTTATGTGAAAATAAGACGTTAAATAAGTATTAAAATATGATTGAATTAAATTCAATCTTATTTAAGTGTTTTGATTGGTTTTTCATTTCAAATTCTTTCAACTGTAGATACATGTCTTCGAACAACTCAAACAACTAGTTTTCATTACGCTCAATTCTCGATAAGGAGAAGTTGAGTGGGACCAATTTTCTTGATTGGCAAAGAAATTTGCGCATCGTTCTTATGCAAGAACAGAAAAGGTATGTCCTTGATGAGGAAATGCCTGAGGCTCCCAATGAGGAAGTAACTCAGGCCGCCCTTAACCGATGGCAAGTGGCCGATCGGGATGTCAAGTGCGTTATGCTAGCCACTATGTCTCCTGACCTTTGGATTACCTTCTTCGAGAAGGAATCGGCCTATGAGATCATATCTGAGCTAGTGAATATGTTTCAAGAGCAAGCTCGAACTGAAAGGTTTGAAACCCACAGGCAGATCCTTGAGACTAAGCTCAAGAAAGGAGAGCCAGTCAGCCTACATGAACTCAAAATGATCGGATTGTTTGAGAACATAGGAAGGCTTGATGCGGGGTATTCAACTGAGATGGCTATTGACATCATTCTCCATTCCTTTCACAAAGGTTGTGATCAGTTCAAGATGAAATACAAAATGCATAGCATGGAGTAAACCCTCACCGAGCTTCATGGGATGTTGAATCAAGCTGAGCAAACGCTCAAGGATGAGGGAAAGCATGATATTCTCATGATAAAAAAGGGCAAGCCGTTCAAACATACGGGCAAAAAGAAGAAAGGCTTCAAGGTGAAGGGTAAGAAGAACTTTCCTCCTAGGCCGAAAGTTACCAAGGACAACAAGGAGAAGAAGGTAGCATCTTCTAAATCTGATTCCGAATGCTTCTATTGTAAGAAGAAGGGGCATTGGAAGAGAGATTGCCTCAAGTTCAAGGAAGATAAGAAGAACGAAATCGTTGCTTCTGTATCAGGTATTTTCATTATAGACTTTAACTTCACTAGCTCAGCATCATGGGTATTAGATACCGGATGTGTCTCACACCTTTGTTCCAATTCTCAGGGACTAAGGAACACTAGGAAGCTATCGAAAGGAGAGACTGAACTCCTGGTCGACAATGGAGCTAGGATTGGTGTTGTATCCGTAGGATCTCTTAGTTTGTCTTCGCCCACCGGGCAAGTTTTGGAATTTGACAATGTTTATTGTGTTCCCAACATTACCAAAAATATCACTTCAATTTCGGCGTTGGACGCCAAAGGTTTTGAATTTCGAGTTAAAGACAATTCATGTTCATTTTATCTCGATAATGTTTTATATGGTACGGCACGTTCTGAAAAATGGTCTTTATGTGCTACATTTAGACAAAGGAGTTTATAACGTCGATAATCCCACTAAGAAAGCCAAGACTACACAGTCTAGTCAAACCTACTTGTGGCATTGTCGCCTTGGCCACATTAACATCAAACGCATCAAAAAGCTTCTACAAGAAGGCATTCTTGACTTATTGATTTAGAATCATTTGAGAATTGCAAAGGATGTTTACTAGGCAAGGTGATAAAGCAACCATTCTCCAAGTTGGGAGAAAGGGCCGGTGACTTATCTAGCCTAATACACAATGTAGACACCTAAAAATGTCTCCCCAAAACCAAACCCGATGATGAACAACCTTTCATCGCCATTATTGGTCGGGTTGAGTATTTTGTAACACCCCGTCCTTTTGGAACTGGAAGCGTTAGCGGAATTACGCTTGAACGGGAGGCTACTTAGCTTCGATTAGAAAAGTCAAGCTTAACCTAGGTCTAAAAGTCAAATTTAACTTATTCACACATCCAAATTAAGTTGTTTAAGCTAAGCGCAAACTATGTAAACAAAAGAAAATAGCAAACAATCTTTAACATGGACAAATTAATTACATTCAAAAGCCAAGGGCAGAACAACCCTTATCGGCCAAACTAGACTAAATTCAAAATAATTAAACATTCAACTAACAACAAAGGCATACAAGCCTAAAAGTTAGGTTCTAAACTCTCAATCCCCAACCCAGCGTCACATATATCAAATAAACAAATGAAACCTGCAAATTATAACAACGTTCCACAATCAGTGGGGAGCAACTAGCAGTTCTCCCTCAAATCAGAAATAGAAGATCTTAGACTTAAATTAACAGAAAGAAACCATAACCACAATCTACTTGAAAACTCAAATGAAATCACTTAAAACCATTAAACCATACAAACAATGAAATATTTAAAAATAAACTTAAAACAGAAAAATCAATATTAAATCACTCAATTTCAATCATAATAATATATAGACTTCAAATAAGTAATAATTTAATAATATAAATATTTCAAACCCAAAACCTTCAAAACAGTAGAACTAGCATGGAGGGAACGCTAGTGGCCTCGCAATCCACTTCCTAAGGTTTGTCAGGACGAACCCCCGGTCATCTCGCAGAGACCGTGTCTAAGATTGGCCAACTCCCGGTTATGAGTAGATGCCTATAAGGTCTTACACACCCCCGGACGACAACAATTAACCCAGGTTGAGCTACCTAAGACTCGCAATCCAGGTAGTTAGCATGTTCATTAACCATCGGGAAGTAACTCGGCCTCACACCCGACTATGGCCCCACACACAATTAAAAAAAAATCACTTAAAATAGATAATACAATATATTTCACTCAGAAATCTGCAGAGAAGCCAAAAATGGTCTTACACTCAATTCAAACTACATAAGAAAATCATATTTCTTAAATTCAATTGAAACTCTCTTTCAAAACACATTTCAACTTAATAAAACACAAAAGGTATCGTCTGATGAGTTTGGGAATATAATTAATTATCGAAATTCAACAATTAAGTGCATTCACAAATCTTGGCGAAGTGATGCTAAAGACAGTGTTATCATTCTCTAAAGCATTACGACGTCGACAATAAAATTACAACCCACACATATTCAAACACACATAGAAATATTTCACTTTAGGGGTTTATAATACCCAAAAATTCACACATCACTTATTAACATATAAATTCAACTAACATATAATAGTTATAATAAAAATCCCATAAATTCATTTTATTAAACAACAAATCCAAACTAGAATTTCATAAAACAACCAAAACAGGACAGCAACAAGTAACTCCGAAAATCATCATAAAAACCCAACCAAACATGCTTAAAATGCAAAATAAAAATTAAGGCATATACATACACTCATTAGGCATCATACAAAACCATTTCGGACTTAAAATTCAAAAGAGAACATGCCAAATTAAAATCATATTTACAGCAGCCCCTACACTAATGTACAGCAGTACCAATTATACCAAATCACCCAAAACCCCACCTTAAACATGAAACTAAGCTTAGCCCATTTTAGTACACACTCTAAAAACACAATAGGTCATATTAAACATGCATTTGCGCTTAGAAATCAAGGAATACACAATTGAAAATCACCATCCTTCACACGCCTAGAAGATTAGGGGCAGCAGCTATGTTGCACTAATTTAGGCACTTTAAACTATCTTAAATTATATAAAATCATGCTATATCAATTTAGGGAATATCCTAACATGATGCTAATTCAAATTAGGCAATAAAATTAATCAAGATAATTAATTTAAGACCTAAGAAGATATACTAAACATGCTGTCAGCAATCCAAGAGTTTAGAATATACATGCTCATAGAATTTTGCATATAAACATGGAATTTCGCTATGGTATAAACTTATAATAATCCTAACATGATAACCTAGAAGATATATTCAATTGGTCACAACTATAAGATATATACATGCTCATAAGCTCTATCTAACATCACGTTCATATTCTCGTTGGCAGCACAGCTTGTCTCACAGAATCAGTCATTTGGTGGCCTTAAACACCTCCGAATTTTACCCATAATATATCAAATTGTTTGTAAAAAAATCCTATACAATAATATAAAATAAAATCATTGAATTCATGGCTCATTCACGACTAATAACCACTGCAGAAACTACAGTCTTATACACACATAATCAGTTTTTTAAGTACCCACAAGTCATCACAAAACCTGATATAATCATAAAACATATCATACACCTATTAGGGATTGATTGTAAGATAATTCAAGCATGAAAAACCATGATTCAAGCACCCAAAATCCCTTAATTGTACACGAGATTCTGACATATATATCAAGAACGAAAATCAACAAATCAATCTAACCCTAACATGATTTCTACCTATCAATTCAACCCTAAAACCTAGCATTTCTAACCTAAGGGAAGAAAGGCTAGTTACCTTTAATGGAGAGCATGAAAAATCAGATTAAGAAGAGCAAAGAGAAGAGCCACGAGATCTGACCACCCACGCGTAAGATCACGCCCAAAACAACCCTCTAAAAACCCTTGTTATTCTTCCAATTTTGATCCTTCAAAAGGGAATGAATATGGCACGAATTAGGAACCATTGGTAGCAGCAAATAGGGTTCAAATCACCCTTGACTTACCCCTTGAATGCAAGAAAATATTGAAGAGAAAAGGAGGAGTTGTGCTACGTTCTTTTGTGATAGGGAAAACAAATATTTGAACGTAAAAGTGATGGGGAATGAGGAGTCTTTTGGGCAGCCTTCATTAGAGCTTTGATTGGCCATTAAGACAAACTTAAGAGGGGGTTACTAGGGTGAAAAATATCAGCCTCTTGACCTTTGATTGCTGCCGTGAGAATCATTAGGAATGGGCTCAAATTGAGCTTACGAAAAGGCCATACAAAGCTAGGATTCAAGGCTTCCCTTTTGGGCTTGATTGAATAATTAGTTGAGGCTTAAGAATGGGATAAGGAAAGCTAATAAACAAGTCTATATTGAACTATTTAGTCATGAAAGTGTTAAGGCGATACCCGACTAATAAACAAAGTCTAGTTGGCCCGAAACTAGACTAGGAAAGGGATGTAACGAGAAGCGATTTGAAAGTATGTTTTTACAATAAAAAAAACAATAATATAGATTACATTATTGATAACTCAATAATAATATAAATAGTAATTACAACAATAATAATGAAAACAATAATTTAAATCACGAAACAAAAATATATATAAAGTTCATATTTTACAGAAAAGCAATATAAAGAGGCGATATACGAAACCAATAATATTATTAATTTATAATGACCCAATTAATAAAAGGAAATTATAATGAGTTTTATAAATATAAATTAAAGAATAGTTTGTAAACAATATCAATTTGATAATCAAGTCGACGGAATCACCCAATACAACTTTATACATCGATATTGATACGATTGAACGTAAAACGTCATTAAAATCATAGAATCATTTTATACCTATCAAATTGGCACTTCAGTCAAGGAATCACCCATGATGACCCGTATCAATTGTGATAAGTTAAATATTGAAATTACATAATTTTTCTAGAAACACTTACTGAATTGATGCTTAAGCTTAAGGAATCACCCTTTAAAGCTAATATCAATTCAGATAAGTCAAATACAGTTTGAAATGATTAAAACTCAAATATAGAACCCTTTTAGATAATAACTTTCAAATGTCTTGTCAAAATATTATAATTAGGGTTTCAAAAGCTTGGGATTACCATTATATTAAAATAACGAAATCAACATTTCAATTTAGAAATTGACATTTAAATTAGAAATTAGGTTTACTAGGTTTAAATGCACATAAAATAATGGTTCAAAAATACGGGTTGTTACATATTTAATCTTTGGAGTTCATAAATCCATATTCAAATCCATATTTCCATTTCATAAACCAACCCAATTCCTAGCTCATTTCCCCAAATCATAACTTACTTTCCACTTTTCGTGCCTTTAAACCCAAAATAATTTATTTCGTGTCCTTTAAAATTATTCATTTCGTGTCCTTTTTATAAAAACGTTTAATCTAGTTTATTTTGATCCACAATCTGGGTCCAATGATTTAATAGTTGGATGGGGCTTTAAAATAGATTTCCAACAATATATTATAAGCCCAAATCCGAGTTATAACGAATAAGTTATAGTCAAAATATTAAACTGACCCCAAACCAAACCTAAGCCCACCATACCTACGACCCAATGATCATGTGGAGGGTCCAAATGATTTAATCCAATTCCTAAACCAATTAGGATTAATTGGAAGCTTCTATAAGTTTCTAAAAGATCCTAATTAACCGTTTTGAAACGATAAGATTAAATAGTTTGAAATTGAATAAAACTCTTTTTTTTAAAAATCCTATTTATATCCGAATTGAAAGACGTTCAAAGATAGACATATATTATTTTCGTGCTGTAGACACCCATTTGTGTCTCCCCAAAACCAAACCCAGTGATGAGTGTCTTTCACGTCGAATCATAATCGAATGAAACGAAAGTGTGGAAAGGTCTAGTGTTGCGGAAAGTTTTATTTCTTTTCTCTTCTCCCTGATTTTGAAAACTTTATTTTAAGAAAACAGCCATTCCAGTTTGGTTGGTCCATGATATGGGTCCAATAATGGTGTAGTTGGATGGGGCTTGCAAAGACCTTTCCAACGATATATTATAAGCCCAATTCCGATGAATATTGAGGAAATTATGGCTAATTTACTAAACTGGGCCCGGTTTGAGCTTTAAGTACGGCCCTATGATCTAGGGGAGGGCCTAATATAATTTATCATTCCTAATGCAATTAGGAATGGTTTTAGTCTTCTAGAACATTCTAGAAGGTTCTTTTCATTCCTAATTCAATTAGGACTCTTCAGAGTTTTAATCAAGATCAAATAGCATTTTCGACTGAAACTATATTATTTTATCTTCCAGTACGGAAATTTATCAAATTTTTGAAAACGTGTTAAAAGTCAGTTTGGCGTCCAACCCCAGGCCTTGGCGCCTGGAATTAGGATTGGCGCCAGACGCCAGCATTGGCGCCTGGCGCTAGCCACTGGTCCTAGCGCCAATTAGCCAGGGCTGGCGCCAAGATGGTTTTGCGGTCTTCAGACTCTGTTTTGATAAATTATCTTTTTTGGATGATTTTCTCTATAAATATCGTATTAAAAACACCGTTTTCATAAACCAATCACCAAGAATCATCAGTTCTCTTCTTCATTCACCAATTCTCTTTATTCTTAAGTTTTAATAAACTCTCTTCATTCACCAATTATCAATATTCATTCATCTCTTTCACTCATCAATTTTCATTTATTCTTTAGAATAAATATTCTTTCTAAACTTTGTTTTCATATACAAAATTCCGCATTCATTAGATCCAGAAACACCTAGCCATATTCGAAGTTGCCTTGGCCCTAGACGTGAAAGGTTTTAATTTCTGAGGGTTTGGTCCCAAATCTCTCTTTCAATTATTTAATTTAATTGTTGATTATTATTTTTCCTTGAAGTTACTAACGCGTGTATTTTGTTATTAGAAAGAGATACGAGGCATCCAAGTAAGTACTTTAATTGATTAATTGATTTATGATGTAGAAATCATGTTTACATTGTTGTTATGATATTCCTAGTATCATGCCTAGGGTATTTTTAATATTAAATATGATTGCTATGATGCCTTTTATTTTCTTCCTAATATTTATTCATGTTAGTATCATGTTAGGGTTAAAGATTTGATTTTTATTGCTTAGTGACATGCTAGGGTTTGTTATTAATCTTGTTAGTATCATGCCTAAGATCTTGCTATGCTTTAACATGATTATGATTGATATTATTATTATTATAATTATTATTCATGATATTGATTATTTATTATGTTGCTTGATATGTATCATATTTTATTTATATTTATTGCTTGATCACCTTTTATTGCATGTTAAAGGGAATTTGGTACTTGCAACCACGCTTAATAAGATAATTAATAATCTTGTTAGTTTAATTGTGATTATGATTCAAGTGATCGCCAATAATAGTTTATTTGTGCATTAAATTCAACCAACATAGATTAAACAGGTTTAGGGTTAATCCTATTGATTGCATGTTAGTCAGAAAGCGCACATGAATACGAGCAGAATAAAGTAGAGGCCTATTATTAGGGCAGGTTCAATCTCTTTTAGGTTGGATTTGTACCTTCATCCCCGAACCCTTATTTGGTTCATGACCTTATGGAGTTGATGATCTCTTGGATCGTTAAGGGGTGTAGCCTTCACCTCGTGATGGTTTACAAGTTCCTTAAAAACTTATTGGCGACTCTTTTGCTCTATCTTCTTCCCTTTTGGACGCCACCGTACTTTAGTGTATGATCACAGTGGGGTTCAAGCTAGTGGGATTTTAAAGGCTTGAAATTATTCCCTACACGTGCCTCATAGTTTTTATCCAAATTTTATATGGTTGGATATCCCTTGAAATTATCTTTCCAATGATATATTATAATATCAATTCTGAGTTATAACGGAAAAGATATGAATAAAATGTCAAACTCTATCCAAAACTGACACCATCCCACTATTTCGGCCATACCTTTACATATACAAAATATTTTAATTTGATTCTAATTGGGTTAGAAATTAGACTTCAAGAGCTTTCCAACTATATCTTATTTATCTTATTCCGATTTCTGGATCAAAAGATATGATAAAAACAAAAACCGCAAAAACTGATGTCTATCGCAAGAGTTTTAATCCGATTCGAACTCGATCTTTTCTTGATTCTTCGACCCTCTTTTTCCCTATGAATAGAGGTCATATCACCCCTTTTTGAATCATAAACAAGCTTGATCACAAAATAATTCTCTTCTCTCTCTTTAGCCTAAATACTAGCCACTCTATTCTCTCAAAATACTTCCCCTAATTAAGCACTCCTAGGAGTTCATACAATACCCAAAGTTCTATACTTAAACCAAGGCGTGAAAGGTATAATTAACTGAGGGTTTGGACCAAATTAAATCTACATTTATTTACTTTAATTTTAATTTGATTTTATTTTTTATTGAAGTTACTAACAGTTTATTCATGATGTAGCAATTTCAAGGAAACGCGGAAAGTGAGTAATTAATTCACTTAATTACTCTTATTTTTATTCTTATTGCTAGTATCATGATTAGGTTATTTTATATTTGATTTGACTAACGTTATTATTGTTAAATTGCTTCCAATATTAATGTTTATTCTTTTATTATTATGATCACCATATTGCATGTTAAACGGAATATGTAATTAAAAATCACGCCTAATAAGATAATTTGGATAACCGGTTTAGGTTCCTTTCTAATCTTGTTATTAAATCAAGTGATCACACTATTTTAGAATTATGTGTTGCATTAATATTAAACCAATTTAGCTTAATAATAGCTTGGAGCGAATTGAATATTTTGTTTGTATGCCTTTGAGATCGCAGGAATCATTTTTCACTATAAGAATCGAGTAGAGGCCAATACGGGCGAATGTGACTCCATGACTCACTTCGTACCATCATCCCCGATCCTCCTTTCGTGGTTCCGAACCATATGGAGTTAGTAATCTCATGGATTATGAATGGGGTGTAACCTTCACGGGTCAATCGTTGTTCCTTATTCGTGGTTGCCTTTTATGATCCGTGAACGGTTTACAAGTCCCTTAAAAACTTGTTGGCGGCTCCCTACTTTCCTTGTCCCTAATCGTATATGTCAAATTCCCACTTCCTAAGATTTCCAAGCATATTCACACCATGCTTTTACGTAGGCGCACTTCGAGCGACACCTACACACACCGATGTATGTGGGCCAATGGTTACACCCGCAAGGAATGGTTATCAATATTTCATAACCGTCACGGACGACTATAGTAGATATGGATATGTCTACCTAATGTCTCACAAATCTGAATCGTATAATAAATTCAAAGAATTTCAAAGTAAAGTTGAAAACCAAATTGGCAAGAAAATCAAAGTGCTTCGATTGGATCGAGGTGGCAAATATTTGAGCCAAGAATTCGATGACCATCTGAAAGAACATGGTATACTTTCAGAACTGACACCTCCTGGAACTCCTCAATGGAACGGAGTATCCGAAAGGAGAAATTGAACCTTGTTAGACATGGTACGATCGACTATGGGTCTTAGTGATCTTCCAATCTCTTTCTGGGGACATGCACTTTTAACCACGACACTTACACTGAATCGTGCTCCGTCAAAAGCTGTAGAAAAGACTCAATATGAATTATGGATGAAAAGACCTCCAAGGTTGACTTTTCTCAAGATTTGGGGATGCGAAGCATATGTCAAGAGACTTATGTCTGACAAGCTTCACCCAAAATCTGACAAGTGTTTCTTTGTGGGAAATCCAAAAGAAACCAAAGGGTATTACTTCTACAACAAATCCGAGAACAAAGTGTCTGTTGCTCATGATGGTGTATTTTTAGAGATCGAGCATCTTTCCAAAATGACAAGTGGGAGGAAAATCAAACTCGACAAAGTTCGAGAGGACGAGCAACAAGGACAAATTGACAATCAAAGTGCTCACAAAGCATCTGTTGATATTGGTCAAAGTCAAAATGTGCAAAGTCAAACTGACAATGCAAATGCTCAGTCCATTACCCTACGTAGGTTAACTCAACCAAGATTTAAACCTGACAGATATCTTGGTATGGTTCTAACAGAAGATCAGGACATCCTTTTAATGGATGGAGATGAGCCGGCAACCTACAAGCAAGCTATGACGAGCCTCGACTCTGCAAAATGGCCTCCATGTTTGAAAATTAAGTATGGGACTTGGCTGATTTACCCGAAGGTTACACACCTATCGGATGTAAATGGATTTTCAAGTTGAAAACCGACAAAGATAGAAATGTATTCATTTACAAATCTAGACTGGTAGCAAAAGGTTACAGGCAAATTCACGGAGTTGATTATGATGAAACCTTTTCTCCAGTTCAAAGCTTAAGTCCGTTCGGATTATCTTAGCAATTGCTGCATATTACGATTACGAAATATGGCAGATGGACATTAAAACTGCCTTCCTTAATGGAATTCTGGAAGAAACTGTGTACATGACACAGCCTGAAGGTTTTGTCGACCAAAACAACGCTAGAAAGTTATGCAAGCTTAAGAAGTCCATTTATGGATTAAAGCAAGCGAGCAGAAGTTGGAATCTGCGATTTGATGAAGCCATTAGTAAGTTTGGTATTATCAAGAACCCAGATGAGTCTTATGTTTACAAGAAGGTCAATGGGAGTGACATCGCCTTCCTAGTCTTATATGTCGATGACATTTTGCTCATTGGAAACAGTATTCCATTGTTAGAGTCTGTAAAGGCTTGGCTCGAAAATTGTTTTTCAATGAAAGACTTGGGAGAGGCTTAGTACATACTAGGCATCAAGATCTATAGGGATAGATCAAAAAGGATGATATGATTGAGTCAAAGTACTTATATTGATAAGGTACTAACTCGATTCCACATGGAAGGAGCCAAGATAGGTCACCTACCCATGTTGCATGGCATAACCCTAAGCAAGAAGCAGTGTCCAAAGACACCTGATGAGCGAGAAAGGATGAATGAGATTCCATATGCTTCGCTTATTAAATCGATCATGTATGCCATGATATGTACTAGGCTAGATGTATCGTATTCCTTATGCGCTACGAGCCGATACCAGTCAGACCTAGGAGAGGCGCATTGGACTGCAACCAAGAATATCCTAAAGTACCTAATAAGGAACAGGGATAAATTCCTAGTCTATGGTGGCAAAGATGAATTGGTTGTTGAGGGTTACACCGATGCAAGCTTCCAGACAGATAGAGACGACTTCAAGTCACAGTCTGGGTACATATTTTGTCTCAATGGAGGAGCGTTTAGTTGGAAAAGTGCTAAGCAAAGCACAACTGCTGATTCTACAACTAAAGTCGAATACTTGGCAGCATCTAAGGCAGCTAAGGAGGCAGTTTGGATTCGCAAGTTCATTGGGGAACTTGATGTTGTACCCTCTATCAAGGGTCCAATAGACTTCTATTGTGACAACAATGGGGCTATTGCTCGGGCTAGAGAGCCACGATAACATCATAAGGTAAAACATGTCCAGAGGCGACTTCACATGATTAGAGAATGGAAATCGGAAGGTGAAATCAGAATTTGCAAGGTTGGAACAGATGAGTTGTAGCCGATCCACTCACTAAACCTTTGTCTCAAGTGAAGCACAACAAACACATTGAGGCAATGGGAATCAAGCACATCGAAAATTGGCTTTAATTTCCTTATTATAGCGTTTAATTAAATTTTGGACAATGTTAATGTAAAGCACTATGATGAACCATTCAGTTTTGGAGTAATGAAATTTTCATGCAATTTAAATCACTCTGTTTCTATTTAATTATGGTTTACAATTAAATATTAAGTCCATTTGATTTTAAGAATATTCAAAATAGGGTATCAAGACAATGTCTTGGATAAAGAAATACTTATTAAGTGAACATTGAATATTTTAATCGAAAATTATCCCTAATCAAGGACATTTATATGGTGGACGATTAATGACCAATAGAGATTAGTGTGTAGTAAGATTTATAGCATCGTTTCTTGTGCTACGAGGACATAAATCATTTGCACATGTATTAGTTTAGAACTAAACTGGATCGACCTATGAGAATACTTTAAGAGATTCAAAATCGTCATAAGCATATTTCTCATTATTGCTATCGGAACTCTTTTCCTTGACCAAGAGTATTGTGCGGTCTCTTGTTTGAGTACTAGTTCGTTATGATGTTGGTCAAACGTCTGCTGTAAATGGGGATTATAACGACGGCTATCAGGGGGCTAGGTCTTCTTAGTAAGAGATGCTACATTACAAGATTGGAAATGTCCCCCTACTAACAATAGGGAACATGTCTTGTTGTTTACAAGGCCTCTCGAAGAGCGAGACTGTGAAAATGCAAGGTCGTGCTCAGATGGATTTTACACATCATCTGCTTATTGACAGTCAAACTCGAATTTTGAGAAGCACTTCTGGACGTTATAGGGATGACGAATAATCTTAGCCTATAGTTCATGAAGAGACATAGAAAAGGGGCTATACACTGAAAGCTTACTTGTCCAAAAGGACAAGTGGGAGATTGAAAGGAATAGTGTCCTTCAAACAAGTGTATTATTCTGATAGTGGGTTCAAAATTATTAGAAAGCTAATATATTCAGTAAGGTAATGTGATCGAAATGCCTGGGTGGAGGACACTTCCAATCAGTAATATTAATGCATAATTAATATTACAACTTAATCTTAACTTAACCCTTCGGGTCACACCTAAGAAACTAACGAAACGATGCGACGGATTAATTCGGAAGGAATTTATGAGTCGACCGAGGAATAAATATTTAGACATCGGAAATTCAAGACCGAGCGCCAAAAGTTGAGTTGGAAATAATAAGAAGACGAGACGACAAAACGGTTATAAATCAACAATGAACAAAATACCCCAAGCATCGGAACCCCGAGTGCTAAGGGAAATGTCGTGCTAGCAGCCCGCACCAAGTGCAAGGGCTTCATAGCAAGTTGCGGCTAGCAGCCCGCACCTAGTGTGTGGCGTGCTAGCAGCCTGCACTAGGTGCGCGGCATGCTAGCAGCAGCGCTCGGTAACAGCAGCTCGCACGCATGCGCGCGGGCGTGCTGACCGAGAAAGCTAGCAGGAGCAGCCCGTATTTTGGTGCGGGGCTGGCTGGGCCGAAAGTAAGGCGGCAGAAACATATGAGAAGCCCACTTGGGTACCTTGGTGCCCAAGTGGGGGTTTCCATGTGGCGCAAGGTGAGGTTGAGAGTGGGGAGCAAGTTTGGTACCCCCCTCTCCAAGTGGTCCTCACCTATTCCCTCATGTATGCATGACACTTGATTCATTACTAGTTTGCTTAAATATTTTATTTTAGCTTTAAAATAAAATGTGAAAATCTTATTGTCCTACATTGATGGGAGATAATTTCATACTCTCATCATTCCCTATAAATACCCAACTAGGGGCATTGGGAATGATGCTTGAGTAAGAGTTGAATAGGGCATTGCCATTACAAAAATACTTGAACTCACATAATTACTCGGGCTTGGTCAGGCCTTGCTAACCCTAAGGCAATAGACCTTTTGGTCGGTGGTAGGGTTGCGAGTGGATCTCCGTTGGAGGCCGTCGTAATTTCGAGGCTCGCTTTCAAGTAAGAGCCCTAGTGGTCGGGCGAAGCACGCAACAAAGATATAATTCCTAATCTACCCTTTATGTTTATTTAGTTATGCTTATGTGGTTTTAATTATTGCGAGCGAGATCCTTGGCTCGGGTTTTTCCGCGATGAGTCGGACTCACCAAACCCCAACAGGTGCACTTTTCTGGCTCCTGATGCGATGCTTATTCTCAGGCCTGCCAAAGTTGCTTCATACTCTACCTCATTGTTTGATGCCTTGAATTTGAACTTAATGGTGTACTCAAATACATTGCCCTCTGGCGATTTTATTATGATTCCTGCTCCACTTCCTGTTTGGGCTGAAGATCCATCCACTACCATGACAGGAATGGTGTCCTTCGAACAAGTGTATTATTCTGATAGCGGGTTCAGAATTATTAGAAAGCTAATATATTCAGTAAGGTCAAGTGATCGGAATGCCTGGGTGGAGGCCGCTTCCAATCAGTAATACTAATATAATTAATATTACAGCTTAATCTTGACTGAAACCTTCGGGTCACACCCAAGCAAAATATACGAACCGACTCGACGAATTAATTCGGAAGAAATTGATTCCTCGCCCGAGTGTTAAATATTTAGACGTCGGTAATTCGAGCTTGGAGCGTCGAAACCGATCGTCGAAAGTCGAGTCAAAAATAATAAAAAGACGAGACGCGCAAAATAATAATAAATCGACCATATTCCCAAAATACCCCTAGCATCGGAATGCCCCGAGCATCCGAATGCTAGGGGCAAAAATGTCCAAGCATAGGTGGCTAGCAAGCGCACCAAGCCGAGCCTAGCATGGTTGTCTAGGTGCGTGCTAGCGCACCATGCTAGCAGCCACGCACAGCAGCAGCTAGTAGCCGCGTGCACGTGGTGTGTGCAGCAGCTAGCTGCCGCAAGCTAGGCGTGCTAGTAGCGCACGCACTAGCAGCCACGCACACCACCAAGCCCGCATCAAGTGCGTGGCTTGCGCACACAACAGCAGCCCGCATCTTGGTGCGGGGATGGGCTCGGGCTGGGCTCGTGGCTGGGCCATAGGGCCAGTCACTATGGGGAAGCTTGAGGAATATGGGAGCAAGTGGGTAAGGACATGTGGCACAAGGAGAGTATTGAGTGGGGAGCAAGTACGGTCCCCTACTTTCCATGTGGTCCTCACCAACCCATTTCACATGGTACTGCCACTTGTAGATTTATTATTAGTTTGCAATTTTAATTTAATTTAGCTTTAAATTAATTTGTGGAATTTCATGATCCCACATGGATGGGATAGAAATTCCCACTCATACTTTCCTCTATAAATACCAACCTTGGGATTTGGAGTAAAGTGCTTGAGTGGGAGTTAGAAAGAGCATTCCATATTTTGGAAAAACTCTTAAACTCCATTAACACTTGGGTTTTGGTCGGACCTTGCTAACTCCAAGGTAGCGGACCTAAAAAGTCGTGTTCGTCCTTTGTGGGTGGATACCGTTGGAGGCACGACATTTGCGGTGCTCAAGGCTTTCAAGTAAGAGCCCGTTTTGAGAGGGCGAAGCTCGCTTCAAGGGTATGATGCGTTCTTCCTTTTCTTGTGTTTATTTATTTATGCTTTATGGTTTTATTAATTACGAGTGGTTCCTTGGGTCGGGGTTGTTTCCACGGTGAGTCGGACTCACCAAACCCCAACATACCACTTTCCATATTCCAATTTCATACTGTTTCTCCTAATAAGAGGCTTCCACTATGAAGTCTGCTAAGGCTTGAGCTTTGATAGCTACCTTAGGGTTGACCCCAAATTCATATTCAGAGAGCTCTATGGCCCATTTCAGGAGCCTACCCGAAGCGTCCATTTTTTGCAAGTCTTTCTCCAGCAGATGGTTTGTGAGGATTTGGATTGTGTGCACATCGAAGTAAGGTTTCAGCTTCCTTGTTGTCGTTACCACTGCAAAAACCAACTTTTCTACCAGTGGGTATCTTTGCTTAGCCTTAGTCAGTATGTGGCTCATAAAGTATATTGGCCTCTGCTGTTTTTGCCTTTCGACCAGGAGAACTGACGCAATTGTTTGAATTGGGGCAGAGATATACAGTTGTAGTTTTTCGCTTAGCTCCGGGCTGATCATGGTTTGGAGCTTGGTCGAATGCTCCTTAATCCCCTCAAAAGCTTCTTTTTCCGCTGCTCCCCACTTAAACTCCATGTTCCCTTTTAACAGCTGGTAGAATGGTAGGGCTTTATCAACTGACTTGCTGATGAACTGAGTCAGCGCTGCCATTCATCCTGTTAGTCGCATGATGTCTTTGGTACATGTGGGCTCTAGGAGGCTTAGGACTGCCTCTACTTTCTCCGGGTTGGCATCGATTCCCCTCTCATTGATTAGGAAACCTAGGAACTTCCTAGAGCTCACCCCAAAAACACATTTCTTTGGCTTGAGTTTAATATAATACTTGTTTAGGGTGGCAAATGTTTCCTCCAAATCCATGATATGCCCTGCCTGCGTGACGCTCTTAACAATTGAGTCGTCAACGTATACTTCAACATTCCTGCCCTTCTGGTGCATGAACACTCTATCCATTGTGTTTTGAAAAGTATCCTCCGCATTCTTCAGCCTAAAGACATAGCTATGTAATTGTACACTCCCCCTTCGGTGATAAATGTGGTCTTCTGCCTGTCTGGCTTGTGTAGGCTGATCTGATGGTACCCTAAGAAGGCGTCCATGAAGCTTAGCAGGGCGATCCGTGGCAGCGGGTAGCAATCTTTTGGACATGCTTTGTTGAGATCTGTGAAATCAATGCACATCCTCCATTGGCTGTTCGCTTTCTTGACCATGACCACGTAGGCAAGCCACTCCGGATAATCACAAGGCTTTATAAATCCCGCTTCTAAGATTTTATCCACTTTCTCCTAGATTGCTTGATTTTTCTCTGAGGAGAAGCTCCGTTTTTTTTGCCTAACTGGTTGATGTCCTCTTTCACATTTAGCATGTGAACCATCACTACGGGGTCAATTCCCGACATCTCATCCGTTGAGAATGCAAAGATGTCCTTATTCTTCCTTAGCAGCTCTATGAGGTGCACTCCTACCCCAGGGTCAATATCTTTTCCAATTATTACCGTCCTTGAATTATCGCCTTCCGTGAGCTCGACAATTACATGCTCCCCGCTAGGAATCGGTCTAGCTACCTCCTTTTTTGCGGGCTCAAAGTTTTCCATGGCTAACTTCTGCTTGTTCTTCTCCTTGTGATATTCTTCTCGCTTCCTTTTCCTTGATTTTCTTTCAGCGTGCTCAACAGACCTTGGCTCTGAACCTGACTGCTGCCTGGTCCTAGCTGGCTGCTTTAGGGTTGTTATGTAACATTGTTGAGCTGTCTTCTGACTTCCCCTAAGTATTGCTGACCGCCCCTCATTGGTCGTGTATGCCATGGCAAGGTGGTAGGTGGAAACCACCTCGCCTATTTTGTGAATAAGCGGTCTTCCCATGATCACATTATAAGGTGATGGAGAGTCTATCACCAAGAATTCTTCTCGGACATCACGTCTCCTTCATCTTTCTCCCACTCGGACTGAAAGTTCGATTATACCCTCAAGGATTAGCCCGGACCCGTTAAACTCAGTGACTTCATAGATCACCTTTTTTCAGGTCCTTATTGTCTAACTTCAGCTCCTTGAACGCATTGATGTATATGATGTTAGCTGAGCTGTCACCATCTATCAGTACTCTGTCCACCTCCCAATTTGCGATTCTCATTGTTACCACCAGAGGGTCGCCATGGGGGTAGATGATGCTTTTTTGGTCATACTCATCAAATGTAGCTCGTGGTTGCGGGGGAAGAGGCGGCCACCTACGCTTCTCATTGTAATTGATCTAGTGTATCATTGCTCGCAGGTCAGCTCGTACGTACTTTACTCACACCCCCCTGTGCACTGTCCCCCATTGATCACATACACTCTGCCCTCCGGCTTGCTGTCTCGGTCTTTGCCGTCAGCTTGGCCTCTGTGACCTCCTCTGCGATCATGGCCAGACCTATCCTCTTCCATTCTCCTGGAAGAGTTAGAGTGTTGCCTGAACTAGTTTAGGTATCCTCTTTGGACTAAATCCTCTATGTTGTCTTTCAGGTGTGTGCATTCATAAGTGGTATGGCCATGTTCCTTATGAAAGTCACACCACTTGTTAGGATCAAGATTTCTATTAACCATTCTTGGTGGCCTTTGGCATTTCTCATCAGCCATGTTCACGCTGAAGATGTAAGATCTTGAGTGGGTGAGCAAGGTGTACTAATCAAACCTTCCTAATCTGCCACCTCTTTTTGGGTCCGATCTCCTCACTCATACAGCTCTATCCGCTTCCCTACGACCTTGCTCAGCTCTGCTGGGCTGCTCCACCCCGGCCGTATTTTCAGCCCGGGTGACTTCTGCCCGCTTAACTAGGTCGTTTGGTGCTTTCCTGTTTAACATTGTCGTGTCTGTTTCGTCTGCTTTTATGAACTCATGCGCTTTTGCCAGCGCTTCAACCAACATTTTAAGGCTCTTTCGCCCCATATACGCTCTAAATGGTGAGCCTGGTAACAAACTGCTCTGCATTGCCAGCATCGCTACCTCCTTGCTCATATTTGGGATGGTTGTTGCTTCTTTGTTGAACCTAGTGATAAACTCTCTTAGGAGTTCATCTTTTCCTTGAACCAATGACATCAGCTTGGTGGTCATTTTTGTATGATCCACCAGGGTGACAAAGTGCTCCATGAACATTTTCTTCAGCTGGTTGTACGAGTATACAGATCCTTTTTTGGATGGCTCCATACCACTCAGCTGCCAACCCCTCTAGGGTCGGTGGAAATGCCTTACACCAGACTAAGTATGTCATAGTGTATAGCACTATGTGGTTCTCGAATGCTGATACATGGTTCTTGGGTGTGGTGGTTCCATTGTACTTACAGCTGGGCATCTTTATTTTCTCCATCAGCTCTTCCATAATCTCCTTGCAAATTGGGGAATCATCTGGAATGACCTGGATTCGCGCTCGTTTCTCCTTGTCTAGACTTGGTCCTTGCTCAGAGATTGGTGACCTGTTGCGAGCGACTCGTGTCTCCAGGTTTCCCTTGGCTTGGACTGCCTCATCTACACTCCATTCTCGATTTAGATTCCGAGCTTCTAGTTCGAGCATCTTCTTTCTCAGCTGGACTAGCTCTTTTTGCTTCGGAGTGAGGGTTATGGGTGCTTGCCTTCTTTACTGTTGGCTCTGTAGCTGCTGCTGTTGGTGGTGAGCTCGTCCCCTTACCAAATTAGTAAGGATCGCCGTTATAGCTGCCAACTTCTTCTTACTGCACTTAGAGAGGTTCTGCAGAATGGTTGGCATGTTGACAGGCTGCGGTATCTGGGTTACTGGTGTTAAGATGATGGATTCATTGTTCGTTCCTGTCAATGGCATTCCAAACTTAAAAGAAGAACTGGATCCTATCAGATTGACTGGTATCGTCGCCGCCTTAGTTACATTAGACGTTGATCCGGTGGGATTGGATTTTTGTGAGATGGTTGATTTGGGTTTTTCAGTTGATCCTTTTGGATCAAGAGTTATTGATGGTATTTTCTGTGGTGTTTAGTTGGCGTCACTGGCCTTGGAGATGGGTTTTTGCACAACTTCCTCTCCGGCCATGGTGGTCTATCAACTGGTCCCTTGCTCAGTTGTTGAACCTCAGGCTAGATGATCCTACCCCTCTTTCTAGCGCCAATTGTTCCAGGTGTGGATCCAAGGAGTCTACTGGCACAAGCTGGGTCCCATTGATAACCTGCGCAAGGCAACACACGTGAACTACCCTCGGGGTGGCTCGAGGAACCCCCCCTCCGATGACTAAGTTAGAATGTGTTTAGAGAGAGGAAGTGTACTTATAATGATATAGAGAGTGTAAAGACTTGTGTGTCTAACCTCCTTTCCATTGTACTTTGTCCTCTATTTATAGGTGTACGATCTCCTTTATGGAGAGTCTTACTTGGTAAGTCCTGCGGGCTAACTCTATCGGGCTAGTGAGACCCTCTAGTTGTTCTTCTAACAATGAGTGCGCACCCTAGAAGCCGGGTGATAGTCCAGCAGGAGCTACCCTGTACATTATCAAATTGTAAAATTATAATAACTAAAATTAAAGACTAATTATCAATTTGATTTATGAAATTAAACCATCAATTATTATTTAATATTACTTAATTACTTTGTCACTAAAAACTGTTATTTGACAAAATTTGGCTAGTATCTATCATAAATGTTCCTTTTAGATGGAAAAAAAATCATTTAAAATGGAAATCATATTCATTTATAATCATTTTCATGTTATTATATGTTTTCATTTAAATTTTATACATGTTCATTCACTTTGCATTCGTGTTCGTTCTCATACATAATACAATATTTATTTTTATATCTAAGCAAATTCATTATTAGTTTTATACTTTTACTTTCTCATATTGAAGATATTTGTTTCATTTTTTTTTTTTTTGACAAAGGATACAAACAGTAAATTACATATTAATACTAAAGCAAATAGAGTTAACCGCCGCTTCTCCTGCAATTAGATGAGCTCTGTGGACGTGTTGGCGATCCGCCTTATGAATACTGTTTACTCGAAACCTTGAGCCAAGTTGTAAAATCCTCCGAATGATCCATATATAAGCGATATTACCTTGCCCCTCCCCACGAATCAGGGTGACAAGATGATATGAATCAGTTAAACCGTGAGAGACAGAAATCCTTGAGCAAACGCCCACTATAGCCCATACAAGCAAGCCAACGCCTCCGCATGTAAAGCCGAGGAACAAACCCCAAAGTTACTACCTCCCTTGATCCGTTCATCCAGTGGGTCATCATTATCCAAGCACCATCTCATTCCTGCTCGTCGAGAATCTTTGAACGAGGAGCCATCTATTTGAACAGAAAGTAAAGCACTCCCATGGGGGGTCAAGCCAAGCTGAGCAATGTAAAAAACAGGCGGAGAAGAGGCACCGCCCACTGTCGCCGCAGTAGTAGGGATACTAGTAGGGGCATCTGAGTTGAAAAAGATTGAATGATTACCCATGACCTCCTGAAACAGAGACTCAAAAAGCCGAGACGCAGAAGAATCCCTAAAAATTCTGGAATTACGACATAACTACAAGCTCCACAGCGTATCGACAAAGGTACCTAAGCGAGTATTGTGAAGACTATCCTGACTAATAAAAAGTCGGATATAATCTTGGATCCAATCCGAGAGCAAAAGGTCTCTATTAAATTCTGAGCGAATGCCGAGGCATCCGCCCATCCAAATCGTGCGTGCAATTAAGCACATTCTGAAAATGTGTTGTAAATCTTTCGGTTCCGTATGGAAGAGATCACAGAACACGTCTAGGATCGGAACTCCTCTATGATTGAGTTCCACCTTGACCGCAAGAGCGTGGTGTAGCAATTTCCATAAAAACAACTTCCATAAAGGCATGGATATATATATATATATATATATATATATATATATATATATATATATATATATATATATATATATATATATATATATATATATATATATATATATATATATATATATATATATATAGAGAGAGAGAGAGAGAGAGAGAGAGAGCAATGTAATGAAATGATCATATGCAAGGAAATAAATGCTCATTTTATTAAAAGGAAAAAGAAAGAATCTACAAAATTAATCTAAAGGGAATAAAAAGGTGCCTATGCTAGACTTATTAGGGAAAGGGTAAATAAAGAAGAAATAGAAAAAGAGATCACAAAATCTTGTTTTTGAAGCACGCCTCTTGTCTTGTGTCGTTTGCTTTATCATCACTCGCTCTTCTTGTTAACTGGAGGCATGGGAAGCTTGTTATTCAATAAAATGTTGGATAGCCTCCTTTAGTTTCCAACAGCTCTCAGTAGCATGACCCCTACCTTGATGGTACTTGTAGTGTTCATCTGGATTCCAACTAGGCAATCTTTTTTTGGGTGCAGGATCTTAAATAGGTCCAATGGGAGTAATGAGTCCCTTGGCATGGAGTCGATCGAAGGCAGTATCGTAGCTCATCCCAATGGGGGTGAAGTCTTTCCTTAGTTGCTTCTAAGATCCTTGGTTATCCATGGCTAAAACTTCACTAAGATCAAAGGTACTAATATTGTTACTAGAGTGGGCATTTTCGGAAGAAAAAGGATTGTCGTTCTTCTTTCCTTTCCAGCCACCGTGGTTACTATTGTTAGTAGCTTTTTTCTTTGCGAGGTCGTCTTCGATCTCGATACCTATGTCATAGACGGCTTTGAAAGTATTCAATTTGTGTTGATATTTTAAGTGCTTTGAATACTTTTCTTAGAGATTCTTGATAAACATCCTCACAAACTCTTTTTCGGTGGGGACCTCAATCATTTTAGCGGAAGTTTCCCTCCACTTATTGAAGAAAGAAGTAAAGCCTTCATTATCTTTTTGTCTTAGCATTTCAAGTTGTCTATAATCAGTTTCGACTTGGATATTGCATTTATACCTATTAATGAAAGCGTTTACTATCGATTCCCAGGTAGAGGTTTTCTCTTTGTCTAGGGAGAAGAACCATTGTTGACAAACTGTTTCAAGAGATAAAGAAAATAAGGAATGAAAGACTTTCTTATCAATCCCCTTAATGTTCATTATAGTTTCAAAGGCTCTTAAGTGAAGGTAAGGATTATCTGTTGCCTTGAATTTTGGGATGTCGCTGGCATTGAACTTATGCGGAAGAAGTTCTTTGTCCACCAAGACCCCTTGTGAACTAATGCCTTGAAACTTGTAATCACTAGATAGCTTGCTAAAGCTTTCTTGCATAAGGTCCATTTGTTGTTGCTTCACAGGGTCATTGATTTTGAGAGCTAAAGCCTTCAACGCCTCAGTCACGTCAGTCAATTGACTCCTAAGTTCATTAGCTTCCTCTTGAGTTGCCATTATCTTTTTAGCTTTCCTCTTTTGACGAATCGGTTTATCAAAAAGTAAGACTTGAATAAAGAGGTTGTCCTTGATTAATCGCCCTTCTCTCCTCGACCAAGTACTGTGGAAAAGGAATTTGGGGATATCGACTGTTAATTATTTGACTCAAACTCTATTCAACATGCAATGGATGGAGGAAGTGAAGAAAAATGATGTAGATGGAGGGATAGGAAGAATTAGGAATGGAATGTACCCCCAACTCAAATGACGGAAAAAACCGACTCATGTATGAACCTAAGACATGGTCATGGTGTGAAAAGAGTATATACAAAGTGTGTGCTAAGACTAGTGAGTGTAGGTGACATGTTAAGACTCGTGTCATGACCATGTGGCTAGACTATGTGACTAGACTTAAGCAAAGAGTAAGTTAAAACCTGGCGTATATGCATTAAACTGGACAGACTGTGGTATTTTAGTCATAACTTTTTATATGTGATTATGATTTGGATGAAACCAACGCCAAATTAAATATAAAACTCAAGGCTACAGATCCATAGGTCGTACGACTCGTAGTTCTTCCTAGAACTTCATCTATGACCAAAACAAGTTGATGTTTGTGCAGTATACGGGAATAAATCGGGTTGACTTAGAGGAACTATGACTCGATTTTATGTTTATTTATTAGCTCAAATTAATTAATTAATTAAACAAAGTCCTTTAGTCATTAATCAGTTTATTTAGTCTTAACACGAGTCAAGCAAACGGTTAGGAAGAACACATAGAGTATGCACAAGCAAAGAATGCACAAGTAGTCAAGTAGGCACAATATGATGCAATGATTTTGCAACCTAACCATGGCTCTAGTTCTCTAAAGTTTGGGATATGGGTTAGTCAAAGAGGGTCCATGGTTAATTGTCCGGATGCACCGCGCGGAAGCCTAACCGTGAAGGGTTGGCGCGAGTGGATGGGACACCGCGAGTTTAGAAAAACTCGCTTCCATGGTTTGGTGAATTCAACAGTCTCAGATGTACCCTTTGTTGCTCAGAGCGTTCAATCAGGTAGATGGAGCATGAATTCCCAGAGGGTTATGCCCATATGTAGAACACACATGGGTTTCAGAAAAGGGAGAAAAACTCAATCAGGAAGTAGGATTGAGCAAACAGTGTGAAAAACTGGTCGAAATTAGAACGCATATTTCTGGCTCGGTATTGGAAGAACTTGGCGCCAACAAACAGAGGCCAGCGCCACAATTTGGCTTTAGCGCCTGGCGACAGTAGCTGTCGCCTGGCGCTAAAGTCAAATAATTGGCGCTAGACTTTGTTCCCTGACGCTAGTTCTTACATGCCTCAGCAGCTTTCTGTGCTCGATAATATTTTCCAGTTTCGCGCAGCATTATTTCGATCCTAGTTGTGAAAGATATTCCTTAAATTTCCTACGTGTAAAAATCCTATGTTTTAACTCATTACGGATGGTCTTTCCAATGAGACCTTTTTTATGCATATGACAATAATGTTAATCAAAATTATGCACATGAAATACTTAGAACTTTTCAAGTCTCATCCACTCATTCTAAATCATTGCCGAAATAAATTTCAGGAATTAAAATAGAAATCCTCCCCAGTGGAGTCGCCAAAAACTGTAGGGAATATTTCAAGCATTTACCCTAAACTTGGACCCCACTGTGATCATACACTTAAGTATGGTGGCGTCCAAAGGGAAAGAAGATAGAGCAAAAGAGTCGCCAACAAGTTTTAGGAACTTATAAACCGTTCATGCACAGGGTGAAGGTTACACCCCTTAACGATCCAAAAGATCGTCAACTCCAATAGGTCTTGAACCATGACTGGTAGTTCGGGGATGAAGGTATAAATCCAACCTAAAAGAGATTGAACCTGCCCTAAGCCTCTACTTTATTCTGATCGTATTCATGTGCGCTTTCTGACTAACATGCAATCAATAGGTTTAACCCTATACCTGTTTAATCTATGTTGGTTGAATATTAATGCACAAATAAATTTGTTATTGGCGATCACTTGAATTATAATCAAATTAACCCTAACAAGATTATTAATTATCTTATTAAGCGTGATTACAAGTACCAATTCCCTTTAAACATGTATAAAAGGCGTGACCAAGCAATAACAATAAATATAATCAAGCAACATAATAATAATAATAATAATAATAATAATAATAATAATAATAATAATAATAATAATATAATCATAATTAAAATAATCATATTAAAGCATAATATTAATAGCAAGATCCTAGGCGTGATACTAATAAGATTAATAACAAACTCTAGCATGTCACTAAATAATAAAGATCAAATATATAACCCTAACATGATACTATTAGGAAAGACAATAGGAAGCATCATACTTTTAATCATACTTGATATTAAAATTACCCTAGACATGATACTAAGAAGATCAAAATACCCTAACATGACGCTGGGAATCATAATAACAACCTAAGCATGATTTCTACATCATAATAACAATGTAAACAATTAAAGCACTTACTTTGATGTCTCGTACCTCTTTCTAATAACAAAATACACACGTTAGTAACTTCAAGGAAAATAATAATTAAAACAATTAAATTAAATAATTGAAATAAAGATTTGGGACCAAACCCTCAGAAATTAAAACCTTTCACGTCTAGGGCGAAGGCAACTTCGAATAATGCTAGGTGTATCTAGGTCTTGCGAGTGCGGAATTTTGTATTTGAGAAAAGGCTAGTTTAGAAAAGAGAGAGAGAGAACAATCAAGAATTTCTTGATGAGAGTTGGTGTGGTTGATGATTGTATATTGGAGGTTCTAGATGAATGAAAACGGAGTTTTAAGAAGGCTATTTATAGAGAAAATCGGCTAAAAAGATTAAAAAAAAAATCAGAGTTCTGACGCAAATAGAACTTGATTTGCGCCGACGCTGGCAATTAGCGCCATACGCTAACATTAGCGTCAGGCGCTAACGCTAGCGCCAGGCGCTAATGTCTACCGTTAGGCGCTAATCTCGTTTTTGACGCGTTTTCTAAAATCAGATAGAATTTAACTGTACAGGAGGATAAAATCGTATTTTCCTCAAAAACATTCTTTTATTCTGATTAAAACTCTAAAAAGTCAACAAAAGTCAATTTATCAATGCTAATTGAATTAGGAATGAAAAGAACCTTCTAGAAGAATCTAGAAGACTAAAACCATTCCTAATTGCATAAGGAATAATAAATTCATATTAGGCCCTCCTCTAGATCATTGGGCCGCATATAAGGCTCAAACTAGGCCCAGTTTAGTAATTTGGCCATAATTTCCTCAATATTCATCGGAACTGGGCTTATAATATATCGTTGGAAAGCTCTTTTCAAGCCATATCCAACTACACTACTATTGGACCCATATCATGGACCAACCAAACTAGATTAGCTGTTTTCTTAAAATAGGTTTTCAAAAATAGAGAGAAGAGAAAAGAAATTAAAACTATCCACAACACTAGACTTTCCACATTTACACTTCATTCGATTATGATTCGACGTGAAAGGTACTCATCACTGGGTTTGGTTATGGGGAGACACAAATGGTTGTCTACAAGAGCCGAATTTGGCAAAGGAATTCCTGGTTTGAACTCAGGAATGCAACCATTTAACCACATTTTTTGCAGAACCTAAACACACCTTCATATCGAAAATAAACCCAAATAGGCTCAAATTCACCGGGAACAAAACACCCTGGGATTAAAGGCTTCGAAAGATATACTAACAGTTGTCCCCTGAATTTCGGCTTCTCAGGAAGCCCATCCCCATCATAATCCAGTGTTTCGACTACCCCTACTAGTTTTAGGGTTTCAATCGCCCACTCCGGGTCTAAGAGCCCAAAAGGAAGCCCATACACATGAACCCAAAGTCTAGTGATGACAAAATTAACATTAGCATGGACGGTAAATCTATTACACCTACAAACATTGCAAATACGACAATCCAAAACGAAAGTGTGTTGCTCAAGTAAAGGATCTACGTCCGCTAAATTTGAGCATGAAAAAACATAGTAACAACCAGTACGATGAACAAAGATATTACCTCGTGTGAGCCATTGAGTATCGACCATCTGTTAAACTATCGCACAACTTGGTGGAGTAGGCCCAAAGAACCTTCCAATTACCACTTTGTTCCAATCGATATTAGTTAAATAATGCTCCAAAGGCTGATCTAAATAAACCCCCCAATTGGTAGACCGTCCAATAGTTGACATGCGCCATTACGAAGAAGACAACAAGCAACAAGGATAGAAGTAAAGAAGCGTAGTATTTTAAAGCTATATATGGAGTAAGAACAGAGTAGTTGAGAGTTAATAACTTTGAGTTAATAACTGAGAAAGGTATAGGTAAAGGAATAAATCCTAAAAAATCCTTATAAAACCAAGAGACACTAATCCCTTTCTTAGCCTTGTACACATACACGTGTAAATGAAGGAGCAAGGCTAAGTGGCCAAAGTTGAGAAGTGGGGGCTGAAAAACACAGCCTTTGGCGGCAAGGAAACTTCCCACTTTGAGAAAGTAGTATAAAATTCACCAAAAAAACTGATTGGCAATTGTAAAAAAAAGGATTCTATCTAGCAACTAATAATAAAAAAACGTAGACAAGGAAACCTTGTGGGTAAAAGAAAGTAACAAATTAGAGTTAGAAAAACTCAAGAACACTCAAGAACAGACTTCAACCCTAGAAACCTAGGAACCGACTTTGGAAAAGTTGAGAGAAAATAAGAGCTGCTAGCTTGAGACTTTTTTGTTTCAATTTTCAATACTTTTTTGTTATTGTATATTAAAAATGCTCAAGATATTAATATTTGTTCATTATCATATTGAACTATGTTCATTATTTTCTAGCAATGTGTTCAAATTTGATTTTTTGAATGATTTAATTGTAATATTTTGTTTAATGAAAGTGATTTAAATGTTCATTTAAAATATAATACATGTTCATTTAGATTTAATACATTTTCATTCTGGTATATCATTGAAAGATTTTTATATCTTTATAGTGTATTCATTTCTGAATTCATAATTTTTATTCATGCGTAAATGTTCATTTATTATTATTACTATTATTATTACTATTTAAAAAAACCTACAATGTCAATCAATATACAAGAAATTGGTGGGGAGCCGAGATACAATCTGGGCCCTACCCCTCTAGTTAGAGCGAACTCGATCCTGTTGAAGATGTGAGCAGCTGCACGAGCACCAATATCCTGAGCCTTAGCGAACGCCTGAACTCGCTTCAGCAATACAATAGCATCCTTCTCTAATTCCCCCAACGAAGAAAAGGAGAAAGGAAGAAAACCATAGCCAATAGCCCTGCAACGCGCCCCATACTTGTCCCGTTTCCGTTGAGCCGCCGCCGACACAACACGACCAGGAACAAAGTCAGACAACCCCGATTGTGTCAAAGGTGAAGACTCTGTCAAATTAACACATACATCAAAGCCTCTATCCTGGGAATAAAGCAGCACATCTGCTGGTCGTAGAGCCCCGTCGTTTCCTCCAATCAACCCAATATTAACCTCCTTTCGAGCAGAATTCCCAGACCGAAAACAAATATCAATAAGGGTGTCACGAACAACATTGTGCCGATGTTTAATACCCACCATCCTAGCGCAAGACACTGCATGATCCCTATAAATTACCCCGTTAAAAACCCTTGAGCAAAACTTGATCGATTTTAATTGTACAGGATAATCAAGTAAGAATGTTAAAGGCGACATAATACATATATATATATATATATATATATATATATATATATATAGAGAGAGAGAGAGAGAGAGAGAGAGAGAGAGAGGCTCATGTAAGAACCCTCCTCTATATAAGAACTCATTATATATAAGAACTATTTTCAGCCATTAGATCTATTGAGATCTAACGCTCTACATTAACCCGGATCAAAATAATGGCAGTATTGTAATTACTGAAATTTTTATGGTATAATAGAAACTTTATAAAATAAGTCAGCTTTTTCTCTCTCTTTGGTGCAACATTTTTCTCTCTCTAAAGTTCTTCCCCAATTTCTCTCTCTAAAGTTCTTCCCCAATTTTGCAACTCTTGTTCAATTATTTAAAGCTTTTAAAGCAAGATTCATCAAATTGTTCATTTGAATTTGCTTGAACTCTCAAATTTTGTGCCAATTCTTCATAAATTAAGGTTCTCGTCAATATTTTTGCGATTTCTAAAGAATTTTGTTTTTGGTGATTATAGGTTCGATTTTTTTTTGGCGATTTCTATTCGATTTCTATTTATTTTGTTCGATTATTTATCAGTTTGATTGTTCAATTTTTCTGCTCTAATTTTGATTTTGTTTTGTTCGATTTTCTTTTTCGATTTTGATGCTAGTTTGTTCTTGGCTCTTGTTTTCTTTGTGTCTGAGGAATGTAACTGTACATGTATGTTTCAAAGTTTATTATGTATGTTCTTAATGTTCTCTCCATGTTCAAAAGTTTGATCTTTATGTTCTAAAGAGTTATCTAGCTTTGTGGTTGTTAAGCATTTTCTAACAAGGACTACGTAGTACAATAGTGTTGATGATATTTTAATGATTTTGTTGCATTTATCGAATTATCAAGTCTAATTTTTCTGCATTTGATTGAATTTTGAGTCTAATTTTCTGCATTTTATTGATTGTGTGACTAAGTGTGTTTATTTTGAATTTCAAGTTTATCATATCTTATTTTGGATCCTAAAGTTAATCAAATGTAGGCATCTTCTTCATCAATGTTCTTCAATCAAGTTAATTTCTAGGTTGTTGGTTAAATGTATGACCCTTCATTTCATATTTTTTTGAACTATAATTGATCATGTTCTAAATATTTGTGCACATGTTCTAAACTATTACGCAAATGTTCTAAAGTTATTCATGTTCTATTGTATTTGGTGTTGTGAATAATGAACAATAAGCTTGTTTTTCTAAAGATAATAGTCTTAAAAATCCTCAAGTTGTACCTTCATTCAATCCCTATATATATATCATTAACTTGTATCTTCTCTATGTGAGTTTTGTTGTAATTAACCAACTTGGTTCCTAGTGTGTCTTGCATCAAAGAGATGATGATGTGCTACTGATGACAATAGTCTTGACTTCTTAAGCTTTGATTAGAAGGAATTTTGGAGTATAGTTAGAACTAAGAACTGTTTCTTTGAGTCACTAGAGGGCAGTCATATGCTAGTAACCTGTTCTCACAAAGCTCGAGTTTCTTTGTAGGCTATAGTCAAAGAAAGTCATTAGTTGCATATATCCTTTTAAGTGATTGCATATAATATTTTACAGATTTGAATATGTATCAGGTAAGCACCAGTTAAGTTCACCACGGCACATTGAGCACACTGTGTCAAAGCTCCCTCAAATCACCAAGACAAGGAAAATGATCCTTCATTCATCTTTTGATCATTAAAACAAATGTCAATATTTTTATGAATTAGGATGCAAAGTAGCACCTATGAAATCTCTCCACCCTTAGGTTTGCGTATGTATATGAATCTTATATTTGTTAAAGAATTGTGCATTTGTATGTACTACTTAGTATCCCTACAAGGTTAAACTTGCATTGTGGTCAAATTTAACTGCAGAGAATGTGTTGCTTCATGCTTAAGGGTATGAAACTACAAATCCCTCACTTTGGCTTGTATGTAGTGACAAATAGCTTTGTAGAGCAACATAGTACAAATGCTTTGCTCACTTGTTTACTAATTTTTTAAGTTCGAATGTTTTATATACATTAGCCTACTAGCTCAATGGGGGAGCATTGTGCAAATGCACAAAAGATGTGGGTTCGAATCCCACGTAGACTCATTTGTCTAATGTAACGACGTGAGTTTTGCACAAAAGTTTAGTTGTAACGTAATTTCCATAGTAATTGATCATTTAAACCCAATGTTTAATTTTTTTGGATAACTTAGTGCTAATTTGATTTCTTTTTTTTTAGAGACACAACCTATGTAGGAATCGAACCTACATCCCCTATGCATTTGCATAGTGCTCTACCACTTGAGCTAATAGGTTTTACCATACATTGTAAAAAAAAAAAAAAAAAAAAAAAATAGAGTACTCCAACTTGAAATTTAACCTATACTATGCTTTAAATTCTCTTCCTATGTTCTAAAATATGTTTTTTTTTTTTCCTATGTTCTAATTATTTTTTGTCTATGTTCTAAATTTTTATATTATGTCTAAATTATTTTCTTGTTCTAAACAGATACTCCAATTTTATGTTCCCTATGAACTAAACCTATGATTTAAAAATTTTCTTATGTTCTAAATTTTTTTTCCTATGTTCGAAATCTTTTTTCTTACATTCTAAATTTTTCAGCCTATGTTCTAAATTTTTTTTCTATGCTCCAAATTTATATGTTTTAACTTTTTTTTTTCTATATGTTCTAAAATTTTTCTCATGTTCTAAATTTTTTTCCCATGTTCTAAATTTTTCTTATGTTCTAAGTTTTTTTCTCTATGTTCTAATTTTTTTTTCTTATATGTTCTAAATTTTTCTGTATGTTCTAAATTTTTTTTGGATGTTCTAAATTTTTCTTATGTTCTTAATTTGTTTCTCATATTCTAAATTTTTCTTATGTTCTAAATTTTCTTATGTTCTAATATTTTTTCTATGTTCTAAATTTTTTCTGCCTATGTTTCAATTTTTTTCTTTATATTCTAAGTTTTTTGTGTCTATGTTCTAATTTTTTTTTATGTTCTAATTATTTACTATGTTCTAAATTTTTATTTTCTTCATATGTGTTAAATTTTTATCCTATGTTCTAAACTAATGTTCTAATTTTTTTTTTTTCTAATGTTCTAAATTTCTTCTATCTATGTGCGAAAGTTTTTTCACTTATGTTTTAATCACCTACTTCCTATGATTTAAACCTTTTTAATCTCATTTTCTAAGATTTATCCTATGTTCTAATTTCCCCTATGTTTTTACTATATTCTCTTTTTTTTTTCAACTTATGTTCTAAATTTTATTCTTATACTGTGAGCTTTCTTTATGTTCTAAATTTTATTCTTATACTTTGAGTTTTCTCCTATGTTCTAAATTTAGTCTACTTATATTCTAAAGTTTATTTTCCTATGTTCTAAATTTAGTCTACTTATGTTCTAAAGTTTATTTTCCTATGTTCTAAATTTAGTCTACATATGTTCTAAAGTTTTTTTTTTTTTCCAATGTTCTAAAGTTTTTCTCCCTATGTTCTAAAGTTTTTTTTTTTTTCCTATGTTCTAAATCTAAATATTCTTTTACCTTTGTTCTAAATTCTTTTGTCTATGTTCTAAATTTATTTTCCAATGTTCTAATATTCTTTTAGTCTACTTATGTTCTAAAGTTTATTTTCCTATGTTCTAAATTAGTCTACTTATGTTCTGAAGTATATTTTCCTATGTTCTAAATTTAGTCTACTTATGTTCTAAAGTTTTTTTTTCCAATGTTCTAAATTTTTTCTCCATATGTTCTAAATTTTTTCCTATGTTCTAAAATCTAAATATTCTTTTACCTATGTTCTAAATTCTTTTGTCTATGTTCTAAATTTATTTTGCTATGTTCTAATTTTTTTAGTCTACTTACGTTCTAAAGTTTATTTTCCTATGTTCTAAATTAGTCTACTTATGTTCTAAAGTATATTTTCCTATGTTCTAAATTTAGTCTACTTATGTTCTAAATTTTTTTTTTCCAATATTCTAAATTTTTTCTCCGATCCCTGTGTTCTAAGATTCTTTTACCTATGTTCTAAAATCTAAAAAAAACCTTCTAGCTTCCAGGTGGCTTAGCTATTGTAAATTTGTAATTATCTCCTTACTCAAAAATTTATTTATGGCTTGTACAACTTCTCCAATACTCATACTTAATTCATTTTATTTTCCCACGGCCACAAATGAACTTCATTTTCCATTGCAAAACAATAAGAAACCTTAACTTTCCATCCTTCACTCCTTCTCCCCAAGAGCAATGCCATTTTCGTACCATAATCTAAATTTTCATAAAAATCGAACAAACAAACAAAATTCGATCTAATAATAACTAGTTAACTACATTTCACTATAATTGCATCCATCTGGAAAATTTTACGGACAAAAAGTCGAATGGTAAAAAAAATTTCGAACAAACAAAAATAATCAAACAAATCATACCTTAATTTGACGAACTGCAAGAGAATTTGACCGAAAATCGCAAAAATTTCTTTCAAATTGCAGCAAAAATGAAGATTTCTGGGAGTAGGAGAGTGAAAGTGTCGTATTTTCTCATAGTTTTAGGGATTTTGAAGAGAGAAAATTAGGGATTATGTTATATAGGTGGAATGTTTTGATATTTACAAGAATGTCATTACTCTCTAATATAATCTCTAATAATCTTAACCTTTTATTTCAATCTAATCCTACGATTGATATTGGTTCTTATATAAGGTTGGGTTCTTACATAGATGTAGGTTCTTACCGGATCCCTCCCCTATATATATATATATATATATATATATATATATATATATATATATATATATATATAATATTATATTTTTCATGGAAAACACACAAGTATATGATTAGAGCTGAGGTGCTACAACTAGGATATATAAACTTAGACATAGCTATTGAAATGAACATTTGATAATGCAAAAATGAACATCTATTGAACTAGAATAAACAAAAATGAACATTAGATGATGTAATACTTCTTATAATGAAAATGATTTGAACACAGTAATTCTTATAAATATATTTGCCCTCGTTGTTATTTATAGAAAAATTCTTAAAATTTAATTCAAAAAAATATTAATTTGAACAAAAAAACTCCTTATAAAAATGAACATCTTATGATACATAAATGAACATTTTATAAAAATTTGTAAAAAATTCATAAATACAAAGGAGCGGGGGACAAGGCATGCGCAGAGGGTGGGGGGGGGGGGTGTGTAGGCAGTGTTCCCTGCCGTGGGATGTGAACAAAATTTGTCGGTGGACTTTGGACAACTTTTTCAAGCCTGAAATCGGGTCGGGCCCGGTCCGGCCTGATTTTTTAAAAATTTTAGGCGTGCTTGGAAAATCAATTTTATGCACTTTTAGTTGTTTTTTTGGCCTGACTCGAAATTGACCTGAAAAGCCCGCATGGCTCGCCTAGTTAGGGCACACATTTTCTGGCCCAAAGTTTGGCTTAGCCCAACCCGACTAGATAAATGTCTACTTTTCGGCCCGAACCTGGCCCGGCGCGCCCGTTGATCACCTCTGCTTGGAGTATACGAGTATACGACTATACGAGTAAAGCCGTTTAGGTAAGTTGGAACTCATTCTCCCTCAGTCGCTGCTTGTTCATTCAAAAATGGAGGTGGTAATGGCGTCGTCTTCCATGGACGCCGGCGTAGGTCGCTGGGAAGAAGACTCTAATGCGGAAAAAATTCGATACAAATCTTGCTTATCCCCTCCTCACGGACTTGTTTCCGTCGGTGGTCGTTTCTTTGCGTCTTCTCAACTCCGCGAGTCCTCCACTTCCGGCTCCATTCTCTATTGGTCTTGGCACAAGGTACCTCTTTCTCTCTCCTCACTTCAATTCCACTTCTAGTTCGGGTTCTTCAATTTTTGTTTGATTTGGGTTTTGGGTTATTCAAGTTGTGATTAATTTGTGGTTTTCAAATTATGTTTTATTTGGGTTCTTCAAGTTGTGTTTGATTTGGGTTTTTTAAGTTAGAGTTTAATTTGGGTTTTTTTTAAGTTAGAGTTTAATTTGGGTTGTTCAATTTGTGTTTGATTTGTGTATGAATTGGTTCAACTCTGCAGCCTCAGCCTGAAGTCAAAAGTTTTCCGGTTGAGCCGATAAAACCGTTAGTATCGAATCGTGAGGGTACTTATCTCATTGGTGGCGGTGCTTCCGGTGATGTTTTTGTTTGGGAGGTACTTTCTCCATTTCTAAATGTTCTTCTCATTTTGTTTTAGGGTTTAATATCTCATTTTACTTGTTAGTGAAAATTACAAGTTGATGTTGTTAATTACTTACTGCAACGAATCAAATAAGACTTTCATATGAGTGTACAACTATTTTTTTAAAAATGGAAGAATTTAAAAGCTTTTTGTTTTTTTAGATGTCCCGGTTTTAGTATCTCTTGATACTTGTTATTGAAAAATTATAAATTATACGTAGTATATTGTTAAATGCTTGTTGAAACAAATCAAACAAACTTCATATGAGTATATGACTATTTTTTTTTTTTTTTTTAAATTATTATTATTATTATTATTTTTTATTGGAAGAATTTAGAAGATTTCAGGAACAAAGAACTTTATTTTTTCATCAACAAATAATATTCAAGTTCCAAAGAAATATCATATGATAAGTAGGAACTTTAGTGAAATCTGTAAGTGTATTATTTATGTGTCATTTTTAATACGGTTATATTGTATGCAGCATGAACTAAATTTTACAAGATAAGATAGTTAAAGTTTATGAATTTATGATGAATTCATGTTCTCTTTATATATTTGGTTGTTCTTTCTGTGTGTGGATTAGGTTTATACTGGTAGATTACTGAAGAAATGGCGTGCACATTATGGGGCTGTTTCTTGTTTGGCATTGTCAGATGATGAATCCCTGCTTATATCTGGTGCAGAAGATGGACGTGTTAAAGTTTGGTCGCTTTTCATGTACTGCTTGAATTTGATCGTAAATTAAGCTATCAATTTACCTGTGACTATTATGTTCTTTAGGATGATAGTTTTGCCACAATTGACCTCTTTCTTGTGCTTTTCAGGATGTTTGATGATGATAGAAGAAAGGAAGCTAGGCATGATCATGTGCATAATTTTCGAGAGCATACTTTGCGCGTTACAGATGTCAAATCAGGTCATGGTGGATCTAATGCTGTAATTATTTCTGCTTCAGAGGACCAAACTTGTAAGGTGAGATATGTTTTTCAGGTTATCAATAATGATTAAAGATGAAAAATGAAAAGGAATGAGTTACAAAGTATGCTCTTGCATGGGCTAGTTGTTGCTTCCTATGATCTTGAAATTCATTTGTTGATGTATCGTCAAATCAGAATATGAAATAATTACTTCTTTTATTTATATATTTATTATTATTATTGTTAATTTGTTATTTTTTGAGTTATCTTTTTATCCTATTTTAAATTAAATATTTCTAGGTGTGGAGCTTGGCGACAGGAAGATTGTTGCGGAACATTACTTTCCCAGCTGTTATCAATGCAATTGCCATTGATGTGGGTGAATATGCTTTTTATGCTGGTGGTAGAGATGGGAAGATATACATAGCTGCACTCAATGCTTTGACTACGAATAGTACTGACTATGGAAAGCATATTATTGGCTCATTAGCTGATTCAAGGTCTGTAACTTGATTATTGTACATCACTAAACCCTTTGGTTGATTTACTCTTCTAGTTTTTGAATTAGTCAGTCTGATGTCTTGAGAGCAGTGCTCTGCCATTGAAAGTTTGTTTGATTATTAGCTACATCAAATGTGGTTTTACAAGCTTGGCATGTGCTCTATTCATTGTTCATCACTTAATGGTTGAATATCATTTGTTGATTAGCTATTTATAGGTTTCTGACTTATGGGGCTTTTTGTCTATTGGCTTTTGTTTGGAGCAATTTGTTTTGAATATTTATTTGGACGTTATGAACAGTTCAATTACCTTGACACTTGAGGATAAGTTCATCATTAAACTTGGAGATAAGGAGTTCTATTTAATTAGTAGTTCCTTATATATTGAACAAAAACTGGAACTTGCTTTAATAGATATGAGTTAAGCTTTTCTGGTGTGTTGGAGTATTATTGGCTAACTTGTTGACCTTGCCTAGTAATCTCTTGCTTCTAATCCCTTTCTTCTTGAAGTATTCCTTTCATTTGACGGTGTTTATTCTAGTTAAATATGCTTAAATGTCAGGACTAAAGAAGGATTTTAATGCTTGTAAAATTATTGTATACTCTATGGACTCAATATATTTCTCTGGGAAGTAATTATGAGTCTACTACACAATGCAAAAGTATTTATGTAAATCATCTGAGGAGGGTTGAGAAAGTAACTTGAAACCTTGTATTTAATAACTAACCATTCCATTTATAAAAAGACTTGTAACTAACTTGTTGATAAATGAGAAAAATAAGATGAATTTAGTGATAGGGAGCTGGGTTCCCAAGATTCTCAACCATACGTATGTATTAGAGTCTTATGTTTTGGCATGTGATGGGAACAATAAGTTTAGGGCATGTCTTAGACTCTAATGTGCAGATTTGATTACTTAATCTGCCTTTCATGAGAGTAGATTCTATTATATAATCTTGGGATGGACTTGCACTAATAAAAAATTGCAGAAAGCATAATTGGGATTAATTGCTAAACCTTTATTCTGTATTTATAAGGTCTGCTACTTTGCATAGTTATCTGGTTTTACCTGTATTTAGGTACATATATGAGGCACGTGGGCTAACCCTCTCCTCTCCTCACCTCACCTATTTCCATTTTTTATTTTCCTGCTTTTTCAACATGTCCTTCTCAGTGTGGACATGGTCCTTTCTGCATATATATTAGGATGTCGTGATACTGAGATTCTTTGAGGCTACCAATGGCACATTCTAAACATTCCTACATACAACTACAAACAAAAACTTTCTAAACCAATGTAGCTAAAATTTCTCAAATAGATGGTGATAATGGAGTCTTGCAATGCATATCCGTTTTAGTTCTTAACTCTCTTGTAAGTGCAGGATCAATCAATCACATAAATAGAAAAACAAAAATAAAGTGGACATAACCCTGATATATCTTAAAATATTTCCTCCCGCCACTCTTTGTTGGAAATGGTTTTAACACTATTGTTTATATTCCCACCTAGGCTTCTTTATCTTATGTTTAAAGAGGTGCACAAAAACACTTGACTCAGCTGCCTATCTTAAGTGTAAGCCCACCTAGGTGAGTACTTCCTTTTCCCCTGTGAGGCTATGGGCGATTGAGCGTTTGATCTTGCAACCTCATGATCAAAAAGTGGGCGCATTGCCACTGTGCCCTTCCTCGTTGTTGCTCTCATTCTTGTCCACAAAATGGGGTTGTGAACTTGGCTTGAGGGAGTTGTTGAAATCATTACTCTTTATTGTCTGTCCCCATAAGGTTCACTTGTTAAATTTACCTAATCTTTGATCCTAGTTACTACCTCCATTCTTTAAAGAGTTACCCTTTTACGGCAGTAGGTTTGTTGTTTTGTTTCCAAGTGGTTAGTTACTACATATAAATTCTCAAGGAAATGCTGAAAGTTATGCATTGGAGGTGGTTCTCTTATATCTGTGAACACTGATTTGGAGAACAATGACTGACCTTGATGTGAAATATTCTTGTTTCATCACCTGTCTTGATCTTTCAAGTTAGTTTTGACAAAATTAACTTGAGATTGTGCTGGATTAGGCTAGCTGAGATCTACCTGACACGTGTGGTTTTAATTTTTGTGTGTGTGTGTGTGTGTGTGTGTGTGTGTTTGTGGGTGTGTGTGTTGGGGGGGAGGGGGGGGGGGGGGGGGAAGCTTTCCCCATAGGCTTAGCTTTTACTTGTTTAATTTTGCAGACTTGCACGCTTTTTTATTGCTTATAAATTATAATCTCTTATGAATGCCATGTGGAATAATTTAGTACCAAGACCATTAGGAGGTTGTATAAATTGCCAATATAACTTGTATTCTTGCTTATTTAGCAAATATTAGATTTCTTTAATTGTCTGTTGCATTTAACTTTTATCATAAATAAATGAAATTGAAGAAACTTCTGAAAGTCTTCTTTAGACTTTAAGCCAATGTTCATTGAATATAGTACATTTTGTATCTATTGTTGTCCTTTTTTTTTGGGGTTGATATCCATGTTCAGAGAGAGCAGGAAGTAATTTTATGTTTATAGAAAGCAGAAGTTTTGTTATTGGGTATCATTTTCTAGATTATTTACTCTCTGCCTTTCCCCTTCTTTTCTTGTGGTCAACAGTAGGGCTTTTACCTCTCTAGCATTCCGTGCTGATGGAATCTCGTTGGTATCTGGATCAGAGGATGGCAAAATTCGTGTATGGGATACTAGAACTCGTAATATTGTTCGCATGTTTACACATGGTAAAGGTAATATGACTCACCTAACAACCTCCTTATGATATCTTAAATATTTGTGTTCTGCGCTTTGGTTTGATGTGCTTTTGTTATCATGTCCTTGTCATATCCTTAATATTAAGGCGAGGAGCACAAAGCAGGTAGTGGGGACTGTTACAACTTTGACATCTCAGTGATAGAATATGAATCCTCATACTACCTAGGGAGATACCCCCCAACATGCACACACAACAAAACAAAAAAAGAGACACTACCTTTTGTTTAGATTGGGTTGGAATTTTTTTAATTTTTTTGACCAAAATGTTGGAAAATTTAAGCATTTAATGAATATTATAGATGATTAAGATAAACAGGTAGCTTGGAGTCTACGTGCATCTAAGGATGAGTTAATATTATTACACCAGTTCTTGTAATGTTATCATGAAAAATATTTAATGAAATTATCTGTGATGTATCTAGGTTTTATTAATCACTTCAAGTTCAATTGGAGTACTGGACTGTTATGTGTTATGTATTAATGTGGAATTTTTTATTAATCACTTCAAGTTCAACTGGAGTACTGGATTGTTATGTAATAATGTGAAATTTTATATGTCGATTCTGCTGTATAATTATCTGGACTTCTTGAAATTTAATTTTGATAGGAGCTGAAAATCTTGTTTCTCAACTACTCCGTATCTTTTTATGTGTTTGGAATGATAGTTAAAGAAAATCATGCTGACGTATAGATTTAGCACATTAAGATCTAGGGTATTTATTTCGCCAATCAGTCACTTGTTGCTATTCAAAATACTTGATATAATGTCTCATCTTATTTAAATCATATTTCAGTATACTTGAAATATCCTTGTTCTTTATGTAAGGTAACTGCACATCAAAAATCTAAATTTATGAGTACACAAGCATTTCTTTTGTAGAAATTGATCAGTAAGAAGCTGTAGTCCGTTTGTGAATATTGTATAGGAATAATATGGCTCACCCTCAAATTAATATGGTGTAAACCTAAAATTTATTAGCAACTGCACAAGGTATCCACTAATAACTATGTTGGTTCCAATTTGTGTCAAGTTTGTGCTACTAACTTCCCTCTTATGGTTTTACGTGCCAGTCTGCTACTATGAATGGATTTTTTTAACAAAAAAGGAAACACAAAAAAGAGGATGAAGTCTTCCTGCCATATTATCACTACAGTACATTGTTTTGTTACAGTCTTGCCCAACAATAAAATTCAAACTATCAATATGTGAGCTGCTTTGCTTGACAGGTCCAGTGACCAACGTTCTGATTACTAGGATTTCAGAGAGCGAGTTGAAGTCCCAAGCTTCTCATGGGAGGAAGGCCTTATTGCCTCCCTCGCTTGACAAATATGCAAATTCTAGCGAGGAGATAATGGGGACAAAGGCTTTTATTGGTTGTGATAGCTCTTCTAATCCAGGTGGTGATTCTTACCTCATCGAAGATGTGATGAACAACCAAATCAAAGAGTTTCAGGTTAGTTATCGATATCAATCCGTCTGTATATGTGTGTAGTCTATTTTTTGTTATTAACACTATACGAAAACTAGTATTAAGAATTAAATAATTATATATCTAATATATAAAACAAATAAAACATAATACATACCTTTATACTTGATTCAAAATGTAGAATATTATGACCCGAGCCCTACAAATCACGTTGTGTCCTTAAGACAATTTTGCTCCCTCTACGATACCCAAGGTTATTAAGCAATTGTCTTCCAGGATAAAACGGGTTTCGTTTCTCATGGTATTGTAATTATAAGAAACCAGCGAACAAAATAGGTTAGAGTAACCGCAACTATATGCATGTATATCTTGAGAGAGTAAATAAAACTAATATTCTATATTTATAAATCAGAACAACCAACAACTATATGGACAAAGAAACATGGATGAAAAGATGCAAGTAATGAAAAGATACAAGTAATGAAAAGATACAATTATCCATTATAACTAATGAATAGTTAATAATGAAATAATACAATTATCCACATTAACAATTACCAATGAAAAGTTACAATTATCCAAATATACAATCCAAATATCCAATAGTCATACAAATTTTCATACGACACTACTCTACATAATTCTTCATTAATACAAAAATATTTACAACATAGATATCCAACATTTTTTCTTACCATTTTCTTTCTTGTTTAGCAACAAGGATCAACTACTGCAGCAGAAATGGAAGTTGAGCGACTAAAGCTGGAGTGCAAGAGGGCAACGCAGATGGTCCAACAATGGAAAAATATGTACGACAATCTGCATCAGTTTTGTGTTAACGAGCTTGTTGATGAAAGTAATGCTAAACACATTAAAATAAACTCTGGTTGAGTATTGCAAAGTGGCATGCAGATGATCCAGCTATTTAAGAAATTGTGATAATTTACATTGGTTTGGTGCAAATGAGCTTGTGGAGATGACACTTGAGCAAACCATAGGAATACCAACCTGATTCATGCTTTGCTAAGTGTATTTCAGCAGCTTTCAAGTTTTGTAGGCTTTGTTAGTCTCTGTATTTTACAATTGGTTTGCTTTTTGATTAGAATTTTTCTGATACGGAGTAGCTTAAATTGATAGTAACAAAGTATATGTTGATACGCGTTAATTTGCTTATTGATTGATGTGGTTGTACATGCTACCAAAATCTATACAAAAGTGTCAGCTCTTTTTTTTTTTTCTCTTTTTTTTTTCCAAGGCTACCCTTTTCTAAAGCGCTTTTTTTGTCTTTTTTTTTTTTTCAAAAAATAAAAAAATCGAAAACCTCCAAAAATATCTGCTAAAAATATCTTACATCTAGACAACTTTCCATGCCAGCACAACATAAGAAAATCCAAAAAAAGTCATGTTTGACATTGGACCCGTTGAAAAATTAGAAAAAGCACACAAACAAACAAAACTGTAAAACATAATCTAATCTCCACCTCAACGTCATAACACCTTCATTAATTTCTTTTTATTATTTTATAAATACAGTGGCATGTATGACGGGTCAAAAAATTGTGTTGATTATCTAAAATAAATGGAAGTACATAGAAAATTATACATACTCCCTTTATTCCCTATTAATAGTTCGTTATTGGTATTTTTCACGGGAATTAATAAACACAAATAAGAATAGTAAAAATGCATTGAAAAAGTAAATTGACATCGGGTATTAAAAAATGTAGAGAGAAAAAGTAATAAAAATACGTGAGAAAAAAAAAATTACATGAAAAATTTAAATTTGCATAAATATTGCAAATTGAAGGGACTTTTGTAAAAAAAATTAATATTAATGGTTGTTGGAAAAGCAAATGCGGTGGAACAAAATTTACCCATAAGAAACTATTATTTAGAGACAGAGGGAGTATAACATATTGAACAAATAAAAAACAATATAAAATACTTCCATCAATCTTCATCTTTAATCACGTATATATTCAATATGATTATATGATATGAAAAAAAAAAAAAAATGTTTAGACAGCCGAACCTAAAGTTTTAAAAAGTTAAACGTAAAAAATTAAAAATGACGAAGGGATTTTTAAAGATATTTTTAAAAAATTGCTCTCATTAATCTGAACTTTGCCTCGTCCACCGAAAATAATCCTAACTTTCGTTTATTATCTATCACTCCCTATTTAGGGGGTATTAATTTCAATTGCACTCAAAACCGGTAAATGATATGAATTTTGATGGATATAACCTTCAATCGCAGTTGAAAGGTTTGGAATCTTGAGTCTCGGTCAAGAAACGCTAAGCAACACGAGCTTAAAACCTAAAACTAGGCCAAGAATACACAAGCACAAGCTTACGTAAAACTTTATAAATTTCAAATCAATCAATCATACTTTTTGTTAAACACCATCACGTATTTATAAGCTAAATAATTAGCCTAAAAATCGGTAAAACAAATTCTAATCTAACTAGGAAACTAACTCTAACTTGTAAAGATAATATTTTGCAAATATGATCTTTAAAGTTAAGCTTATCTTATACTAACCGAATTAAACTAACAAAAATATCCTAATAAATTCGGTCATCTAATAATAAACTAAAAATAACAATAAAAATAATTATAATAACAATATTGATGCCTTGGAACCGCATCATACTCCCCCTCTTGAAAAAAACTTGTCCCAAGTTTTAGCAAATCATGGAACCAAGATATTATCCAAATTAATCGAACATGAGCTAAAAGAATATGTCTCCATCCAACCACGTCATGCTTATATTTTACACCAATGAATGCACCACAAACTTCAATTGAATGCTCCAAAATTTTAATTGATGACACACCTTTGTCAATGCAATCAATATAATGGAAATAATACGTGAAAATATTTGTATCCCAATTATCACCATAAAAGGAAGTTGTAGAAATTTGACTTTTTGCTACCAACTTAGATAGTTCAAATGTAACTTCTCGTCAACAAAACTAGACAAATATACACTTTTGTGCTCCATAATTTCTTTTTCTTCTACTAGTTGTTCATGAGATTGCTCTAAAATTGGATTTGTAAGATTATCACTCGGTAAAGATACAATCTTTTCCTCGTATATAGCCTCAACAATTGGTTGCTCTAGTTTCTCTTTCTCATAAGACATATCTTGTACACCACATCTCACGTCACGAATTTGAAAACGAGCATCAATTCTATCCAAACATTCATTCATTTTCTTGATTTCCATCATAAATGCTTCAAACCAACTTTTATTTTCCATGTTTATGTGGATGAGAAAACACACAAAACCAGTCCAGAAATTGATCGAAAGTACGAGGACCAAAACCCAATGAAAACACCTCGAAAAATTCTGAAATTTTATATACTGCTAGCCCTATCTGTATAAAATACTCGACCAAAAATTCAGAAAAAAATTCCCAGCCAAGTAATCGCAGTTTATTTTTTCCTCAACAATGACAGATTAATTTGATTTTTGACCAGGTGTAAAGAACGAACCTAGTTTAATAGCTATGATTCTCGAAAAATTCTCAAATTTTGCAGGTGAAAACTAGACAAAAACCAAATTGAAAAAAAGAATCACCTCAAAATCTTTAGAAACGAAGGAGAACCAAGTCGATCAATATGACATTCGAAACTTAGTTTTTTGACACAAATTGTCAAACTCGTCCCTCGTCAAACAGCAGCCACACCAATTTGATATGAATTTTGATGGATATAACCTTCAATCGCAGTTGAAAGGTTTGGAATCTTGAGTCTCGGTCAAGAAACGCTAAGCAACACGAGCTTAAAACCTAAAACTAGGCCAAGAATACACAAGCACAAGCTTACGTAAAACTTTATAAATTTCAAATCAATCAATCATACTTTTCGTTAAACACCATCACGTATTTATAAGCTAAATAATTAGCCTAAAATCAGTAAAACAAATTCTAATCTAACTGGGAAACTAACTCTAACTTGTAAAGATAATATTTTGCAAATATTGTTAGTTTAGATGAACTACTACGAGAGGGGGGGTGAATAGTAGTAGGTTCCAATCGCGGAACTTAAGCGGAAATAAACAATAAAAACATCAAGAAAACTTAAGCACACAGCAAGTTTACGAGGAAACCATCCAGTGCCTAACTGGAAGTAAAACCTCGGCCTTATTGGGACTTATGAACAAATTCCACTATAATAGGCAACTCTCCTAGTACAACCTATTACACAGACCTTTGCTTTGCAAGTTCCACCACGGACACTTGACTCTATGATAGGACACTTCCTATCAGACCTAAGACACTTCTCAGGACCCTTTTTCTCCCCTTACCCAGGACACTTCCTAGGTGACCCAAGACACTTCTCAGGTTCCTTTCACTTTCTGTGCATTCACAGTCTTCACTCGAATTTTAGAGAATTCAAACTCATACACTTGCGTGAATTTAAGAGAATTCACGATCTCACCCCAAAACCAATTACAACTCAAAGACACACTCTAACACATAAATGGAAAGCTACACATGAAACCCGAAATCAAAATGATAAAGCTTAAACCTTTTGGCAAACTTACTCTTAAGCACTAAGTGGTTTTCACGCTTAAAACTCTCACTTTGCTAAGCTGAAATACTTCTATATTTATAGGAGTTCCTCGGCTTCTCAAACTAGGGTTTTCGCAAACAAGATAGATCAAACATAAATCTGATCTTATCTTCTTTAAAACCGAATCCAAATAGATTTAAATTCGTTTTTATAAAAACCAAATTTTATCAAATTCGTTTTTGTTAAAAGATAAGATTTTATAAAAAAGATAAAACCAAGTTAAACCAGATTTTATAAGATAAAACTCATTAAGTACTTTTTTATAAAATTCATAATTATCTTTTACGAATTAGTTAGTTTGCCAAGCTTTATTTGATTTCTAATAAGTTCCAGGCATATCTATCATTTATATGTTTACATCATCCTATGAAAACAAACTTATCTTTTACACAACTATAAGTTATGAAGTCCATCTTCTTCGGTTGATATCTTGATCTTTGTGTTGATCCTTGATTGTTGAGGCTTGCCCCAGCATTACACCAGAACCAGGTCGTTACACCCGTTTGAAGTTCCTGTTGAGAAACTTCGGGAAGTTCCATTGCTGGAACTCTTCTTCTGTTCTTTACTTGTCCTCATGGATCTTCCAAAGTTCCTTTGTTCCAGTTCCTACTTCAGCCCTCTACGCTTACTGAATCTGCCAACATCACAACACTAGAAAATCCTTATTAAAAGGAAGTTTGCTCAATTCTTAGTATCATCATCAAAACCTCATAAGGGTCAACAATTTCCCCCTTTTTGATGATGACAAACTGAGCAAACTTCTGAGGATGATAAGTAGAGAAACAGAAGGTTAAATTTTTTATTTTCCAATTTTTTCCCTTTTTTTTCATATAAGCAAAACAAAGAAACAGAACATAAGTAACAGAAAGAAAACAAACAGAAAGCAAAAAAAAATTTTTAGAGAAGAGAAACCTTTGTTACTTACTCAACTGGAACTAGAACAACTTCAGCTTTCAAGTTTGCTCCTGCTTTTCCCCCTTTTGGCATCATCAAAAACTTGACTTTTCAAAGTTTTATTCATCTACTCACAGCCCCACAGGCAATTCATCGAATGTGGGAAGCTGGAAGCAGCGCTGGCTAGCTCTCTTAAGCTAGTACTTTCACACAAATTTTCCTGTTTATTCTCAACAATGCAAGCAAGTATAGACAAAGTTCCATACTATTTAACAAAACCAACCATCCAGAGTACTTTAAAATATTACAGACCAAGTTCCAAAATATTCAAAAGCAAAGGAGTTCAAAAACATCCAAATAAAAACAGATCATTGTTCCAAAAACCATTAGAAAATATGAAGCTAGGGAATGGCTAGGGTAGTCTGCATAGGTGATCAAGTGTCAAGCGCTTGTAAAATTTTCTCAAGATCAGCTTTGTTGTCCTCTTGAGCTTTCTTCAGTTTTGCTTCAAGGCTTGAGATGGCTTTGTGGAACTCCTTGACCTGAGCAGCGTCAGTCCTCTCCATAGCCTTTATCTTCCCTGACAAGTCAAGGAGCTGTCCTTCAACCTGCATAAGCCTATTAGATAAATCAGCTACTAGCTCATCAGCTCCTCCATCTCCTTCACTCAACTCCAAGGGATCAGCAGCACTGGTCCTACCCTGAGTTCCACCAGAGAGCCTTCTGCTCTTCCTGACAGGAACTCTCACCTGTGAGTCCTCGCCCTTTTCTTTCTTTTTCTGAGCAGCTTCATACCTCACACACTTCCCCCTCACTACAGCAATACTCAAACCTCTCAGAGTGGTTTCATTGATCACATTTTCTCCTTTCTCCCTCATATGCCCATAGAAATCCCTCAATTGCACACCTAAATCTTCAAACACAGAAGCAAGAATCGCAGCATAACCAACTTTTATCTCTTTTTCTATGCAGTGCTCTAAGTGTTGGATCATAATTGCTGGGAAATTAATTTTAATCTTCTTAGACATGCAAAAGATTAGGGCCATATCTAAGTAGCACAATTCATTTTTCTTTTGGGTCCTTGGAACCAAGGACTTCTTTACCAAATTAAACAGCAATTTGTGCAACGGAGAGAGATCATTGTGATTCATCACACTAACACCCTTTTTACCCCCTAAGTAATTTATGATTTCAGTTTTAGTATGCCCTGCTACCTTAACAGTCACAGCCCCTTTCATGTAAGTATCAAACCCCTCACATGGAACTTGCAGAATAGACCCTATTCTAGCAGCATCAAACTCAACATCAACACCATTAATTTTGCTATAACACACACCATCCTCAAATTCACATTCCTTACAGAATTCATCCATAGCCAGTGGATACAAATAATTTTTAGCTTTAACAGTAAACATGAAATCCCAACCCTAGAACTTAAGCAGATCTAGAAGTTCAAAATTCACCTTATTACACCATGCATCATCAATTCTATAGCCTACAACATACCTGTCAGCAAATTTTCCCAGTGCCTTCTCATCTTCTTCCCCCTCAGAATGTTCTTTCTCTTCCTCGGGTTCCTCGTCCCTCTCCATCATATCAATTTCAAGAATTTGATCTTCGAGTGACTTTTCCGTTTTTTCGGCTTTCCTCTTCTTCCATAACCCAATTCGATCAAGAACATTGGGCAAACTTCCAGTAGAGGAAGTTGCAGTGTCCTCAACGGCTTTTGGCTTGGTATTTTTTGGTTCTGAGGTGGTTTGAAGTAGCACAATAGGAATTTCTTGGCTGAGTGGTTGTGGGCTAGGTGATCTGAGAGGTAATAGCTCTTCTTGGTTCTTAGGGTTTTCTTCGGCCATGGTTGGTTGAGGTTTAGCTGTAGAAATTTTTATGTGGTTTAGCTGTAGAAATTTTATGGTCAGGGTAGTTCTAGAGTTTAATTGATGTGATGGTAAGTTAATGGGGTTGGTTGGGTAGTATTTATAAGGGAGTAAATTTTTGAAGCGGTGTATTGAAGTGGAAGGGTTTAGTTTAGGAACAATGAATTTTATCTTGTTTTTGAAAACTAATCCGGATGGAATTTTTTTTTTACAAATCAAGAATTTATCTTTTCACACTATATTTAATAAAAGATAATTCCAGAAGATAAATCTTCTTGAAAAGAAAAACTGATTTTTCAAAAATATAATTTATGGAACAAGTCACATACAAGTCTACATTGCTTTGAATAGTATGTACAGTTTTAAATAAGAGTTACTTGCACTGACCTCCAAGAGTTTACCAATGGTGACATTCCCGTTATGTTTATCACACCAAATTTGTGGTAGATGTTTTATTCTTCTAATTTATCTTGTTAATTGACAATGCCATATCTAGGAACTTCAGTTGCAATCAATTCAGCTTGATCATCCCAAGTTCCAGTCTCATGTTCTCAAAGCGTTCTCTGCTCAAAGGCTTAGTTAGAATATCAGCAATTTGATTATCAGTAGGACAAAATTCCAACTTAATATAGCCTTTTTCCACATTATCTTTTAAGAAGTGGTGTCTAATGTGGATGTGCTTCACCTTAGAGTGTTGCACTGGATCTTTAGAAATACAGATAGCACTAGTATTATCACAATAAATTGGAACACATTTAAATTTTAAACCAAAATCACATATTTGTTGTTTTATCCACAACATTTGTGAACAACAAGCTGCAGCAGCTACATATTCAGCTTCTGCTGTGGACAAGGCAACTGTATTCTGTTTCTTGGAACCCCAAGAAACTAAGCATGATCCAAGAAATTGAGTCATACCTGATGTGCTCTTCCTATTCACTAAATCACCTGCATAGTCAGCATCCGTGTATCCAACTAAATCAATTGATTCATTCCTTGGATAGTAGAGACATAAATCATCAGTTCCTTTGAGGTACCTAAGTATCCTCTTAACTGCCTTGAGATGAGATTCCTTTGGATTTGCTTGGAACCTCGCACATAAGCCTACACTGAAGGATATATCAGGTCTACTAGCAGTTAGATATAATAAGGAACCTATCATACCTCTATACATCTTCTGATCTATGCAAGTTCCAACTATGTCTTCATCCAGTCTGGCGTTAGTTCCCATAGGTGTTCTTATAGTTTTGGAACTTTCCATCTTATATTTCTTTATGAGTTCCTTCACATACTTTTGTTGGTGAATCATTATTCCTTTCTCAGTTTGCTTAATTTGCAATCCAAGAAAGAAGTTTAGCTCACCCATCATGCTCATCTCGAACTCACCACTCATAAGGTCAGCAAAATACTTCACCAAAGATTCATTAGTTGCACCAAAAATAATATCATCTACATATATTTGTACAACTAAAATGTCAGTTCCTTTAGATTTCAAAAACAACGTTTTGTCTATTTTGCCTCTTTTAAAATCATTATCTAACAGGAACTTGGACAACCTCTCATACCATGCCCTTGGTGCTTGTTTTAGCCCATAGAGAGCTTTATCAAGTTTATAGACATGATTTGAGAAATCCGGATCTTCAAATCCAGGAGGTTGTTCCACATAGACGTCCTCTTTTAATAGACCATTTAAAAATGCACATTTGACGTCCATCTGAAACAACTTAATCTCCATAAAAGCTGCAAAAGAAATAAGAATGCGTATAGCTTCTAACCTGGCAACTGGAGCAAATGTCTCATCAAAGTCTATGCCTTCTTGTTGATTGTACCCCTTGACAACCAGTCTAGCCTTGTTTCTTACTATGATTCCATGTTCATCAAGCTTGTTTCTGAACACCCACTTTAGACCTATGACCTTCTGGTGTTCCGGTCTAGGAACTAGGTGCCAAACTTTGTTTCTCTCGAATTCTCCTAGTTCAGCTTGCATGGCTATGATCCAATCAGCATCTTGTAAGGCTTCATCACAGTTCTTTGGTTCCAACGTAGATAGGAACGAGAAAAATGCACAGAAGTTCCTTAGCTGTGACCTGGTCTGAGTTCCTTTGGTTATGTCACTCATAATCACGTCCACCGGATGAGATTTTTGATATTTCCAACGTTTAGGGGTAAAGTCTTTGATTGGATACAACTTTTCAGATTCAGCATCATTGTTTCCTGTCTCTTGATTCAGTGGTTCCTGATTCTCAGGTTCTGGGTTTTCAGGCTCAGGATGTTCCTCTTGTGGAACTTCTGTTTCAGTTGCAGTTTGGTTTTCAGCTACTGGATTCTTGTTTTGCTGCTTCATGGATATTGTTGATTCCTCATCAGGGTCATGTCTTCTTACTAATCCTATTTCGAAATCATCATCATCCTGTACATCAATTACAAAATCAGTTTCATCAAAAATTATATGTACAGACTCTTCAACACACATTGTTCTTTTATTATAGACTCTGTAAGCTTTACTATTTGAGGCATATCCTAAGAATACAGCCTCATCACTTCTTTCATCAAACTTTCCCAAGTTTCTCTTTCCATTATTGTGTACAAAACATCTGCAACCAAAAGATCTAAAGTAAGAAATATTTGGTTTTCTTCCTTTAATTAGTTCATAAGGTGTTTTGTTGGTTATTGCTCTAATAGAAACTCTATTCAATATGTAACACGCTGTGTTTACTGCTTCTGCCCAGAAGTTCCTAGGCAGTCCACTGGAAATCAGCATAGTCCTTGCCATGTCTTCCAAGCTTCTGTTTTTCCGTTCAACTACTCCATTTTGTTGTGGAGTCCTGGGAGCAGAGAAGTTGTGGTCCATCCCATGTTCATCACAAAACTCATCAAATTTTGAGTTTTCGAATTCAGTTCCATGATCTGACCTTAGGTGGATCAGTTGATGACCTGTTCTTCTCTGTTCTTTCTTCACAAAAGCAACAAAGTGATCAAACGTATCATCCTTGCTTACAAGAAAGAAAACCCAGGTATATCTGGAAAAATCATCTACAATAACCATCACATACCTTTTTCCACTTCTGCTTTGTATTCTTATAGGTCCACACAAATCCATATGGATAAGTTCCAATGGTTTTGTGGTGCTTACCATATTCTTAGATTTGAAAGATATTCGTGGCTGCTTACCTCTAACACATGCACTGCAGACTTTTTCTTTTAGGAACTTGATGGTTGGAAGTCCTTCCACAAGTTCTTTTGATCTAAGTTTATCTAGCAAAGAAAGACTAGCATGGCCAAATCGTTTGTGCCATAATAAGGGATCATTCTCAATGACACTAAGACAAGTTAAACTACTACTTGGAACTTCGTTAAGATCCACAATATATGTGTTCCCTTTTCTGGTTCCTTCAAGGATAATGTTGTTAGTGTCATTGTTAATGATTCTACAAAAATTTGAAGTAAAGCTAACTGAGTTACCTCTATCACAAAATTGAGAAATACTTAACAAGTTGTGTTTAAGACCCTCGACTAAAAAGACATTTTCAATAGCATTGGAACTTGACCTTCCAACTTTACCTATAGAAATGATTTCACCTTTCTTATTATCACCAAAGGTCACAGTTCCACCGTAGTAGGCATCCAGTGAGAGAAATTTAGATTTGTCTCCAGTCATGTGCTTAGAACAACCACTGTCGAGGTACCAAGTGTTGTTCCCCCTCACTGGAACCTGCATGAAAACTAAGTATTAATTTCTGGAACCCAGGTTTCCTTGGGTTCCATTGTTTTGGAAGAAGATTCAGATTTCTTCAACCATACATGTTCAGCATGCTCAGTATTCTTAAGAGTATCTTTATTTCTTTTAGGACAAGCAGCTTTAAGATGTCCTGTACTCCCACAATAGTAACATAGTTTTTGACTGGGTAGATTCACATACTTTTTGTTTCTCCTAGACTTCTTCTTATAACCTAGTCCTTCTTTATTCTTGTTATGGATGTTAGCTATCCAAGAAGGAATTCCATTATTAATTACTTCTTTACCTCTCCTGGCTTTGACAAGTTCCTCCTCCAAGGTTTGATTTTTTATTTTAACTTCTTCCAAATCAGATTTTAATTTCTCAAAATTAGGAAGTTGGCTTGCCATAGGAACTTCAGAGTCAGGAGTGTCAATTCCAAGTTTCAGTTGAGCTAACTCTACATTCAACAGAATATTATCGTGTTTCAGTTTTTCAACTTGTTCTTTTAAAAGGACATTTCTATCATATAAATCAAAGAATCTAGTTTGTATGTCAGTTTTCATATTATCTACCCATTCACTATGTTCTTTGTAAATATTTAAAGCTTTATCAGTTTGGAACTTCGACCTGTTTAGTTCTTTATAATCATCTTGAAGTTCCAGAATAATGTCCATAAGATTTTCCTTTTTTAAGTGTTTAAGTTGTCGATAGTCATACCATACCTCAGATTCAAGTTCCTTCAGGCGTGCTTCATCATCTGCTTTGGCCATTAGACATAAGTTGGCTGTTTCCTCTACGGATTCTCCTTCTCCTTCATCTTCTGAATCGGAGTTTCCCCATGCAGCCACCATGGCTTTTCTCACATCTTCCTTGGAGAATGATGGTTTGTAATACTTGTTTTGTTCCTTCCCTTTGTACTTTGATTTTTCATCCTCCTTAGGTTGAGGACAATCTCTGATGAGATGGTCCTTGGAACCACAGCCAAAGCATTTGATCTCCCTGGAACTTGGCTGTCCTCTCCTGTTCTTCTCTCCTCTCTTCCCCAGCATCCTCCTGAACCTTCGTACCAGCATGGCTGTCTCTATGTCATCATTTTCAGACTCACTTGATTCATAAGCCTTTAGAGCAAGGCTTTTGTTCTTGGAACTTTCAGTATTAGCTCCAAGATGAAGTTCATGAGTAAGCAGGGAACCATTGAGCTGTTCAAGGTTGAACTTGGTGAAGTCCTTGGATTCTTGCAAAGCAGTGACCTTGGATCTCCATCTCTCATCTTGAGGAAGGCTTCTAAGGACTTTCCTTACCTGTTCATCAATGGGTATGGACCTGCCTAAAGATTCTAACTCATTGACAATGTTAGTAAATCTAGTGAACATATCCTGAATGGATTCTTTGTGTAGCATTTCAAATCTTTCATATTTAGACATTAGTAAATCAATTTTGGAACGTTTAACTTCATTCGTTCCTTCATGTGTTACTTGTAGTAAATCCCAAATCTGCTTTGCAGACTTACAACCCATGATCCTATTGTGCTCATGAGGTCCTAGTCCACAATGCAAGATTTTCACAGCTTGAGCATTTAACTCAAATTTTTCATAATCTTCCTTATCAAATTCAACTAGTGGTTTAGGGATTACCTCTTTGTTTGCATTGGTTTTTGTTACCTCGAAGTCACCGTTTTCAATGACTCTCCATACTTGGTAATTTTCAGCTTTGATGAATATCTCCATTCTATTCTTCCAGTATGAATAAAACTTGCCATTGAACATTGGTGGTCTCTGGGTGGAATACCCTTCTTCAAGTTTCTCGTGTGCATTCATCTCTTCAGGAACTTTACTCTACAAGGTTGCTTGTAATCTCGTGAGAACCTGCTCTGATACCAATTGTTAGTTTAGATGAACTACTACGAGAGGGGGGGTGAATAGTAGTAGGTTCCAATCGCGGAACTTAAGCGGAAATAAACAATAAAAACATCAAGAAAACTTAAGCACACAGCAAGTTTACGAGGAAACCATCCAGTGCCTAACTGGAAGTAAAACCTCGGCCTTATTGGGACTTATGAACAAATTCCACTATAATAGGCAACTCTCCTAGTACAACCTATTACACAGACCTTTGCTTTGCAAGTTCCACCACGGACACTTGACTCTATGATAGGACACTTCCTATCAGACCTAAGACACTTCTCAGGACCCTTTTTCTCCCCTTACCCAGGACACTTCCTAGGTGACCCAAGACACTTCTCAGGTTCCTTTCACTTTCTGTGCATTCACAGTCTTCACTCGAATTTTAGAGAATTCAAACTCATACACTTGCGTGAATTTAAGAGAATTCACGATCTCACCCCAAAACCAATTACAACTCAAAGACACACTCTAACACATAAATGGAAAGCTACACATGAAACCCGAAATCAAAATGATAAAGCTTAAACCTTTTGGCAAACTTACTCTTAAGCACTAAGTGGTTTTCACGCTTAAAACTCTCACATTGCTAAGCTGAAATACTTCTATATTTATAGGAGTTCCTCGGCTTCTCAAACTAGGGTTTTCGCAAACAAGATAGATCAAACATAAATCTGATCTTATCTTCTTTAAAACCGAATCCAAATAGATTTAAATTCGTTTTTATAAAAACCAAATTTTATCAAATTCGTTTTTGTTAAAAGATAAGATTTTATAAAAAAGATAAAACCAAGTTAAACCCGATTTTATAAGATAAAACTCATTAAGTACTTTTTTATAAAATTCATAATTATCTTTTACGAATTAGTTAGTTTGCCAAGCTTTATCTGATTTCTAATAAGTTCCAGGCATATCTATCATTTATATGTTTACATCATCCTACGAAAACAAACTTATCTTTTACACAACTATAAGTTATGAAGTCCATCTTCTTCGGTTGATATCTTGATCTTTGTGTTGATCCTTGATTGTTGAGGCTTGCCCCAGCATTACACCAGAACCAGGTCGTTACACCCGTTTGAAGTTCCTGTTGAGAAACTTCGGGAAGTTCCATTGTTGGAACTCTTCTTCTGTTCTTTACTTGTCCTCATGGATCTTCCAAAGTTCCTTTGTTCCAGTTCCTACTTCAGCCCTCTACGCTTACTGAATCTGCCAACATCACAACACTAGAAAATCCTTATTAAAAGGAAGTTTGCTCAATTCTTAGTATCATCATCAAAACCTCATAAGGGTCAACAAATATGATCTTTAAAGTTAAGCTTATCTTATACTAACCGAATTAAACTAACAAAAATATCCTAATAAATTCGGTCATCTAATAATAAACTAAAAATAACAATAAAAATAATTATAATAACAATATTGATGCCTTGGAACCGCATCAGTAAAGCAGTTAAACCTTTGTGATTTTTTTTTGCACACGTGTCAATATGTAATTGGTTGAGAAAAATAAAAAAAATAAAAAAAAATAAAGAAAAATGTTAAAAAAAAGAAAAAAAAAATTCAGAACAACCCAGCAGCACCCCCACCACACCCACCACCACACGAACACCACCGACGCACATCAAACCACCACCACCGTTGGCAAAAAATGGCCGATATTGGCCGAAAATGACTGAAAATGGCTGATATTGGCCACAAATGGCCGAAAATGGCTGAAAATGGCCGATGTTGGGGCTGAATATCCTAAACCGGCCGATTTCGGCCGTTTGTGGCCGATTTCGTGCACAGGCGTCGCCGATTTCATGGCTGGGTTCGCCGATTTCGAGGGTGGGGGAGGGGTTATCGGTGGCTGAGGAAGGGTTATCGGGGGCTGGGTATGGGTTTTCGGGCTGGGGAGGGGTGTTATCGGGGCCGAGGAGGGGTTATTGGGGGTGAGGGAAGGGAAGGGGTGGCTGGCAGCGGTTTCCGGTAGCGGGGGAGGGGTTTTCGGGGAAGGGGCGGTTTTTCCGGCGGGGTAGGGGGTGGGGGTGTGGTGTTTTTCGGGATAGGGTGGGGGGCTGGGTATTTTTCCTTTTTTTTGTTTTAATTTTTATTTTTGTTTTTCTCTTTTTTTTTTTTTTTTTTGGATCTATCACGTGTTGACACGTGTCTAGGTAACCTGCTACATCAGGTTAGATGACATGTTGGGTGCAACAAAAATTAATACCCCTAAAGTTGGGAGTGATAGATAATAAACGAAAGTTGGGATTATTTTCGGCGGACGAGGTAAAGTTCAGATTAATGGGAACAATTTTAAATGGACAAAAGCTAACAAATGTCGAGGGCGTTGAATAAGCAAACTGAAAATAAAAATATTAGAATAAATATACATTAATTACATCGATCGACATGTAATTTTGACATACATTTTTTAATTAACACTACTTTAAAAAGTTATTTAAATGTTTATCTAACGTTCTAAAGATGTTCGTAACAAGATCCTTTAAAATATGTCAAAAAAGTACGCATTAATGACCGTTCAAAAAATTCAATTAATGGATAAAATATTAACAAAAACTAAACAAAGAAGCAATGTCAAATTATCATTGGTGTTAAATAACCCCAAAACTTAACTCAACTAAAAAAAATCCATGTTTCAATTCATCAGGTGGGATTCTCATTCTCTCTTCTCACTATTTTCCCAGATTCCGACATAGTAAATATCAAAAAAATCTCACCTTCATCCAATCAAAACCCGACATCAAACCGCCACGTGTCATCTTCCGAACTCTCTGAAGTCTCCTCCCTGTTTTTTATCGGTCGGTATATTTTTCTTTCAAAAACTCCATATTATTAATACTAACAACAACAAATAAATAAATTTATTCATGTAAATCAGATCAAACCCCATTTTTTCTTCGCCTACACATATTTTGTTTTGCTATGGCGAGATCGAATGGGGTGATGGTGGTGGAGTTGGTTTCCGACACGATAACGATGGCGGTAATGAGCGGAACAAGAAAGCGGCAACGGCGACAACGACGGCGAGAAGAGACGGAAAAAGAAATTGAAAATAGTAATGAAAATGATCCAATGGAAGTGTTGGGTGAAGATATAATGATGAGAATAATGGGATGTTTGGATGCACGCAGCTTGGCACGCTCTCTTCTCGTGTCCCGCTCTTGGTTTTCGCTTGCTTCTTCTGATTCTTTTTGGTCTCCCTTGGTAAGTCTTTTTTTTTTTTTTTTTTTTTTTAAGTTTATTGAATTTTGTTTTAATTATATGTTATACTCCGTATTATAATTGTTAATTTTAGAAACAATATTGGAAATTCTAGTTAAATTTTGTACATCTAGGTGTATTGTACACAAGGTCATTCTCTAGTTCAATCAACAAATGAGTAAAAAATTGACTTGCTCATTTGTTGATTAAACAAGCAAATGACCTGGGTGTACGACTTTACGGTACTCGAATGTATATAATAAATTCTAGTATATATAGTCTAGGTGTTGGTTGATAAGCCGTTAAACATGCTTGTTCATGGTTTCTATGACACCTAAAATAACATTAATAGAATGAGTACGATTTTAAAGACGGGTGTTGATGTTGTGGTAATTGGGTGTCAACGGACTATAAAATGTACTCTGTATTTTGTATTTATAGAGAAGGGGAAAAAAAAAACTTTAATGCAGTGTTAGCTAACTTCCCATGAACCTCAGTGTTTATTAGTCCAAAAAATGAAACTCGATAAACTAAGTTCAGATAGATTAAAAATTGATTACGGAGTAGAAAATGGCCTAATTCAAGTTGAGTAATCTTGATAATAGTCATCTCTTCTACTACTCTTCTATTAAAATGTGACATGTTTTTTTTGCTTGTTTTGTTAATGTTAGCCACAACAATTACATGATAAGATTACAGTGTATTTAGTGTGTCATATAGGCAGATACAGCCGTAGAAGCGAATGAAGTATGGACTGATGAAACTGCAAACAATAGAGTTCAGACAACATAACTTCACTGGATTTTTCCCATAAAACCACTCCATTTTTTAAAAATCTTTGTTATCAAGTTAAACAGCTATTTGTGTAGAATTTGGACATGTGAAGTAAGCTGAAGCTACCTGACAGTTGAGGATCCTGGGTATAATAGATTAATAGTTTATTAGTTTCTCTCTACTTGTTAAGATTAGGGCATGTTCTCATACGTTTATTTTTCAGCTCAACTCAGTTCAGTTCAGCTCTTAATTTCCTTCTCTTATAAAATATTCATTTCAGTTCAGTTCAGCTTGTTCAGTTTATGAGAACAGACCCTTAGTCTATGAGCTTTAAAATTCAAATTGGCAAGTCTAATTTTTGTCCAGATATTTTTGTATATATTCGATTCTATGACTCTTTGTCTCTGTTGTTTGTGCATTTGCATTATTTTACTTCCTGTGGCTGTACTGATTTTAACATTAGTTGAGCTTATGAAATCAAATAGACAATCATCAATAATTCCTTTATTCTAAAGAATAACCTCACTGATTTCAGTGTAAAAAGTTGTGGATTGGGAAAGCGCATATACCCAGATGGTCTAAAGTACCAGGATTGTCAAAGTTAGCTTGTTATTCCCGTGCAGTCACTGATAGTAAGCGGGTTAGTCTTCTTTTAGCTCTTTTAACTACCTTAATTCATTTTAGACTGCCCTTATTTTTTTTGTAAGTGCTCGTGTATCTAGTGCATTTTGTTGTTTTTGTATATTGTCTTGCTCTTATTTATTAACTGATAGAGTATAAAAACATATTCCTGGGCCTCAACCATCAGCTTAAGCTTTTGGTTGAGTTGGTCTTCTAACATGGTATCAGAGCCAGCGTGACACAAAGGTCACGGGTTCGAATCTCATCCGCCCCTCCTTCAAAGTGGAATTGGGTCCTCTAACATTAACTTCTTTGGTGCTTAATGCTTATAGATCCGTATTATGAGGGAGGATCTCTGCGACCATTCCTGGGATTTCCATTTCACTAAGGTATGTTTTAATCTATAAATATGACATATTTTCCTCCTAGTACGTATTTTTTGTCTCAATATCATATGTATTATAGTTGTGAATTTGGTAATTTTCCCCTCTAGTACACAGTACACACCTTGTACGTGTTTTTAAATTTATCACAGTTTTCAGTAGCAGATTCGGTACTTTTCCTTTTTAGCAAATATGTTTCTCTTCAAATTTGAGGATTTCTTGCAACAATTTTGCAGTCTCTTTTTGCAACGAAACGAGCTCAAATTACTACTGCTATTTTACTGTGGGGAAGAGGGAGAGGGAGGGGGGAGGGGCAATTTCATTTTTGACCAATATTTGATTTCATATAGATTTGGAATGCTTAAAATTTAAGAGGGTAATTCCAAGGATATATGCATACAGAACAGAATAATGCCAAGTGATAGTGTGTTACAACCATATTCGAAACTTATATACATTCATTATAATGGACTAATACATAAATTAGCGCTTAGAAGATCAAACTTACTTACCCTCTTTGTAAGTCGTGAATCAAAAGAGCAACCTTGATTAGAATTCTATTTAAGAGAGCTGTTGGGTTTGAAAATCATGCACATATTAAAGTCACTCAATGTCATAAGATTTGCAAAGCAGAGCATCTTGTCTTCTACCTGTTCAACTATGACAGTTCTATTCAGGGTTCACTAACATCATTACTCTTTCAATTACCAGGCTGCCCCTGCTTATTGGAAAAATCTCGATTCATACTGGGGAGGTTCAGGCTCTCCCATGCATCGTTACTTCCATGCTGATGGGAGCCAGACTGCAGACCCTGACGACAAGGTTTGGGGTGGCCATGAGTGTACTTACACAATTGTTACCAGCATTGTCGGAGATGGAAAGATCAGGGAAAACTATGTCAGGATAAATCGTTGGCCTCGCTTGGCTGTGTCGAGGAGGGATGACTGGGGTTGGGAGATGTCCAATGTTATCTTCGCTTACTCAAGTGTCCCAGATGCACACAAGGATAGCGGGACTGGACCTATGTTCTAACTTATATATACAGAGTTTTTCCCTGCAGTTTCTTTGTTTAGGAATTGAATTCAAATGGCATAATTTAGGCCAAGTTTTTCTAGTGGTCCAATGATGCCAATAGGTAATATTTACAGTTTTTCCTTGTATCTTGAATAATTAAAATTGCCTATAATAAGAGCTGGGTGGAGTTATGTCTGAGTGTTATCAGTTTGTAGTCTAAATAATATGTATACTTCTACTTAACAGTTATAGGTTTTGTGTTCCACTTTGCCAATGTATATCAGAGGATTGTGATAATGTTTAATATTTAACTTTTTTTTTTTCTCTTCTTGCTATTGCCAATCTATATCATAGGATTGTAAAAATCAAGTTCTCCCGAAAATCAGATACTTTGGACCATCGTGTTGAAACAAACATACTTGGAGTTCATATTATTGCATACGTTACAACACTTTTGCCACTACATGGGATGGGTCACTCCTGAGGGAGATGGAGGGACAAACTGTCCCCCTCAACTCCATGATCCTCAACCCGGCCCTTCTTACTTGATTACAGGAAAATAAACAAAACCTTAAACTAGATCGATCTCTGAATATAAATTGTCTCACGCAGATGTAGCTTCCATCTGTCTGTTTCTATACTTCTTGAAGTGTAAATACAGTTGATTCTGATCAGGAACATTGTTCTTGATTATTGGAACATCTTTGAAATTGTTGAACCACTTATATAAGCAAGGGAAACTGTTGGCTTCAAATATCTTAACTTCCACAATTTGTTCAATAACTTGTAACCAATATATTAAACTCCCAAATGCCAAATCTACCATTCCAATTTCTTCACCTCCAAAAAAAGTATTGTTTCCTAGATTACTATGCTCTTCTAAAGTTTTTAGCATTTCCAAGCTATCTTTTTTAGCCTTGGCTTGCTCTTCTCCTGTGGTTTGTGCAAACATCCAAAAAGCTATGCCCTGTAATATAAGTACATGATTATTAATAAGAAGTTAGTATTTTAGCAATAATTTGTTGAATTTTGAAAATCATTATCTTATAAAGGAGTAAATTTATTCCTAGGTGATCCTAAATCAACCAATTACATGAATTTTTTTGCAAGGATCTTACTAATGAACGTCTCCTAAGGCGTTAAATAAACATTTAAAATATTACTTAAAGTGGTATTAATTTGGGAATGCAGGACAAAACACGTGAAATTAATGTTCATTTTAATTTCAAATTTCTACTTTAAATTTTCGAGAAAATACAAGTTCATCTTCATGTTGTTTATCATGAGGGTATAATAGTCAGTTTACACATTTAAGTATGGGCAATTTTGTAATTTCATGTATAAAAGAAATTAAAACTACTAACCATAGACTAACGACAATTTTGTTTATGATAAAGATGAATGGGGCTCCCTCTTAATTTTCTTATCCAAATAATCACAAATAATATTCAACATTTTTTTTACTACTACCTCCGGTCTAAATTACTCGTAACTTTGAAATATTTTATATCTCACAAATAATAACCCAAAGTTGTAATAAATTTGGACCAGAGAAAGTATTAAAGATAATACTTGGTATTCTATACCAAAAAAAAATAAATAAAGGAGTAAATTGTCTCATTGTATCAAAATAACAACAGAAATCGTAATTAGAACGGAGTACCTAAGATCTTAAATCGAATCTTGTCCAAACCATTAATGCCAATAAAACATTTCCTCTACTTTTGTATTTGTAACATGTATTTAGACTTTCATGCTTGTTAATTTTCTATTACATAAGCTCAATAATAAAAATTTTCAAATATCAATAATCAATAAAAGTTATATAACAAATTGTATCAAGACGAATATAATAAGATCCGACTAATAAATAGTTCAGAATATACCTTCTCTTCAGCAAATTTGGCCCAAAATCTAACAAAGGCCCTTTCATACGGTTCCTTGGGCAACAATGGATGATGATGGGGCCACATCTCTTCAATATATTCAAGGATAACTAAAGACTCACAAATTGGTTTTTCATTGTGAACCAAAACAGGGATTTTCTTATGAACTGGATTATATTGTAGAAGTAATGAACTTTTATTAGTAAGATCTTCTTCAACATAATCATATTTTATGCCTTTTAAGTTTAGTGCCCAAATAACTCTGCAACTAAATGGGCTTGACCAAACTCCCAACAGCTTTAAATTTTCCATGCTATTTTATAAAGATTAATATTGTGGGGTTTTGTAATTTTGTTGCTAGATTTTTAGAGCTTGAACTTATCGGAAATGATGTTTTATATAGATAATGATTAGGGAGATTTAACTTTAGGGAAACTTCTAAGAAAGTGCTTAATTAGTTTTTTAACACTGTGTTGGGTAAGATTATTTTCATTATCAAAAAAAAAAAAAAAAAATTATTTTTATATTAATTTTTTTATTGTTTTGAAACAAGGAAGGTAGGTTTAGGCTACTTTTATTGACTATTCTAATTTCCGATTTCATTAAACTTTGACATCAAATCAAATCAATCGTGGTCTTGTTCACTTCACCTTAAAGAAAAAATTAGTTAAATATTCCAATTAACTAAAAATAATTTCGGTTTGCCAAATATAGAGTTACAGAAAATAAGCCTTATAGAAAAAATAATATCAAATGAGATAGTTATGACATTCAGACTAATATGTTATTTTTAAGTATTTAAAATTCATAATGTAATTTTATTACAGGTAATTTTTGATAAACAGCCACAAATAAAAAATATAGGAAATTTTGTATAGAACTACCCTTGAAGATATGGTTATTTGTGAATAACTACTCATTTTTTTTATTTGTTTAGAACTACCCACAAGTTTGAAAACGTTTGTGTAGCACTACCCATTAACATTTTCCGTCCAATTAAGACGTTATCGGAGGCCCCTTTTTTCACTTTTGCCACGCAATTAACTCTCCCAATATGTATAAAGGTTTTAATTTACCTTAATTAACCTAATTAGGATTTTAATTAGAATTCATTTTGATGTTCATTAGTTTAGTATTATTTGGGGATTTTGATTTCTAAGGTTTTTGGGTTTAATTGAATTGGGATATTTGCTTATTTTAGCATCAATTGACCATTGTAATTGAAAAAAGTGAAAAATTAGGCCAAAATAACGTTTTAATTGGACGAAAAACGTTAGTAGATAGTGCAACCCAAATTTTTCCAAACTTGCGGCTAGTTCTAAACAAACAATAAAAAAAAAAAATGGGTAGTTGTTCACAAATAACCCTATCTTCAGAGGAGTTCTACACAAAATTTCCTAAAAAAAATACTTCCTTTGATCTATTAATATTGCAACAAGGAGGAAATTACGCATCCCAAAGCACATTTTATATGTTAAATATCTATAATTGTGTAAGAGTAAAAATTATAAAAAGTTGATATCGTGAAAGTATTTTATGAAACGAATCCAACAAGATCCTACATGACTATATTTTGCTTAACGTATTAATCATATTATATGGTCAAACAAGAGTGATGAATAGTGCAAAAAATCCATTGTTGCAATATTAATAGAACGGAGGAAGTATTACATTTGCTTAAATAAGTTGAAATGGACATTTTTCAATTATTAAGTAATAAGGTTTTAAGATAAAAGCTAATCAAATATAACCTAAACTAATACTACATTTTTTTAATGGAAATTTTTTAGATAACACCTTTTAAGTGTGTTTTGTTGTGAGAAAACACCTTATAATTTTTTTTATTATTATTATTTATCTTTTTTTTTTTTTTTTTTTTTTTTTTTTTTTTTTTTTTTTTTTTTGTGAAAACACACCTAATACCAGAAATTATTTGTCAAAAAACACCTTAAGGCAATTTCCAACGTGTTGATTTGGTTTTACGGTGTTGACTAGTATAGCTACCACGTGGGAGTCACGTGCACCGACTTATTCCCCTCCTTTCTAATTTTTTACCCTTTCTTTCCCTCTAACTTTATTTTCTCTCTCCTCTCAATTTTTTCCCCAATTAAACCCCCTACTCTTCCACCCAAACTCCGTTGCTCCCCTTTGAAGAAAGTGAACTCCAAATTTGAGCTCTAATTTCTGCAAATATACTCAATTGGCATAATTACGAGGCAGGTAAGTAGCATTAATTAAAGACTTATTCCATTAATTTTGTTGATTTTGCGAATTATCATAAGTTAAGGTTTTAAATTGGAATTAGGGTTTTTTATTTGGGGATCGATTAATCTTAGTAATGTTCTATAGGATAGAGGTAGCAGTAATGTCAAGGCTTCCCTTTTTCATGAAAGACACAAAGAAAAGGATAGAGAAATTTAGGCAAGTACTCAAACAAAAATTGAGTAACAAATGAGAGGAGAGAGAAATTTTTACACTTACCCAATTCCTTGGCGAATTTAAACCACGAAGATTGAAGCATTCAATTCGTCACTGCCATGGCCAAGCAACTTCCAGAAGCTTTTAATGGTGATGTGAGCAGCAACATAGATAGAAGTAATTGAGAGGAGAGAGAAAGAAATTGAGAGGAGAGAGAAAATAGAGTTGAAGGGAAAAAGGGTAAAAAATTAGAAGGGAGGGGGGTAAATCGGCGCACGTGACTCACACGTGGTGGTCAACGCCGTGAAACCAAGTCAACACGCTTGAAACCACCCTTAGGTGTTATTTTACAAATAATTTCTTGTATTAGGTGTGTTTTCATAGAAAAAAATAAAATTATAAGGTATTTTCTCACAACAAATCACACTTAAAAGATGTTATCTGACAAAATTTCCTTTTTTAATTTGTATGTGAAACACTTTTTATAAACGACATTAGTTTTATTGCTATCCTCTTCATTAGAAAAACTCTTACAAAGCACTAATTTTTAATAATAATATGGAAAACAAAATTAAAGTAAAACTCTATTTTTCCTATTGCCTTTTTATAAAGCCTAACAAAATTTATCATGTAAAAATTCAACCTACATGTTTTTATGAGTTAAGTATAAATTTGGGGACTAATCTTTTCAAATTTTCACCTTTTGAGACCTTTCACTTTTTTTTCACCGTTTGGGACCTCAAGGGTGGAATCCGCCCAAAAAGTGAGTCCATTGGATTAAATTAGTTAGCCCCTTGGGTTAAATAAGTCAGTCCCCTAAAAACGTTCAAAAAGAAATCAAATCAGCTCATAAAAAATGTTAGTCCCGTCATTATTACTTTTGCAGATTGATTGGATGGCGGTGTATCAAACAAGGACACGTGTGCATGAGAAAGACAAACCTTCTGCTCCAAGCTTTGTAAAGTGGTCAAGATGTACAACAGTTCGGATGTACTAACGAGGTATTTTTCTACCAAACACTAATTCATTACTTGTACATATACATTACAACAATCACCATAACTAGACTTACGGTTTGTTTGGATAAAGAAAAGGGATGGAAAAGAAGGAGAGGGAGGAGAAGAGGAGGGGAGGGAAAGGGAGGGGAGGGAAGAAGGATGATTTTTCCTTCCAAATCTCTCCATTGTTGGAGGGATCAATTTCCTACAATTTAATCCTTCCATTTCTCTCCCCTCCAATTTCCTCCCTTCCTCATTTCCTATCCAAATGAAAGATACTCTATCTCTCCATTTCTCTTCCCTTCCTTTCTCTCCATTTCCTTCAATCCAAACACATCGTTAAGATTACAATCTTATAAAATGAAACACGATTCTTCTTGATTTCTTCCCTTTCATGCAGCCTATCATTGCTTTGTATCACTTTGATCATTTCATTTTTCACCTCTCATTCATAATCATCATCAATCTACTCCCAAAAATCACATCCATTAGGTTAAATGTAATTTTGGCATGTATGAAATCTCCTAAAAGGATTTCTGGTTATTCTTGAAATTGTTCGAGAAACCCTTCTTGAACATCTGCAGAAAATTGTAACACTAGCCATTCCTATTTTCTTGCAAAGATTGGAGAATACGAAGGAATTATAGGTTGCTGCTACTGTTCTTTTTGGATTTTAATTTTTTTTTGAAATTAAACGCTTAGTGGAATTTTGCTGCAACTTTATTTTTTTGGGTTTTAATTTCTATTGAATATTTGGATAATATACTCTTGTTTTGGATATGCATGCTAATTTATGAAGGGACTGACTTATTTTGTACAAAAGTTAATTAGGGGACTGACCTTTTTTTTTTTTTTATTTTTTTTTTACCAAGAACTGAAATAAGGGACTCACTTTTTCTCCGGTGAGTTAAATGTTAAATTACCGGAAACTTAAATAGAGGTCCCAAAAGGTAAAAAAAAATGGGGGGGTCCCAAAAGGTAAAAAAAAAAAAGGTTAGACCCTAGTATTATACTTAACTATGGTTTTTATGAATAAATATAAAATATATATCAGTTTAGTTCAAGACTTTTTTATAAGGATTTAGGCTCCGTTCACTTCACCTAATTTTTGCTGAATTGAAATTATTTTTATTAAATTGAAATTATTTTTGCTAAATTTCAATTATTTTTACTGAACTGAAATTATTTTTTACTGATTTTCTATTATATTTCTTCATTAGGTTTACCGATTTTTACCGAACTGAAATTATTTTTACTAAACTGAAATTGTTTTTGCTGAACTGAACTTATTTTTTAAGAACTGAAATTAATTTTACTAAACTAAAATTATTTTTACTGAATATTTTTTTTTTGAGGTGAAGTAACAGGGCCTTCGAGTGATTTACACTAGAGACCGAATAAAAATAAATGAATACATTTCTTAACTTGAAGATCAAACGAGTACTCTACTACTCTTCTTTCCAATTTGAACAATTTTTCCAATCTAAATCGATTTTTGATCATCTCTGATGCCCCATTCACTTCATCTTATTTTTGCTGAACTAAAATTATTTTTAGTGAACTGAAATTATTTTTGCTGATCTTTAATTATTTTTACTAGAACTGGAATTAATTTTACTGAACTGAAATTATTTTTGCTGAATTGAAATTATTTTATTTACTGAACTGAACTTATTATTATTGAACTAAAATTATTTTTAGGCCCCGTTCACTTCACCTTATTTTTACTGAACTAAAATTATTTTTACTGATATGATATTATTTTTGCTGAATTGCATTTATTTTTACTGAATTTATGTTATATTTCTTCTTTGAAGTTACTGATTTTTACTGAACTGAAATTATTTTTACTGAACTGAACTTATTATTATTGAACTAAAATTATTTTTAGGCCCCGTTCACTTCACCTTATTTTTGCTGAACTAAAATTATTTTTACTGATGTGATATTATTTTTGCTGAATTGAATTTATTTTTACTGAATTTATGTTATATTTCTTCTTTGAAGTTACTGATTTTTACTGAACTGAAATTATTTTTACTGAAGTGAAATTAATTTTACTAAACTGAACTTAATTTTACTGAGCTGAAATTATTTTTACTGAATATTATTTTTTTGACGTAAAGTGAACAGGGCCTTACTGAACTGAAATTATTTTTACTGTTTTTTTTTAAGGTGAAGTGATTAAGGTCTAAGTGAGATAATGTATTGACAAACCTAAAATGAGAATCATTGCAAGTAAAAAAATATATAATAGAAGAATTAAATCGAAAGAATAGGGTGAATTATTCCAGGAAACTGCAATTGTTTTTATTAGGAAAATTTGTCAGGAACTACACGCTTAATAGGGGTATTTGGAAACAACTACCCACTAAAAAATTTTATCAAAAAAACTACCCCCTAAATTTAAAAAGTTAGAGTAGCACTACCCATTTGCATTTTCCGGCGAGAATGTCCGGCGCATGAGCCCACTTTTTCTATTTTTCTCCGAAAAGACAAGATGCAATGACAAATTGGACCTTAATTCGTAACCCTAAGATAAGCAATTTGAATTAAAAGCAATAAATTCAACCAATTTTAAATTATCCCCAATTTCTAAGAATCCTAATTTTTCTAATCTTTACACCCTAACATCAAAATTCATAATTAATGGATTAAAAGAAAAGAATTACCTATAAATTGCATACCCTACTTATTTTCACTTCTTCAATTAGGAATTTTCAGAAGAAAATTTTAAAAAGTGGGCCCCACATGTCGGACTTTCTTGTCGAAAAATGCAAATGGGTAGTGCTACTCTAACTTTTTAAATTTAGGGGGTAGTTTTTTTGATAAATTTTTTTAGTGGGTAGTTGTTTCCAAATACCCCTATTTAGCATGTAGTTCCTGACAATTTTTCCTTTTTATTATTTATGATCTTTGTTTTTTTAGTTGACACCTTTCTTTTATCACGCTTTCCAACGCATGTTGTTAACGGTTAATATGTCTAATTATCAACATTGTAAAATTATAAAAACTGAATATTAATAGAATATACATTGAGACAATTCAAACAAGATCTCACATGACTGTATTTTATCGTATCTTTAAATCATAAAAATGAGTCAAAGTATAGTGTGAGAATAGCGTAAAAGTCAAATGGTGTCAACTAAAAATAACGGAGGTAGCATAATTTATTACACTCAAATAAGTGATATAACTTGAGCAACTTATGTACGAGGAAAAACTATAACATGATATAATTGATCGGTATGATTCAAATCAACATAGCTAACTTTGAAGCAAGTCTGACCCAAACATCCGAATAGACAACTCTAATCATAAATAGTGCGGAGCATTTTGTGTCACGTAGCGGTAGCATCCATCAGTGTTTCTCTTTGCTTCTTGAAGGACAAAAACATTTGGTGCTGATCAGGGATATTGCTCTTGATAATTGGTACATCCTTGAAGTTGTTAAACCAATTATACAAGCTTGGGAAAGTAGTGCCTTCAAATAACTTGATTTCCAATACTTGCTCAATAACTTCCAACCAATGTATTACACTCGCAACTGCAAGATCTGCTAGTCCAACATTTTCACCTCCAAAAAATGTATTAGTTCCTAGATTACCATGCTCTTCTAATGTTTCTAGCATGTTAAAGCACTCTTTCTTAGCTTTGGCTTGGTCCTCATCCCCTGTGGTTCGAAATAGTATCCAGATAACTATGCCCTGCAATATTGTTAGTCACAATAATTACATAATTAGTCCCTTCGCGGCATGTGCTACACTTAAAGGTAAAAGACTAAAGATTAGATTTAAAGATGACATGAATCAGGTTGGTCCAAGGCACAACATGAATATAGGATTAACACAAGCACACCATGACACGCTATTTTGTTTGTCAGGCCTTGAGACAATTTTCTTTTGGAAAAGCACGACAAAGTATGACCTAACAATCACACTAACATGCTAAAATAAAGTTAAATTTGGCTTATGCACGCAAATACTACATAGCAAAATACGGTGGCATGTGGATATCAATTGTTTTTTTTTACCACCCTTTTAGATTGCTTTGATTATAACACATATATAACTATTGGGTTAGCTAGTTAGGCCCAAGACACGTAAGCTAGACAGAACCAACGATACACATAGTCTATTATAGACCCTGGTTCATCTAGAATAGATGGACCACCGGCCCATATACACTACAAACCTCAATTCTTGCAGCCTAAACACTCTCAAAATTTGTTCAGTTTTGTTCTTCTTGTTATTTCGCTCCGACAAACATATCTCTCTCCTCTGCAATAGCTTTCCTTTATTACTTTCAGTTCATTTTTCAATTTCTCAACTACTTATCTCTCTCCTCTACAATTGATGAATAGCCATGGAAGAAAAACAAGAAAAAAGTAATTAAATATCTAAACAACTTAAAATTTTCTTTAAATTTCTTTAAATTCGTTAATTGATTTCCTTCGAAGTTGTTGTAATTTGTTAAAATTATTTAAATTTTTGTAATTTGTGAATAATTTCAAAACATTTTTCACCATTTGTTTTGAGACTTGACAAATTATTCTACAAGTAGTGATGAAGATGAAATGTTGAAGCTAATCCGATCGATTTCAAGGCGTACAATGGTACATTGCGATTGTTCGGATATTTTTACCAAATGTTCAAAATTTGCTATGCTCAGATTTTTTAATAAAATATTCAAAAATTGAAATTGTTCAGATTTTTTTACTAAATGTTCAAAAGTAAATTCAAATATTTTTGCTAATTATTCAAAATTTACGATGTTCAGATTTTTATTTACTAAATGTTCAAAATTTGCAATCGTTCAAATTTTTTTACTAAAAGTATAGGCGTGGTATATTGCGATTTTAAGATATTTATACTAAATGTTCAAAATTTCCGGTGTTCAGTTCAGATTTTTTTTTTACCAAATGTTCAAAATTTGCAATCGTTCAAATTTTTTTTACTAAATGTTCAAAACTATAGGCGTGATACATTTCGATTGTTCAGATTTTTTTTACTAAATGTTCAAAAATTTTGATGTTCAATTTGGATTTTTTTACTAAATGTTCAAAATTTGCAGCTGTTCGGAATTTTTTTTCTTCAAAATGTTCAAAAGTATAGGCGTGGTACATTGCGATTGTTCAGATATTTTTATTAAATGTTCAAAATTTTTGATGTTCAGTTCGGATTTTTTTTACAAAATGTTCAAAATTTGCAATCATTCATATTTTTTTTTACCAAATGTTCAAAAGTATAGGCGTGGTACATAGAACTAATTTAGAAACAATCAATTAATAAAATTTCATACAAATCAATAAGAACGATAAAAGTAATCAATCAAATTAATGAAAACAATAAAAAAAAATCAATTAATCAATCATAATTGATTGAAATCTATCATAATGGATTGAAATCGATTGGATTAGCTTCAAGAAATCCAAATAATATTAAAACAAGGATTAAATCCACAAGTTCATCTCAAAAACAAAAAAATAAATCAATATTGGTTACCATGAATTCAGAATAACTAACTTAGATTGATCACTTCAAGAATTTCGACGATTTTCGTCATGTTTAGTGCAGAAAATCAATGAAAAATATTTTTAAAAAATCAAAGAACAGAGAAGAGAGAAAATAAGAATTTGAAGAAAACAAAGAATTATAATTGAGAAAGAAATAAAAAGAATCAGATTAAAAAGGGAAAAATAGCTCATGTGAAGAAGGAAACAAAAAATAAAAAAAAAAAAAAAAAGAAAGAAAGAAGCAAGAGGAGAAGAAAGTGCAGCTGCGTTTAATTTAAAGAAACCAGTGTTTAATAGTGGTCCATCTAGAATAGGTGGACTAGGGTCCATAGAAGAATTTGTATGAATAATCATCTTTATAAATCAAATCAATGTTATTTCCAAAATTTTAGAATGGACTCAAACCAATTACTACCTTCATCTCAAAATAACTGTGGAAAATTTGCAAATTGCAGCCATTTAAAGTTCATATTTTGCAAATTGCAGCCATTTAAATTTTTTTTTACAAATTGCAGCCCAAAAGTTCGTATAAATTGTTAATTGCAGCTCAATTCAACTTTTACATCGATTTACATGTCAAAAAATCTTCGATTAAGGTTTTAGGGGTCATTTTAGTCCTTAAGAGTCCAAATTGACCTCGAAATTAGCAAAAAAATAACATAAGTGCCTCATTTTGCGTAACAAAAATATATCGATTTGTGGGAAATTGTAAAAATAAGACACTTACATTATTTTTTTTTGCTAATTCCGAGCTCAATTTGGATTCTTAAGATATAAAATGATCCCTAAAACCATAAACAAAGATTTTTTGACATGTTAACCGATGAAAAAGTTGAATTAGGCTGCAATTTACAAATTATACGAACTTTTAGGCTGCAATTTGCAAAAAAAAATTTAAATGGCTGCAATTTGCAAATTTTTTCAAATAACTGAGATGTTGAACTTTATTTCACTATTCATATATTAACTTTGACTATAATTTTTCACTAACCCAACAAAAAATATATTTTGCCATAAAACATATTGTAGATAGGTATTAATATAAAGTTTCATAATATAACTTTATTATAATTTTCATTAATACTTATTATATAAAAATAAGGTCAAACTAGTGCATCGATATATATGAAAAAGTTGATTGTGTAAGCTATTTTGGGACAGACCACTACGCTAAGACCAACTTGGTTGGTTGACAATTTGACATGTTATTGTTCCAACATCTCCACATCGAGATCAAAGAACTTCCAAGCAAAAAAATTTGATAGAATACATACATCATAGATTCATAGTATGAACAAAGTTAAGAATTGTACCTTTTCATCGGCAAATTTGGCCCAAAATCTAACCATTGCTCTTTTATATGGCTCCTTGGGTAATAATGGATGTTGATGAGGCCAAATTTCTTCAAGGTACTCAAGAATAACTAAGGATTCACATATTGGTTTTTCATTGTGAACTAAAACTGGGATTTTCTTATGAACTGGATTGTATTGTAGAAGTAATGAACTTTTATTAGCAAGATCTTCTTCAATATAATCATATTTTATGCCTTTTAATTCAAGTACCCAAATCACTCTATAGCTGAATGGGCTTGGCCAAGTTCCAAACAGCTTTACATTTTCCATGATTTATTGAGAAGAATACAAATATTGAAATACTAGTATATGATTTACAATTATGTTATAATTTGATACTCTTGAGTTTGAACTTTAAACTCATTGAATGGGATGTTTTATAGTGTGATTAAGAACAATAAGTTTAATTAATAGAAGTTTACTTGAGGGAAACATCTAAGAAGGTGCTTTAAAATTTTTTAATTAATCGTTTCTTCGGCATGACTTTTTGACTTTGAATTAAGGTTTGGTTATGTTTTTTTATACTGTGAAATATTATTGTATGTCACCATCATATCAATCCCTAAGCAAATGACCAAGTTTGATTGAGATTACTTTGAAAGGATGTATTAATAACTCAATGTGTGACACTAATGAAAGTGAATGAGTTCATATCATCACTTAAAATATTATGGTAGGATTTTTTTAAAAAAAATTGGTCTGTTGTTATTAATGATTCTTGATTTATTTTTAAATACTCCCTCCATCCTTTTATTAAAGACTTGTATTTTATTTTTGGCAAATCTTAATTAAAGATCTATTTCTATTTTAAAATTGTATTATTTGAGAATATTCTCCACTTTTTGATGAGTTGTTATTACTTTTTTGTACAGTACTAATAATGACTTTTTACATTAATTTTCAACACTTTCCCTCTCTCTCTTCAATTATTCCCAACCACTTTTTTTTTTTTTTTTTTTTTTTTTTTTTTTTTTTTTTTTTTTTTTTTTGTACCTCTCTAACCCCACATGCACTTATGTATTTCCACCAACTTTCTTAATTTCCGTGAAAAAACCATATATGTCTTTAATAAAGAGACGAAGAGAGTACTAAATTTGATTATTTCTGCTCAAAACAATCCCGTCTTTTCGAAATCTGGAAATAATCCCACCTTTATACCTTATATTCTCAAAATGAGCCTTTTATCGGTTTATAAATTTGGTAACATGTTTCAGGGTGACTTGACACGTGTCACCTTCTGATTGGTCATTTTAAATAGTTTTATATAAAATAATAAAAGATTTTTAAAAAAAAATAAATAAAAAAAAATCCTCTTTCCCCTTCATTTCCCTGCCGGAACCCCTTTTCCTTGCCGGTCCACCCTTCCCCTGCCGGACCTCGCTGCCGTAAAACCCAGCCATACCGTCGGACCTTGTCATCGGCTCCAGCCGAAACAACGCAACCTTATGCCCGCCCCTTCTTCGATTCCCTCCCCTTCCATGCTGTACGTCGTCGGATTCCCTCCCCTTCACTCTTCCTTATTTCCCCTTCCCCGATTGTATTACAAACAATTAATACAATCAATCTCTTGTGATGAATTTTAGCTTTTATAATTCATACAATCAAATAGTTTTAAGAATTAGCAAACAAAGGGGATTCATCATCATTATACTTCAATAGCTAATTAATCATCTTAACCCCACCAAATTAAAGCTTTGAAAATTGGCAAATTATCACAAATTTCTTACAAAAGTCACAAATGACCAGAAAAATGACAAATCAAAACCCAATTCCAAACTTTCAATCTGACGAGGTGGGGATCGGGGTGAGGTGGGCTTTCAATTTGACGGGGTCGCTCGATGGAAGTGGCTAGGTAGGATTTCGGGGTGGCAATGAAGTTGGAGGTGGGGTTCAGTTCAGGTGGTCGTTGGTGGTGGAGGTTGGGGCTAGTTTTGTTCAGGGGTGGGGGTTCGGTTCACGTGACTGCTAGTGGTGGGGGTTCAATTCAGGTGGCTGCTGATGGTGGGAGTTATTTTCTGGTGGCTGGTGATGGTGGGGGTTTGGTTCAGGTGGCTGATGCTGGTGGAGTTAGGCTAGTTTTGTTCTGGTTGGGCCGGTGGAGTAGGGGTGGTGATGAGGCGGTGCCCATGGTGGTGATGGAGGGGGTTGCCATGAAAGAAGTTGTGGGGTGGAAAGAGAGATGAAAGGTGAAAAATAAAAAATAAAAAATTAAAAAATTAACCGGTTGAACAGGTTGGAGGTAAAAAGACCTGTTTTGAGAATATGGGGTATAAAGGTGGGATTGTTTCCAAATTTCGAAGAGGTGGGATTGTTTTGAGCAAAAGTAGTAAAGGTGGGATTATTAATTTCCATTTTTCCTTTTTCTTATTTTAGGAATTCATTTGATTTTTTTTTTAAGGAAAATTTGTAAATTACCACCCAAAAATGGGTCCTAATTTGAAATTACCACCCAATAAAAATTTTATTTTAAATTACCACCCATTAATAATAAAATTCTTTCAGATTACCACCTTTTTATGTTTTCCGGTTGAAAATCCGACTGTGGGTTACTTTTGACTACTTCATATTCAAAAGCTATGGCTGTATCCTGTAGGTTACTTTTGCCTACTTCATATTCAAGGTCAACAACAACACTCATATACTTAAATCTGAAAATGTACTTATTCTCCTCCATTTCTGCAAGACATAATCCAAAAACAAACAAAAAGAACTAGCTTACAACTTCATGCATCAATGAATCATTCAAATCATTCAATCGCAAAACACAGCACATAAGATACAATTATTCAGAATAATAAACAATTGAAGAACAAATTTGGACAACATCAACTTCAATTAGCAAAATTCAAACTAAATCGCACAATTAATTGCAAACAAATACCCTAATTGCAAAAAGCCCCAAATTTTATTGCCTCAACAAGAACCCTAATTACTAAATTAGGGGAAAAAAAAACCCTAAATTACGAAATACTGGAATCATACCTTAGCTGCAAAATCAGAGTATGAAATTCAGTAGATACCTTCTTCTAACAGTAGAAGTTGAAATTTGAGGAATTTTGTATGAAATTTGGGGCAAAATTTTTTCAATTGAAGTTTGACAAATTATATACAACAGAAATCGGGGAGAGAGAGTCAAGTAGCCGTTTATAGCCGTTATGTGGAGCCCTCAAACAGATTTTCCACCGGAAAACAAAAAAAGGTGGTAATCTGAAAGAATTTTGTTTTTAATGGGTGGTAATTTAAAATAAATTTTTTAATGGGTGGTAATTTCAAAACAGCACCCCTTTTTGGGTGGTAATTTACAAATTTTTCTTTTTTTAAAACTGAATTATTCCATTTTTTTTCAAATTAATTTATGAAATTTAGTTTTAATTATATAAAATTAGAAAATTAATTTTTTGTCCACAAAATAATTAAATTGATTTTTAACTAATATAACATTTAAAAAATTCCTTCAAAAAAAAAAATTACATTTAAAAATAATTCAAAATCATTAAGTATAACCGTTCATTTTTAAAAAATTATGGTTGTCATAAAGAACACCTAATCTCTCCTCTCATTTCTTAGGTTGAATTAATGTCTCGCTCGAAAGAAAGGACTTAGGGCCTGTTCACATTTACTTAATTTCAGTTCAGTTCAGTTTAGCTCCAATCAGTTCAGTTCAGTTCAGTTCAGCTCCAATCAGTTCAGTTTAACTTTTAATTTCCCTCTCTCATAAAATATTCATTTCAGCTCTGTTCAGTACAGTTCAGCTCCAATCAGTTCAGTTATGCTCCAATCAGTTCAGTTTAGCTCGGTTCAGTAAATGTGAATAAGCCCTTATCTCATTCGAAAGACAGGGTTTTTCCAATTTCCTTCAAAAGACAAGGTCAATCTCATTCGAAATATAAGGTTTTATTTTTACTTAATATGGTTTCTAGTTGTGCGGGGTTACGATTGGTTATTGTTCATATTCGGATTACAAAATCCCATTCTAAACGCATGTCTCTAGAGAAGAAAATATAGCTGCAAATTGGTTAGCTAAGGTATATAACAATTGTTGATCCAAAATATCAAGCCGAAAGCCGAAAATATCAAAGCTTGTTTATGCTACGGAGACACGGAGTAGAAAACATATAAACAATGTGGCTTGCGTTCTACATTAATTTATCGATAAGAAGTTATAAACTTTTTCTTTATTTAAGAAGTTAAAACTTATATCTTTATGTTCATTATATTCCCCTACATATACTATCCCGTTAGAGCATGGGCATGTAACTCTAAATAAACATAATTTCCCCTTTCTTCATATATTTTTCTTGGTTGAGTTAATTAAATTTCACTTTTAATGCAAGAGATGAGTTAATTCAATGTCTTATGAACCTAGTTAATACCATGTATGTTTAATTAATTATCAATTAAAACATTAATATGATGGAGAACGTTATCTCTTTAAATAATCTTAAGTGTTACGGAGTATAAAGCTTAGTTTAAAGTTATAATGTTGCAACTTATATGTAGGATTCTAACCTCGTGAAACATTTTCATCGTCTCACCTTAGAGTTTCATCATGTCATCAATTCAACCAACAAATTGTTGTTGTTTGAATAAGACTTTTGATGAGCATCGTTGGGTTATGCAAGTTCAACAAATGATCGATGAAGAAATCGAAGAAGACGATGGAGACATTCATGTATCCATATTCAATGTCCCTAATGCCTTAAGGGATATAAATCCTAATGCTTACACTCCTCAAATGGTTGCTCTCGGTCCTTATCATTATCGACGTTTTGAGCTTCAAGAAATGGAGAGATACAAAGTTTCTTCAGCGAAAAGGTTTCAAAATCGAAAGCAAAGCACCAAATTGCACACCATTGTGGATCAATTGATAATGCTCGATCATAGAATTCGAGCATGCTATCATAAATATTTAGACATTAGTAGAGAAACTTTAGCATGGATGATGGCTATTGACTCTGCCTTTTTACTTGAGATTATTGACATTTATAGCAACAAAGAAGGAAAGTTTTTATGTCAAACTTCTTCCAAGATTGTTGATTTTGCAAGAAGTAAGTCGGTATATAATACTATCTTAAGAGATATTATGATGTTGGAAAATCAAATTCCTCTATTTGTCCTAAGAAAAATTTCGAATTATTGGTTTCATTCTTCAAATATGGTTGATGAAATATTGGATGATGTCCTAGTTGGCTTATGTAAAGATGTTTCTCCTTTCAAAATGATGAATTGGGCACAAATTCAACCCTCTTCTTGTGCACACATTCTAGAAATTTTGTACAAAAATCTGGTTCCTAAAGTTGAAGAAATGGTTGAAATCGACGAAAATGTTAATCAAGGCATCAATGAGGAAAGAAAGTTATGTAAGTTGCTTTCACAACTTAAGGAGTCCTTATATCAAATCCCACTTAAATCCGTCTTCAAATTACCCTGGATTTTCATTTGTAGCCTTCCTGGTTTCGCCATTTTGTCTGCTGTTGTTTTGCCTAAGGAAAATAATTTCGATGATCCTATTAACACCAAATCTACTCAAAACAACATGCCACCTTTAGTTGAAGAAATTATGATCCCATCTGTCGTCAAACTTTCAAAATCCGGGGTCACATTTTTTCCTATTAATGGAGATATAATGAGTATTAATTTTGATCAAAAGAGTAAGAAGTTCTATCTCCCTACCATTAGTATAGATGATAACACCGAGGTTATTCTACGAAACCTAGTAGCATTTGAGGCATCAAGCACTTTAGGTCCATTAGTTTTTACTCGTTACACCGAGTTAATGAATGGCATTATTGATACAAAAGACGATGTAAGGCTCTTAAGAGAAGAAGGGATTATACTCAACTACTTGAAAAGTGATGAAGAGGTTGCTAATCTTTGGAATGGGATGAGCAAGTCATTGAGATTAACAAGAGTATCTTTCTTGGATGAAGTCATTGATAATGTCAATAGGTATTATGAAGGGAATTGGAAGGTCCTATTAAGCAGATTTATGAGGGCATATTTAATCAATTCTTGGCAATTTTTGTTATTCATAGTAGCTGCTTTAATCTGGTCATTGTTGATATTACAAGTATTAGGCTCCCTCTTGTACAATCCTCGCATGGTTGGTCCACATCCACAAGGATGAATATAGCCAATTTGATTAATTTCATGTTGTTTAATTAGAAGCTAATGTTTTCATTATATATATTAGTTTTTTTGCCTAGGAGTTGGTTAACAAATTTTTACATAGAAAATAAAATGTAACCGTACTATTGCACGAGCTATGTAGTTTATGAACATTACATCGTAAATTTAAGACGTTAATGAAAAAAGTAATTGAATATGGTAGTTACTTGAGCTTGTTGAATTGAATTTAAAAAACCCAATATGATGGAGTTTGTAGAATTTAAGGATTAAGTTTAGGGTTGTACACAGTTTGGTCTGGACCGTAACCAAATCAGATCAAACCGCATTTTAGCGGTTTGGTTTGGTTTACGGTTTGGGAAAATACGGTTTGGTTTCGATTGTTTTAGAAACTAGTTGTGGCCCCGCGCGCTGCGCACGCGGTCCCCCAATGGTGGTGATAATAATTCGTAAATTATGTATATGGTGGTATTGTTACATGTTAATTATGTTTGCGTAGCGTCTAATTTTGTATGCATTTAAATTATTAAAGTCAATGTCAAAGGAAAACATTAAAAGTTAAATTATCATATTAGAATAATGTAACTTAAATCATTGTATTAAAAAGAAGTAACTTAAATCATCATATTAGAAAAAAGTAACCTAAAGTATGCTAAATTTGATTAGTCATTTACTTGTCACGAATTTTGAATTTATGTGATGTTATTCATTTATGCTTTGGCAAAAATAAAGGTTGACAGAAAAGTGTAGAATAATATATAGACAATTTCAAAAAGTTTATTATAGCTACTGGGTAAAGAATGTATATGATAAGGTGGTAATTTGTATTTTTAAATTTTTTTTTTTTTTTTTTTTTGGGAAAGAATTTGTATTTTAAAATAATTGCTATAATTTTCTTAATTGTTCTATCTATTTCTTAAGCATTTCAGTAAACTTTTCCCGAAGCTAATCATGTATTTTAAGTGATCTCTCTCTCTCTGTGTGTGTGTGTGTGCGCGCGCGCACACGCTCTTATTGTGTTTTTGTAAGGTCATTGTTTCTTAATTATAGTCCTAAATAGTCCTAAAATAATTAATTTCACATCAAACAAATCCAACCATTTCAAATCTTGTCTTTACTACATCACCTTAATAGAGGCAATGTACACAAATCAGAACAAATATAATACTACCTCCATTTTTTTTAGTTGACACGTTTTGACTTTAGCATTATTCATACACTTTTTTTACCATGTTTTGTGATTTATACGTAATGAAGATTATAATCATGTAGAGTCTTGTTAGAGTCTTCACATTATATATTTTCAAAACATCAACTTTTTATAATTTTTGCTTCTCGGCAATTAAAGATATTAACAGTTGAATTTGTGCATCGGCAAACGTGACTAAAGAAACGTGTCAACTAAAAAGAAACGAAGGAAGTATTAGGACCATAATAGGTTACTCAAAATAAAAAAGATAAACTAAATAAAAATTTAAAACACCATAACATGGTTTATGTGAAAATATGCAATTTCATGAATCATTGATTCATCTACCTAAAATATGTTGAAGCACATACATCGAACTCTCACTTCATCAATCTATCTCCATAACTTGAAAAGTTGCAAATCTATATTTTTGGAGAATCTTCACACGAACCTTCAACTTGCTTGCAAATGCATCTAAATATGTCGAAAGCACACCTGGATGGATCTCATTTCTCTTTTCAATCCTCTCACTTTATCTCATTTCTCTATCCTCTATCTAATTTCTCTTTTCTCTCTCTATTCATCTATCTTTATCATTCTATCCTTTCACTATTCATTTCTCTATTCTGATCCTAACCTTTCTCAATCTTATTTCTCTTCTACATCTCTCCTTTTGCAGACGGGATAGTCATGAGGGCAGCAACTAGAGTAGTCAGCACAATAGACATCAACCTCCAATGGGCAACAACCCCAAGCGAAGCAGTAAGGGCCATATTTGTAGTCACGGCAGCAGGTGGTTGCAGAAGGGCATGAGTAGTAAGGATCACAAGTTACATCCTCTAAAGGGGGAAAAGAGGGAGATGGAGGAGTGGGACCTGGGTTAGGGGAGGTTCTCGCTGGTCTTGACTGGGTATGATGGATCCACGACAATACCACATTTACCAGTTTTCAAGTGCTCCACATTCCTCTTCATTCTTATTTTTTTTTAACTATTTCCCCAACCAGCACCACATAAATTCCTCACGATCCAGTAGTCCTTCCCGTTGTCAGAGCCATAACCAACCGCCATAAGACCATGATCCAAATCTGCTCCACATCTTCCGGTAAAAGCACCCTGCATTTGATTTAAACATTGGTCATTCACATTTCTTCAGGAGCAGAACAATCAACAAACAATTCACTTCCAAGGAGAAAAAGGGATGGCAAAGGGAAATGCATACCGATTGATCAAACGGGAAGGAATTGCCACCAGCTTAAATGGCAACACTAACGGGTTGATGAGCAACTTCCTTCTGCAATGCTTTTTCATCATTTTTAGGGACATCTTCATACCCATCAATTGTAACAACCTTGGCATTCTTCTGCAAGAATGGAAGAAAAAAAGAGTGTCAATATGTGTGTCGATCTTGTATCGGATACATGGAAGGTATATTCAGTGTTCTTAATTGAAGTATAAGACAATACATACCCTATACTGATCACATTTGCTGTTTGTTCCGTTGTAGGGATAGTTTTCATCAGTATCAATGCCATCCCATTGTTATCGATGAATTCAAATGCGTAGCCCATAAGTCCACCATCACATCCAAAATTGTAAATTGCATCACAATGTACAAGTTCCTGCTCAGACAATAACAGATCCTCAATAACGATCTGGTTAATTCCCTCCACAGCAGCAATTGTGGAGAATGCCCAACAACTCCCTTCATTTCAATAGCAAGTAAAAAGGTTCAATACATAATGCCTCGAATCAAAAGATTCAAAACCCAAAATTATATTCCATGAATAAATGATAATACAATAGTTGATAATAGACCATCTGAGCCAGCCTTGCTAAAATTATACTTGTCATAGTCTTACTTGGCAATTTGACATCAAACATCATCTAAATTGTACACAATCTTCTAATTCCTCTTCAGCTTTAATAGGAGCTGAAGTGCAGTAGCTGCAAGACAGTCAGCCTGCACAAACACCAATTATTAAATGTGAAAATACTACTTTGATCTACTACAGAGATACTGTAAAATGCTTTTAAAATTCTACTTACATTCTCTGTTGATCATCTTCTGATAAAAAAATAATCAGGAAACAAATAATAATATTGAAAAAAATCAAAATTCAAAACCACACATCATCTTATGATAAGATTAATAACAATAAATACAAATTAAAACAACAGAAATTGAATCAAGTAATAGTATAATACTTTCTGATAATTACTAACAATTGAAACAAAAATCACACCATACTAAATAAAATCCATGGAAAGCAGTAATTCTAGAAACATACAGAAATTTTTTTTAGATAAAAAATGTCTTACGAGCAAATTGGTGGGAAAAACATAAGTATAATTACCAGAAATCCAGAATTCAGAAAATTAAATACTGAAACTTATAACAAAATTAATAATTGGTAGTTGGTACAAAATGATGGGAAATTGCAGAATTAAACAACCCCAAATAAAAATATAAGAAAAAAAAAAGGCAGAAAAACCAAAAGAACTTTTAAACCCAACACCTAAAAAAATAAAAATCTAGATCATAGAAAAAGGGGGAGAAATTTCAGATATACCAAAGATAATTCAACATTACCTTGACACTTTTAAGTTCTACTTTAAAAACCAATTGCAACAAAAATAATTAAAAATAAAATGAATTCCTTCCCTATTCCTCATTACATAGTCCTTGGTTCATCAATTTCGAAAATTTACTCTCTTTAATAACTAATAACAAAACAAATCACAATCATTGTTACCCTTCAGAAAGCAGCCTGCAATAAGCGTTTCAATCTAGTGCATTAGTAGCTAGTAATCCAAGCTTCATAACTCTGCACAATAAAGCTCTCCTTGTTACTTATTAGACAACCCCTCTACCATCAAGCTTCTCAACCGGGGCCAGTCGCCAACCTGACTTCCTGTAGTACTTAGTAGAAGTAATACTACGACATTAGAATGGGGCAAAAGCATCTCCTTGATCTTAATACACCCTAAACCTAAAAAATCTAAATCACACAAAACCTACAGATGTACTGCTATTTGACAATTTTGAATGGATTACTGGGATTCTGTTCTTCTATCACCCCAAAAAAAAAATTTAAAAAAAAAATTTAATGATGATATGTAAGAAAAATTACAAGAATGATTATGCTTAAAACTGTGTTCATTACCAAGACAGTGTGCTAGGCTTTAAGAACCAGAACACATCCAATTTTCTTCCTACTTTTGCAGCTTCTAAATGTTGTTCTCATCAAGCTCATCCCTCAATGTCTTCTTCTGTCCCAATTCTTGTAAAATCTCTCTTTCTCGGTAAAGATAAAACAATCAGTATTAGTAAGTGGATTCCAATAAACACTTATGTAGAATTTATGTTGCTTGGCAAGGGAGAACAACATGGAAACTCCAGCAGGAAGAGGCTCAAAATATTGTGAGGATCGAGCCTAACAAAACTTGGCTTGCCAACAAAGGAACAGGCAACTACTGCAACTAAAATTAGTGTAAAAGTATGTTCAGATTGATGGTACAATACACTCATTCTCATCAATTTACTCCCAAAATAAGGCCTAACATAGATTGATTTATTCAGTATTGTGTAATATCAAGTAACAACATTGGAATCAATCTCACAACTTGATAAGAAAGAATATACCACCATTGAGAATACAATCGGTAAGGTACATCAAATGATCATATTCTAAGAATTGTAATCAATAACAGAATAATATTGATTAATACCATGAGCTTAGACTCTGGTCCCTTTGAAGGTGTGGTCTTAATAGGATCATGAGTGGCTGAAAACACCTTAGTCCTTAGGCGTAGGAGGATTTGTACGAATGGGCGATAAGTTTGCCTCACGCTTAACATTTTTCAAATTCAGAGGAATAGGGATATTATCTACTCTATCATCTCTTCTGAAACATGCAAAATTGAAGCATGCACAATTGAAGCATCAGTCTCTTGGGTATATATAACACAAAAGAATCTAATCCACTCAAAATTCAACCCAAAAATAAAATTGAAAACAGATTCAAAGTGAAAAAATAGGTTTTTTCATTTTTAAAAAAATGAACTTTATCTTTGTCTATAAATAACTACCCAAGTACTACCTAAATAATTACCCGACACTCTTAAACATATCAAAGATTCAAAGTAGCATACCCACAAAAATAGAACCCCTTATTCATGCACCAAACAACCATTGAATAGCTTTAAACAATTAATCATGAGCATTAACCATTTCATAATACTTAACAAATAAAATTATAATAAAAAAGAAATGGATAATCTAGAAATTATAAACAACTCCATAATTATCAAGTTTAGAAGTCTACCGGCCAGAAGCTGAGTGACAGACCGAGTTGGAGTGGAATTGTTCTGAGTTGAAGTAGCCACAATATAACTCATCTTCAACAATCCATTAGACCTAACTGAGATACTCCTAGGCAGAGTAACACGAGCTTTCTCCTCCTCTTGATTCTTCTTGGTCACACTTGTTCGATTATGATTAGTACTACACAATCCTTCACCCAAGTTCCCACTCGCTCTCCTTTCCGAAGCCACCACCATTGTTGCCTATCTACTCAATAGCTGCGTAGAGAGACGAAGAGACGAATTGCTCCTGATAAGCTGCAGACCAAAAACAAAACTCATCAGAACCCCTTAATCAATTAAATTTGAGAAACTGAATACAAAATTAAACAAATTAAGAATATGCAAGAAATATTAACTATAAGTGCCAAGAAAATTCATTTTAGTTTCTATAGGAATATATGATAGAATGTGGCCCTTTCATATCTAACTTCTTAATATTTCACTGGTAAAATTGTGAGAGAAATCACTCCCATTTTTGCTCAATTAATCTTGTTTTTTTTTTTTCAAAGGTGATTCTTGGGTTCAGTTTGATATTGATACGAAAGTTGGAAGATTAAAAAAATAAATTAACAAAATTGTTGATTTCTGCTATTCATGATTTGGTAATTTTAGCGTTTCATCACAGCGCTCTAATCTTGTTGGTTATTTTGCTTAGTTATCTACTTTGGTTTCCAGGTGCAAAACATACAATCAATCTGATATAATAAGTTATGTATCTCTTTCAACTTAGTCTAAGATGGACATGTATTTTAAATTCCCATTTTCGCACAAGTCGGTAAAAGACAAAAAAAAAAAAAAAAAAGACAATCATACTCTGCTATGAAATCGGACTTAAAGAGACAAAATTTAAAGTAGACGTAAAGAATTTTGTTGCACAATGATATAAGAAAAAAGATTTTTGTGAGGACATGCGGAGGGTTGACAAAAGATTTCCCTATTACAATCGGATTGCATCAAGGGTCTGCATTAAGCCCTTTTCTTTTTGCAACGGTTCTAGACGAATTAACTAGACCAATTCAAGATGAGGTTCCATGGTGTATGCTGTTCGCAGATGATATCGTTTTGGTGGATGAGACTAAGGATGGGGTTAATGTCAAGTTGGAGCAATGGAGGCAAAGGTTGGAATCTAGAGGGTTTAAGCTAAGTCGGAGTAAGACTGAATATTTGGTATGTCGTTTTGGCACTCAGAGGGGGACAAGCAATGAAGTGGTGAGTTTGGATGGAAAGGATTTGACCATGAGTGAATGTTTTAAGTACCTAGGGTCGATCATCCAGAAGAATGGTGACATTGATCAAGACGTGACCCACAGGATTAAGTCAGGGTGGCTTAAATGGAGAGCGGCCACGGGAGTGCTATGCGACCGCAGCATTCCCTTAAAGTTGAAGGGAAAATTCTACAGGACTGCCATAAGACCAGTGTTGCTCTATGGTACAGAATGTTGGGCTTCTAAGAAAGAGCATATTAAAAAGATGGAGGTTACGGAAATGCGCATGTTAAGGTGGATGTGTGGAAACACTTTAAGAGATAGAATCAGAAATGAGGTTATTCGCAAGAAAGTAGGTGTGGCGGGCATTGTAGATAAATTAAGGGAAAATCGTCTGCGTTGGTTTGGACATGTAAGACGGAGACCCGAGGGTGCACCGGTGCGAAGAGTGGAAGAGTGGGACCATGGAGGGATTAAACGAGGAAGAGGGAGACCAAAGATGACTTGGTTGGAAGGAGTGAGGAAGGATATGAAGTGCATGGATTTACGTGAGGATGAAGTTTTGGATCGTAAGGGATGGAGGAGAAAGATTTATGTTGATGACTACACGGAATAATCAAATTTGGTTCATGTTAGCCGACCCCACTTTTGGGATTAAGGCTTTGATTGATTGATTGATTGATTGAATGATATAAGAAAAAAAGACTTTTACCCGGTCCTATAGTTTTCCAGCCATTAAGGTAGCATCAGTTGCAATAACTCCTAAATTTGACACTGCTCCCAGCTTATAGTTGCAATAATTCCCTATTTTCAATGACACAAAACATACTCAAATGAATACACCAATCCATCAAACTTTATTGGTAATTGAATTAATGAAATTTGCAAATTCATAACAATAATTCTCAACTTATAAAAGGGTTATAGAATTCCCTATCCCTCCCATCCCTATCACCCCCTCTAACCCCTCTCCTTTCTCACTCTTTCTTCCCTCTCCCTCTGTCCCTCATTCTTAAACACACTATGCTACAAAGTCTAATCACAACAACAGATTCAAGCATCCCAGGTTCGCTACTTGAGACCATAAACAAAGTATGATCAGATGCATGATAAAATAAGTTAAGTGATCAAAGCTTGAACATCAACAAATATAGATTGGCATAACATTAACCATGAGATGCAAAGCAAATTGAGTATAGTCAAGAAATTTAGAAGGATTAAGTAATAAGTATCTCATCACTCATAGGGTTACTTTTTCAGAGGGGACAAAAGAGGCATTCAAGACGGCAAGAGTAAAAATGCAAACAATTCTTGGAACCACAATTTTGAGTCATATCAAAATATCAAATAAATAAGAGAGCAACATAGAGAGTGAAAATTGCACAAAATTGACGAACAAACAAGAAAGCAAGAAGAGGAAAAGGTTAATATATCAGATTCAAAATACCAAGAACATTTTTTTTTTTGGAAGACAAAATCAATATAACAATCATAGTAGAATCTTTTTAAAATGTTTATAACAAAAATGAAACGGGATTTTTAAGACCTAAATGTATACATTACATTATTTTTCAAACCAAAAGTGTATTTAAGAGGAAACTATTGTTGTAGACAAAGTACAATTTAAGAAAAGGACATGTTGCAAGTACATTGTATATCTTTCTACCATAGCAACTGCATTTAGAAACATCATATCTAATAGTCTAAGTAGTCAAATTTTGTACTTGTAGGCTTGTAGCTCTTTAGTTGACTTCCAATATATCTTAGGAATTACTCGTAGTTGGTTGACTGGCATAACAACAAAGTACAGGAAATGTAGATTCAAGGAGTCGAACCAAACAACCACTTGACTTAGACGGTCAAGACTCACTAATTGTAACAAAAAAAGATTGTAGAGAAATGTGACAGTCTTTGGGAAGATACTCTAATTTTCACAAACTAATTCATAACCTAAGACCCCAGTTAATTTAACATAGCAAGACAACCTTACGCTACCTAGTTTGTTTGTTTGCCCAACTTCTAGTATTGCCGAGCATATGTAATCCACAGTATGTACATCCTAACTATTAGCCAACAATGAAGATACAGATTATTTAAGTAATTGCTCCTACAAATTCTCTAATCCCAAATGAATGAATGAACATAAAGATAACTGAATTGTTAATAAAGATACAAATTCTACCTCAATTATCAAAAGAGAACAATGGGAATCAAGTAATATTATGTTCAAAATCGTCAACATCTCTAATCCCAAATGTTAGAGCACACACTCAAAGAAACCATTAGGGCTATAGGGGTAAATAAAGTTAGGCACATGAGCTAGAACATAAACTGTATGTCACACACACTCATGCACAAGCAAAGAGAGTTTATCATAACATGATAACAGTTACACAAACTAAATCCTTAAATTAAGGCATATATCACTATATACAGGATCCAAATCTTAAAATGGCAAGTAACAAACAGAAATGTGAGAACAACTCCAACATAAGCTTATCGATATACGAGTAAAAAGTAAATTGTCAGAAAAGGAGTAATTCATACATCAACCATGCACATAAATCACAATATGCTTGTAAAGATCAGATATCATACACTTGAAGCAAACGCATGCAAAATAAGGAAAAACTAAAATACCAATTACATAGGTGTTTAGTTGATACCTCTTTAGTGCCAATCAAGAGTTGTTCCGAACTTCCGATTATAAATTGTATGCTTAAAGAAAGGTATTCACAACCATGTGTATTATCACAAGGAAAAATAAAACAGAAGAAAAATGGGAGATTAAGCTAAATAGCTTAAAAGCTCCCTTAAATAGCCTATCGCTCTACCAACAACATGAATTTGATAAATTTCAAACCTGAAATAGGGCTTAGCATAAAGAAATCTTCCTCAAGATCTAGTGGACCATAATGATGAAATTTTCTGTACCACTGCCCATAACTGAGATAGGAACCTCCAAATAAATCAGTTACTCACTTTATAACACAATCAGGCGGTTGTGATGTTGTCCCCGACAAATTTTAACATAATACTTTGTTAGTGAGTTAGTGAACCCAATCAAGCTCACCTAACGAATTCAAGCAGCAAACGAAACCAATCAAACTCACTAACATCACATGCAAAAAATAATTAAACCAACAGGACACCAAGATTCAAAAGCAAAACAAAATTACCCAATTTCACTCCATCAAAAAACACATAATTGCTATAAAAATCAATCAGAAAAATTAGGTCAAAATCAATCAAAAAAGAGGAGAGAGAAAGAGGAACCAAACCATATTTGCGAAGATGGTGGTCGACGGAACTTTTGTGCATAGCAGCCAAGACATTCTTCTTAGGATTAAGAAGAGTCTTGAACAATGAAGATTAACGCGTAGCAATCACCATTTTTGTAGGTTTGCTAAGCTAATTAGCTCTCTTTCTCTACCTAAAAATGAGGGATTTTTCTTGTTTTATGGTTCGAAGTTCCTCCCTAATTGGCAAAGGTTTCTGGAAATTATCAGATTTTTTTGGTAGGATCAATTAATTTGCGCCTAATTGATGGGAAAAAACCTTAAAGCAAGGCGAAAAATAGATATTGTTGGTACCAAAAAACCCTAGATTGTGAAATTGATGTTCGACTATTACACAAAGAAAAGATGAGAAAATATCTTTACCTCAGTAGCGGTGTTCGACGGAAAATAAATAGACATATCAGAAGCCGCTTCAATGGAGAACTCAGAGGTACGCTTCGATGGAGGAGGCTCACTAAGAGTATGCTTAAAAGGAAAAGGGGAAAATCAACGACAAAATAAGAGGAAAAACAGGAAAAACAAAGAAAGGAAGAGTCAATATTCAGTGGCAAGACCGCAAATAGCATCTCAAGCCGAGGGTAATTCTGGAAGGACACTGTCCTACTGTTCATAAGGAACAATTCCGTGATTTTCTCTCTTTTTAAAGAGTGTAGATACGGTTTGCGGTTTGGTTTGGTTTTTCAAAAATTATAAACCAAACCAAACCGTAAACCAGTAAACCGCATTTTAATATTTATATAATTTTTAAATAAATTAAAATAGTTATTATATATTATAAAAAAACAAGAAAAATCATTAGAAAACTTAACGGTGAGTATACTACTATATTCTATACTAATCGCAAATATCAATACTTAAAGTTCAATTGGTCATATAACTATAATGTAGTATGATGTAATATGAATTATTTTTTTGGACAAATGTATTATGTTTTTTTCCACGGTTAATTTGTTATGTATAATTTTTATTATGTGTTATTGTGTTAGCACTTAGCACTTGATTAGTTGGTTGTTATTTTTATCAAAAATTTGTAGTATAATTTAATCCCTTTGGGCTAATTATTTGAACTTTATTATAAGTTTATTAATATTTTTGACAATTTTTAGGAAAAAATGTCGTCTCATAATAAACCGCAAACCAAATCGCATTATTACTATTTGGTTTGGTTTGCTTTCAATACTAATATGGTTTGGTTTGGAAAATTGACCAAACCGTATTTTGCGGTTTGGTTTGATTTAGACTCAAAACCGCACCACTGACCATGTTCACCCCTAATTAAGCTATCCAAAGTTTGTATTTAAAACACTAGTACAATAACATAGATTGGCGTAGCAGTTAAAAACATGGGCAACGGTTTTAAACCGCAGGCGCTCAAGGGGTCGTGCCATTACCCCCTTTAAATAGGCGTTGTTCAAACTGCTTCCCATTTGTTGAGAATAATGGGCAGCAGTTCAACACCTTATTATATAATTAACTAATGAGTAGCTCGGGCTTTGGCCCAGATTACTACTTTTGTAATCGTGTAATTGAAATATTTTTTTTTAAGGATGTTGAAATCCGAGATTTTTTTTTTTTTAAGGATGTTGATATCTGAAGTCGACATTATTAAAATTTGTTTTTTTTTAATAATGAAATCATGTGGTTTCCTCTTATGTACTCTTCTTTTTCATTTTTATAACATGCTAAATTATGGGCTATGATGGTTGGATAACCAACTTTGTTATAAGTGGTTAAGAGTGGCGTAATCTATAAGGATTTACTAGATTATTGTGATATTTACTACGTTTATTTTTCAGTCATATCAAAATTACCTAATGTAACTAAATAAATGCTCTAATTTACAAAATTACCCAATTTATAGAAGTTATAACATTTGATAATCAGTGAAGAACAAGTTGCCTGGTGATTAATAACAATAAAAACGCCCTCGAAAGAAAGGGCAAAACTCCTTGAAAGAAAGTCTTCTCTCCGTCTCAAACGACATTGCTATGCTCTTTGCTGTTGATTGAGCGTAGTTCTCCTGCGATGGCCGACGAATTGGCAAACAAATATTCTTCTCTTAGAATTGAAGAAGATGATGGTGACTTTATTAATGCTGGAGAGATCGAGTGAGCTGAATTTGATGATAAAATATCTCTGCTGCTTGTAGGGCAACTATGTATTGAGCGTCCATACAACGTCGAAGCGTTCAAACGAACAATGTCAAAGGTACGGGCTCCTACGCATGATATGATTATTAGCCCTAATCTTTATGCTTTTCAATTTTTTCACTGGAAGGATAAGGAAAATGTGTTAAAGGGAAGGCCATGGTGTTGGGAAAATAATTTGTTGCTATTGAATGAGATAGATGGGAATGAACAACCAGATCAAGTGAAACTTACTCACTCATCATTCTGGGTATTTTAAATTTACCTTTTAATTGTCGTACTGATGCCTATGCTAAAGCCTTAACATCAAACTTAGGTGATTTTTTGGATATAGAAGAAGATACTTGTAGGGAATAATTTCAAGCCTTTAGAATCCCACTAGCTTGAACCCCACTGTGATCATACACTAAAGTACGGTGGCATCCAAAAGGGAAGAAGATACAGCAAAAGAGTCGCCAACAAGTTTTTTAAGGAACTTGTAAACCGTTCACGAGGTGAAGGTTACACCCCTTAACGATCCAAGAGATCGTCAACTCCATAAGGTCATGAACCAAATAAGGGTTCGGGGATGATGGTACAAATCCAACCTAAAAGAGATTGAACCTGCCCTAATAATAGGCCTCTACTTTATTCTGCTCGTATTCATGTGCGCTTTCTGACTAACATACAATCAATAGGATTAACCCTAAACCTGTTTATCTATGTTGGTTGAACAGTAATGCACAAATAAATCTATTATTTGCGATCACTTGAATTTATAATCATATTAACCCTAACAAGATTATTAATATCTTATTAAGCGTGGTTGCAAGTACCAATTCCCTTTAACATGCAATAAAAGGTGTGATCAAGCAATAAATAATAAACAAGCAACATAAAAATAATCATGATCATAAAAATAAATTATAATTGAAATAATCATGATAATAATTATAAAAGAAAATAATCATCATATTAATAATAATTGAAATAATTAAAATAATCATCAAAATAGTAATATTCATAATCATTATAACAATTATAATCATAATCATGTTCATGTTAATATTAAAGCATAATAAAAATAGCAAGATCCTAGGCATGATACTAACAAGATTAATAACAAACCCTAGCATGTCACTAAGCAATAAAAATCAAATCTTTAGCCCTAACATGATACTAACAATCATAAATATTAGGAAGAGAATAAAAGGCATCATACTTTTAATCATACTTAATATTAAAGTTACCCTAGACATGATACTAGGAATTAAAATAACAATCTAAGCATTATTTCTATATCATAATATCAATTAAACCATTAAAGTACTTACTTGGATGCCTCGTACCTCTTTCTAATTACAAAATACACACGTTAGTAACTTCAAGAAAAACAATAATCAAAGCAACTAAATTAAATAATTGAAAGAGAGATTTGGGACCAAACCCTCAGAAATTAAAACCTTTCACGTCTAGGGCGAAGACAACTTCGAATATGGCTAGGTGTATCAAGATCTTGTGAATGCGGAATTTTGTATTTGAAAGCAAGAATTTAAGAAAAGAGAGATGAATGAAAGAGATGAATGGTTAATGCTTGTTCATGAAAATCGATGATTGTTGATGAATATTGGTGAATGATTTGTGAATGAGGAGAGTTGATGAATGAAGAAGAGAATTAATGATTCTTGGTGAATGGTGAGAATTGATGATTCGTTGTGAATCAAAACGGAGTTTTTAATATGATATTTATAGAGAAAATCATCCAAAAAAAGATAATTTATCAAAACAGAGTCTGAAGACCACAAATCCACCTTGGCGCCAGACCTGGCTCATTGGCGCCAGGACCTGTGGCTAGCGCCAGGCGCCAATACTGGCGTCTGGCGCTAATCCTGATTCCAGGCGCCAAGGCCTGGGGCTGGACTCCAAACCGGATTTTAACGTGTTTTCGAAAATTTGATAATTTTACCGTATTGGAAGATAAAATAATATAATTTCAATCGAAAATGCTATTTGATCTGATTAAAACTCTGAAGAGTCCTAATTAAATTAAGAATGATAAAAATCTTCTAGAATGTTCTAGAAGACAAAAACCATTCCTAATTACATTAGGAATGATAAATTATATTAGGCCCTCCCCTAGATCATAGGGCCGTACTTAAAACTTAAATCGGGCCCATTTTAGTAAATTGGCCATAAATTCCTCAATATTCATCGGAATTGGGCTTATAATATATCGTTGGAAAGGTCTTTGCAAGCCCCATCTAACTACACCATTATTGGACCCATATCATGGACCAACCAAACTGGATTGACTGTTATCTTAAAAATAAAGTTTTCAAAAACAGGGAGAAGAGAAAATAAAACTTTCCGCAATACTAGACCTTTCCACACTTTCGTTTTATTCGATTATGATTCGACGTGAAAGGCACTCATCACTGGGTTTGGTTTTGGGGAGACACAAATGGGTGTCTACAGAAGCCCCCACTTTGACTGAGTTTGGAGAAACGCAAGTTTCGAAAACGAAAGCCAAAGTAGCGATAGGGACGGAGAATGATTCAGAACGTTCTGCGATCCTAAATCAATCTTGTAACGCCGATACCTGCAAAACTAGCATTAGTTAAATAGATAAAAGAGTTAAGAAACGCGTATCTTGCACCGTCGAGCACACGTCTCTGAAAGGAACTGATTTGCTGTTGTTGTTGTCGTTGTTTTGATGACCTCCTGCAAGCTAGAGAATGTCATCCCGCTTGAAAACCGCTACGCCTTGTAACTGCTTCCAAATTAGAAGATTGCTTCGCCTGAAACTATCCTCTCCGCTTTGATAATATTCCACGTCCAAGGGAATATCATCGAAAATTATTTCTCTTGAAATAATTCTCATCCGCATTATGATCATCTTCCATACCTCACGAACTATGATCAAAGATAATTTCGCTCTGAAATTACCTCCAGTTGTTTGTGACAACTTTCCGCAAGCTAGGGAATGCCACCTTGCTGCTTTGACGTTCTGAACAAAGAGCTTCTTTTTCCCGCTGTGATAGTCTTCGAAAAGATCACTGCTTTTTAGTATTTGTTATGCCAGTACGTCGGCGCTTTGCTGCTTGTGAACCAATATGTCGGTGCTTTTGTTGTGATGACAATCCTCTTTTCTTTGGGAATAGTTGCCAACACAACTCTTGTATGATGTATGACAATCCGATTTAGGGAAAGTTGTCAATGCCACGTAACAATCCATCCTTGGAAATGTTGCCACGATGGAGCGACAATCCGTACCTCGGAAAATTTGCCAAAATCCAATTTTTGGAAAAGTTGCCAATGCTTCGTAACAATATTTCATAAGAACTTTGCTACAATCGACAATCCACATCTTGGAATATAACTCTTGAAAGCAATCCACCTTAGAAATTTGCCAACGCTACGCGACAATCCTTTTGGGAAAATATTGTCACTATTGACAATCCGCGTCATGGAACATTTGCAAGAAAGAGTCGACCGACAATCCACTTCGGGAAAACTTGCCACTTACTGAAATGAATGACAATCCACGTTGAGGAACTTTTGCCGATATTTATGATGAGTAGAGACCTACGACAATCCTTTGGGAAATTTTGCCATAGGGAACTGTGTGTATGACAATCCAATCTCGGAAAACTTGCCAACGAGCCGACGAATGTATGACAATCCGAACTTGGAAAAACTTGCCAAACAAAGAAGGAGCACGACAATCCATGCTTGGAAACTTTACCAGAGATGACAATCCAATCTTTGAAAAATTGTCGTTGAAGAAGATGCACGACAATCCATTTTTGGAAATATTGTCAGTTGGGGATGACAATCCAATTTTTGGAAAACTTTGTCGTTTAAGTGCTTGCTTTTGAATTGATTGTAATGAGCCAATGTTTTAGGCGCTTAAGCTAAGTGAGACGATTTTTCGTCAGATCGATCACTTATTGCAATTGTAATCAAACCGACTAATTAATCAGTCAAATTGCTTATAGGGGCTAATTGGCGTACCAAGGAACCCGAAATTGATGTATGAGGTCAAAATCACCTTTCTGAGAGGCTTCGAGCTCTGTCGTTGCTGAGATATCTCTGGCGCCATGAATTGGAGTGGGGTCTTCCCTCTTCTGCTGCACCTGTATTTATTTTGACTACAGAACTTTGCCAATCTTTTTAATTATCTTAGGGTTGACCTAAGGCTTAATGTTGCTTGACTCATCGACTTGACACGACTCAAGGTATAAACTTGACTCGATGTGATTGACTCGAGGTTGACTCGATTCAAAGTGTAATGACACATGTATTAGACTCAAATCAAAATGATATGACACGACATGACTCAATGTGTACATGACTCGTGTGTGCTTTGTAATGTGATCGTACGAATCGAAAATGCAAAAAAGCAAAAATTTTCCGTCAATTGTTTCCGTCAATTGTGGAGGGTACCGACTTTCTCCTGAAAAAGAAAGACGCGAAGAAGGAATCGAGGTTTTCGAATGCATGTTGAATGAGCTTAGTCAAATGTTGTTTGATACTATCTCTCAAGGTTCAAGGATTAATTCATCCTAGGCTATCTCAACTGTTGACTCCATGATGAAAGTATTTAGGTAACTTAGGCACGGAGGCTAAGCACTTCATACTTTGATGCTATGATGATTATGATTGATGAGTGATGTTGATATGACAAGGCATGCTTCAACGTTAAGATTTCATGACAAAGGGTTCCTAAGGGAAGTATTTGGTCATGTATCTGTGCAGTGTGTGATAGTGACACTAAAGTTAGGCCGCAAGAGCTAAGTGTGTGGAAAAATATATTGTTATAAGAGCCAAATAATGGTGACTCTTAGGCTAGGTAAGCTAATGATGTAGGGATCAAGCCCCCAAGTCTAGCTCTAAATGAATAGGGATGAGCATTGGAGATCCCTTGATATGATCATGGTGTAAGTGTGTGAATGTGCATATGAATGCATGTTTATTACGGCCGCACCTCGATGTGAGGTTGCCTACGTATCCGTAAGGAATCAGGCCGAACGTAGCTCTAGCCGAACCTCGCACAAGTGTGTATACATCAAAGAGGTCTTTTTAAGGGTTGTAACGTGGTTAGGCTAAAGGTTTGAAGAAGAAGGGGATAAAGGCTCAAGACCCTAGATAAGCCCCCAAGGTGTGCAACCTCGCTTTTGAATATTTGTATTTTTATGCTTGAGGTTTTCTATTCTTTTTTTTTTTTTAGCTCTTTCTTTTGCTTTAGCATTTATTTTATTTTAATAAGTGTGGGCAATCCCGATCATGCGGTCTATCACTCACTTGGCATTCACGTTTCTCAGGCACGGTACCGAGCACTCGATAAGAGAGGCAATCTGAGATGTGTCCTTATCGAAGATATTTTCACATCAAAGACATTGGAACACTTGCCCTTTTGTACACTTTTATTTATTTTTTGCTTTCGCTATCTTTTGAATTTGCTCAAGATTTTTTTTTTTAGAATTGCAAAAGTTACACACCATCCTATCCCAAGGTTAGGTAGATGTAGGTTGAAAAAAGAAGGGTCTATCGTTAGACGAGGCTCAAAGTGGTTTATGAAGAAAGGATTGTATAATTGAAGGGCGAAAGGAGATATGATGTGGCTACAAGGGTGCCTTAAATCATTGGTATACCTTGTGCTTAATTCGACATGGATGTTTTTTTATTTTTTTTATTTTTTAAATGCAACGTAATGAAATGATCATATGTAAGGAAATAAATGCTCATTTTTATTAAAAGAAAAGGAAAAAAAGACTACAAAATTAATCTAAAGGAAAAGAAAAGGCGTCTATGCTAGACTTATTGGGGAAAGGAAAAAATGAAAAAGAGATAGACAAAAAGAGGTCATGAAATCTTGTCATTGAAGCTCGCCTCTTGTCTTGTGTTGTTTGCTCCGACATCATCCAGTCTTCTCGCTAGCTAGAGGCAATGGGATCTTATTTGCTTCTATGAGATCTTGAATGAGATTTTGAAACCTGTAGCATTCATCGGTGGTATGACCGTTTCCTCGATGGTACTTGCAATAGGAATTTGGATTCCATCTCGAAGATCGATTTTCTGGTGTTGGATCCTCAGTAGGGCTAATAGGTTTGATTAATCCTCAATCATAGAGACGATCGAAAGCAGCATCGTAGGTCATTCCAATGGATGTGAACTCTCGCCTGGGTTTCCTTTTATATCCTTGATTGTCCACGGCTAAGACATCATTATGGTCAAAGGTACTAACATTATTACTAGAGTGGGCACTTTCGGAAGAAGAAAGAGCAAAAGAGTCGCCAAAAACTGTAGGGAATAATTTCAAGCCTTTAAAATCCCACTAGCTTGAACCCCACTGTGATCATACACTAAAGTACGGTGGCGTCCAAAAGGGAAGAAGATAGAGCAAAAGAGTCGCCAACAAAATTTTTTAGGAACTTGTAAACCGTTCACGAGGTGAAGGTTACACCTTAACGATCCAAGAGATCGTCAACTCCATAAGGTCATGAACCAAATAAGGGTTCGGGGATGATGGTACAAATCCAACCTAAAAGAGATTGAACCTGCCCTAATAATAGGCCTCTACTTTATTCTGCTCGTATTCATGTGCGCTTTCGGAAGAAGAAGGATTGTCGCTCTTCTTTCCTTTCCAGCCACCGTGGTTGCTATTGTTAGTAGCTTTTTGCTTTGCGAGGTCATCTTCGATCTCGATACCTATGTCATAGACGGCCTTGAAGATATTCAAGTTGTGTTGATATTTTAAGTGTTTTGAATAGTTTTCTTGGAGATTCTTGATAAACATCCTCACGGATTCTTTTTCGGTGGGGACCTCAATCATCTTGGCGGAAGTTTCCCTCCATTTATTAAAGAAAGAAGTAAAGCCTTCATTCTCTTTTTGTCTTAGCATCTCAAGTTGTCTATGATCGGTTTCAACTTGAATATTGCACTTGTACCTATCAACGAAAGCGTTCGCTATCAATTCCCAGGTAGAGGTTTTCTCCTTGTCAAGGGAGAAGAACCATTGTTGGCAAACGGTCTCAAGAGATAGTGGGAACAGAGAGGGGAAAACCTTCTTATCGATACCCTTAATGCTCATTATAGTTCCGAAAGCTCTTAGATGGAAGTAAGGGTTATCTGTTGCCTTGAATTTAGGGATGTCAGTGGCGTTGAACTTATGCGGAAGAAGTTCCTTGTCCAGCGAGACCCCTTGTAAACTCATGCCCTGAAATTTGTAGTCACTAGATTGCTTGCTTAGACTCTCTTGCATGAGGTCCATCCGTTGTTGCTTCACGGGATCAACGATCTTGAGTGTGAGTAACTTCAGTGTTTCACTCATGGTAGCCAATTGGTTCCTAAGCTCATTGACTTCTTCTTGAGTTGTCATTATCTTTTTAGCCTTCCTCTTTTGATGAATCGGTTTATCAAAAAGCGAGACTTGAATAAAGGTGTTGTCCTTGATTAATCGCCCTTCTCTCCTCGACCAAGTACTGTGGGAAAGGAATTTGGGGATATTTATTGTTAATTATTTGACTCAAACTTTATTCAACATGCAATGGATGGAGGAAGTGAAGAAAGATTGGAATAGAATATGAAGAAGAAAGATGGAGGTGGAGGGATATGAAGAACTAGGAATAAAATGTACCCCCTAACTCAAATGACGGAAAAGACTGACTCATGCATGAACCTAAGACATGGCCATGGTGACATGTGCTCAAAGTGTCTGCTAAGACTAGTGAGTGTAGGTGACATGTTAAGACCCGTGTCATGACCATGCAGCTAGACTATGTGACCAAGACTCGATTAATGACTTGACGAGATGTTATTGATAGCGAAAATTAACCGAATTAATTAGAAAACTGGTTAATTAGACCCTAGGTGATGACTCGACAAATAATCCGAACTGTCGGCCAAGCGACAGAACTGGCGTCACAATATGGTACTTGGCGTCAGACTGTTTAGTAAATGTCTGGCGCTACGCACCATACAGTGGCGCTACAGCTCAGATTTTGGCACCAATATTGGAGCCTCGGTCTATGACTGTTTTTGATATTATTAGTCAACTAGGGTATGCCTAAAGTCGTACTAGGTCAATTCTGATTAAAAGAAAAGAAAAAAGACTTTATTAACTCGAATTAATTAATTAATTAATTAATTAGGCAAAGTTCTTTAAGTCATTAATTATAATCTCAACACAAATCAACAAACGGTTAAGAGGAGCATAAGATGCACAACAAATAATGCACAATTAGTCAAGTAGGCACAATATGATGCAATGAGTTCGCAACCTAACCATGGCTCTAGTTCTCTAAAGTTCGGGATAGGGTTTAGTCAAATAGGGTCCATGGTTAATTGTTCAGATGCACCGCGTAGAAGCCTAACCGTAAAGGGTTAACGCGTGTGGATTGAACACCGCGAATTTTTTTAGAAAAACTCGCTTCCATGGTTTGGTGAATTCAACCTCTCAGATGTACCCTTTGTTGCCAGGAGCGTTCAATCGGGTAGATAGAGCATGAATTCCCAGAGGGTTATGTCCATATGTAGAACACATATGGGTTTCAGAAAAGTGAGAAAAAAAATTTTAATCAGGAAGCAGGATCGAGCAAACAACACGAAAAATCGGTCGAAATTAGAACGCATATTTCTGGCTCGATATTGGGGGAAATTGGCGCCAGCAAACAGAGACTGGCGCCAACTTTTAACTGTAGCGCCTGGCACCAATATTGGCGTCTGGCGCTACGGCTAAATGTTTGGCACCAAGCTCTGGCCCCTGACGCTACTTCCCACATGCCTCAGCAGCTTTCTGTGCTCAATAAAATCATCCAGTTTCGCACGGTGTTATTTCAGTCCTAGTTGTGAAAGACCTTTGTCAAATTTCCTACGTGTAAAATCCTTATGTTTTTGACTCATTACGGATGGTCTTTCCAATGAGAACCTTTTTATGCATATGCCACAATGTTAATCAAAATTACGCACATGAAATACTTAGAACTTTTCGAGTCTCATCCACTCATTCTAAATCATTGCCGAAACAAATTCAGGAATTAAAATAGAAATCCTCCCCAGTGGAGTCGCCAAAAACTGTAGGGAATAATTTCAAGCCTTTAGAATCCCACTAGCTTGAACCCCACTGTGATCATACACTAAAGTACGGTGGCGTCCAAAAGGGAAGAAGATAGAGCAAAAGAGTCGCCAACAAGTTTTTTAAGGAACTTGTAAACCGTTCACGAGGTGAAGGTTACACCCCTTAACGATCCAAGAGATCGTCAACTCCATAAGGTCATGAACCAAATAAGGGTTCGGGGATGATGGTACAAATCCAACCTAAAAGAGATTGAACCTGCCCTAATAATAGACCTCTACTTTATTCTGCTCGTATTCATGTGCGCTTTCTGACTAACATACAATCAATAGGATTAACCCTAAACCTGTTTATCTATGTTGGTTGAACATTAATGCACAAATAAATCTATTATTGGCGATCACTTGAATTTATAATCATATTAACCCTAACAAGATTATTAATATCTTATTAAGCGTGGTTGCAAGTACCAATTCCCTTTAACATGCAATTAAAGGTGTGATCAAGCAATAAATAATAAACAAGCAACATAAAAATAATCATGATCATAAAAATAAATTATAATTGAAATAATCATGATAATAATTATAAAAGAAAATAATCATCATATTAATAATAATTGAAATAATTAAAATAATCATCAAAATAGTAATATTCATAATCATTATAACAATTATAATCATAATCATGTTCATGTTAATATTAAAGCATAATAAAAATAGCAAGATCCTAGGCATGATACTAACAAGATTAATAACAAACCCTAGCATGTCACTAAGCAATAAAAATCAAATCTTTAGCCCTAACATGATACTAACAATCATAAATATTAGGAAGAGAATAAAAGGCATCATACTTTTAATCATACTTAATATTAAAGTTACCCTAGACATGATACTAGGAATCAAAATAACAATCTAAGCATTATTTCTATATCATAATATCAATTAAACCATTAAAGTACTTACTTGGATGCCTCGTACCTCTTTCTAATTACAAAATACACACGTTAGTAACTTCAAGGAAAACAATAATCAAAGCAACTAAATTAAATAATTGAAAGAGAGATTTGGGACCAAACCCTCAGAAATTAAAACCTTTCACGTCTAGGACGAAGGCAACTTCGAATATGGCTAGGTGTATCAAGATCTTGTGAATGCGGAATTTTGTATTTGAAAGCAAGAATTTAAGAAAAGAGAGATGAATGAAAGAGATGAATGGTTAATGCTTGTTCATGAAAATCGATGATTGTTGATGAATATTGGTGAATGATTTGTGAATGAGGAGAGTTGATGAATGAAGAAGAGAATTAATGATTCTTGGTGAATGGTGAGAATTGATGATTCGTTGTGAATCAAAACGGAGTTTTTAATATGATATTTATAGAGAAAATCATCCAAAAAAAGATAATTTATCAAAACAGAGTCTGAAGACCACAAATCCACCTTGGCGCCAGACCTGGCTCATTGGCGCCAGGACCTGTGGCTAGCGCCAGGCGCCAATACTGGCGTCTGGCGCTAATCCTAATTCTAGGCGCCAAGGCCTGGGGTTGGACGCCAAACCGGATTTTAATGCGTTTTCGAAAATCTGATAATTTTACCGTAATGGAAGATAAAATAATATAATTTCAATCGAAAATGCTATTTGATCTGATTAAAACTCTGAAGAGTCCTAATTAAATTAAGAATGATAAAAACCTTCTAGAATGTTCTAGAAGACAAAAACCATTCCTAATTACATTAGGAATGATAAATTATATTAGGCCCTCCCCTAGATCATAGGACTGTACTTAAAACTCAAACCGGGCCCAGTAGAGTAAATTGGCCATAAATTCCTCAATATTCATCGGAATTGGGCTTATAATATATCGTTGGAAAGGTCTTTTCAAGCCCCATCCAACTACACCATTATTGGACCCATATCATGGACCAACCAAACTGGATTGGCTATTTTCTTAAAAATAAAGTTTTTAAAAACAGGGAGAAGAGAAAATAAAACTTTCCGCAATACTAGACCTTTCCACACTTTTGTTTTATTCGATTATGATTCGACGTGAAAGGCACTCATCACTGGGTTTGGTTTTGGGGAGACACAAATGTGTGTCTACAATACTCTAGGGCTTAATAGATATCGTAGAGTTCGTGTTCTGTTAAACGTTGAAAAACCTTTGCGACGATATCAATGGATGAAGGGTAAGAAGGGGGATAAGGTGAAGATCGAATTCAAGTACGAACAAATACCGTTCTTCTGTTTTGCTTGTGGGATGATCGGACATTCGGAAAGGGATTGTGTGTCAATTTCTGAGGATGACAAGTCGAAGAAACTAGGATGGGGTACTGTAGGCGTTGCTCGAAGTGCGCCTACGTTAAAAGCACGTGTGAATATGCTTGACACTCTTAGAAAGTGGGAATTGACGTATACGATTAGGGACAAGGAAAGTTGGGAGCCGCCAACAAGTTTTTAAGGAACTTGTAAACCGTTCACGGATCATAAAAGGCAACCACGATTAAGGGACAACGATAGGCAACAACGATTGACCCGTGAAGGTTACACCTCATTCATAATCCATGATATTACTAACTCCATATGGTTCGGAACCACAAAAGGAGGATCGGGGATGATGGTACGAAGTGAGTCATGGAGTCACATTCGCCCGTATTGGCCTCTACTCGATTCTTATAGTGAAAAGTTATTCTTGCGATCTCAAAGGCATACAAACGAAATATTTAATTTGCTCCAACTATTATTAAGCTAAATTGGTTTAATATTAATGCACACATAATTTTAAAATATTAGTGATCACTTGATTAAACAACAAGATTAAAAAGGAACCTAAATCGGTTGTCCAAATTATCTTATTAGGCGTTATTTTCAATTACATATTCCCTTTAACATGCAATATAGTGATCATAATAAATAATAGAATAAATATTAATATTAGAAGCAATTTAACAATAAATTGTTAGTTAAATCAAATATAAATTATAGTCCTAATCATGATACTAGTAATAAAAATAAAATAAGAGTAATTAAGTGATTAATTACTCACTTTTCGCATTTCCTTGAATTGCTACATCATGAATAAACTGTTAGTAACTTCAATAAAAAAAATATAAATCAAATTGTAACAATTAAATTAAACAAATATAGAGTTTATTTGGTCCAAGCCCTCAGTCAATTATACCTTTCACGCCTTGGTTTAAGTATAGAACTTTGGGTATTATATGGACTCCTTGGAGTGCTTAAAGGAAGGAATAGTGAAAGAATGGGGAGGTTAGTGTTTAGGCTAAATATGGAGAAGAGAATTATTTGATGATCAAGATTATTTATGATTGAAAAAGGGGAGATGACCTCTAATTATAGAGAAAAAAAGAAGGGTCGAAAAAACAAGATAAGATCCTAATTAAATCGGAATAAAACTCGATAGACTGCAGTTTTTGCGGTTTTTGTTTTTATCATATCTTTTGATCAAGATATCGTTGGAAAGATCTTGAAGTATAATTTCTAAACCAATTAAAATCAGATTAAAACACGTTGTGGAATAAAAGATATAGACGAAATAGTGGGACGGTGTCAGTTTTGGATAGAGTTTGATATTTAATTCATATCTTTTTCGTTATAGCTCGGAATTGATATTATAATATATCATTGGAAAGATAATTTCAAGGGCTATCCAACCATATAAAATTTGGATAAAAATTATGAGAACCGAAAATAATATCTGTCTATCTTTGAATGTCTTTCAATTCGAATAGAATTAGGACTTTCAAAAAAAGAAAAGTTTAATTCAATTTCAAACTCTTTAATCTTATCTTTTAAAAAATGATAATTAAGATCCCTTAGAAACTTATAGAAGCTTCCAATTAATCCTAATTGATTTAGGAATGGGATTAATTAATTTGGATCTTCCACATGATCATTGGGTCGTAGGTAAGGTGGGCTTAGGTTCGGTTTAGGCTCAGTTTAATATTTTGGTCATAACTTATTCGTTATAACTCGGATTTGGGCTTATAATATATTGTTGGAAAGATATTTTAAATCCCCATCCAATTATCAAATCATTAGACCCAAATTATAGACCAAAATAAACTGGATTAAACGTTTTTATAAAAAGGACACGAAATGAATGATTTTAAAGGACACGAAATGAATTATTTTGGGTTTAAAGGCACGAGAAGATGAAAATAAGTTATGGTTTGGGGAAATGAGATAGGATTTGGGTTATTTTATGAAATGGAAATATGGATTTAAGCACTCCAAGATTAAATACTCAACCCGACCAATAATGGCGGTGAAAGGTTGTTCATCATCGGGTTTGGTTTTGGGGAGACATTTTTAGGTGTCTACAGTTACTTTCCTTAAAGACTCTCCTAGAAGAGGCTTTATCAAGATGAATGAAGAAGTGACTCATATTACTCAAAGCATACGCCAACTTTTTGTTACAAAAGAGAAAGATAATTTGGGCGAGGATGCTAATAAGGGGTCACATGGGGTTGTTGGGTGTGATGACAATGCTGTGGGATTAGATGGGATGACTAGCAAGCTCCATGAGGGAGGGTGTGATGATAACTCTTCTGTTACTGATGTTGTTCAAGATCACCTAATGTGTGCCCCAAATAATCAAGATGAGAGTGCGAGTATTGCTGTACAGAATTCTGAAGTTTTGAACATAATAAATGCTCCTCCTATTTTGGACCATAAACTGCTAACTTTCGAGGGGCCTATGCAAAGTTTTCCCTTTTCAATTGGATCCTCTATGCCGCAAAATCTGCCTAAGAAACATAGAAAAGTGGTTCGTTTGTCTGACAGAGTGAAAGGAGGGAGGGTGTTGAAAAGAAGTGATGTGTCTGATGGAACTACTAGTTCTAATGATATGATGGAGCATGATGCGGGAGTGGAGATAGGGGTGTTGTATGAAGGTAAAAGGAAGACTATGATGAAGGGTGAGGTGAGTGAAGGGGGAAATGAGGGAGATGCTACAAAAAGAATAAAGTGTGATCATAATGCCTCCGGTTGGGTAAAAACGACTCAAGTAGCGGAGATTGGTGATGACCAATCCCGCGAAGGACAATGAAAATTTTAGCCTGGAACTGCAATGGACTTGGCAACCCATTGACAGTGAGAGCCCTCCAAGATTGGTGTTGGAGGGATAGGCCGGAGTTGGTGTTTGTTTCGGAGACAAAAATTGATAGCAATAGGCTGGAGCATATTCGGAATAGATGTGGGTTTGTGAATGGGTTGTGTCTTAGTAGTGAGGGTCGTTCCGGTGGTTTGGGTTTGTGGTGGAGAGATATGAATGTGGTTTTGCACTCATTTTCTTCGCATCATATTGAGGTGATTGTTCGGAATAGCGATAATACCCCATTATGGAAGGCCATTGGAGTATATGGATGGGCATAATGGCTCAAAAATACAAGACGTGGGATTTGCTTCGTAGCTTGAAAGGGGGGTCTGATATGCCGGTGCTTTGTTTTGGGGATTTTAATGAAATTTTGGGGATGAATAAGAAGTGTGGTGGGACAGTGCGTGAGGAGAGATTAATGGATGCTTTTAGAGGAGCGTTGGATGACTGTGGATTTAGGGACCTTGGGTATAAAGGATGTATCTATACTTGGCAGCGTGGAAATTCGATCGATGCTCTTGTACGTGAACGCCTCGATAGATATGTGGCAGATTCGGGGTGGTGCTCTTTATTTCAACGTTCTGAGGTGATTCATCTGCCAATATGTTACTCAGACCATGCCCCTATACCACTCAAATATGGTGACTATGATGACAATGCTAGGGGAAAAAAATTGTTCAAGTTTAAGGCCCTTAGGTTATCAAGTGACGAGTGCAGCCAGATGGTAGAAGTTGCTTGGAGTAAAGGTGATATTGGGGTTAATACACCGCCCCTTTTTTAAGCCACCGGTTTACTGTAGGCGTCGTTTGAAGTGCGCCTACGTTAAAAGCATGTGCGAATATGCTTGGCACTCATAGGAAGTGGGAATTGACATTACGATTAGGGACAACGATTAGTGACAAATAAAGTAAGGAGCGGCCAACAAGTTTTTAAGGAACTTGTAAACCGTTCACGGATCATAAAAGGCAACCACGATAAGGGACAACGATAGGCAACAACGATTGACCCGTGAAGGTTACACCCCATTCATAATCCATGAGATTACTAACTCCATATGGTTCAAAACCACGAAAGGAGGATCGGGGATGATGGTACGAAGTGAGTCATGGAGTCACATTCGCCCTTATTGGCCTCTACTCGATTCTTATATTGAAAAGCATTCCATTGATCTCAAGGGCATACAAACAATAATTCAATTCGCTCCAAACTATTATTTAACTAAATTAGTTTAAGATTAATGCACACATAATTCTAAAATATTGGTGATCACTTCAATTAATAATAAGATTAAAAGGGATCCTAAACTGGTTGTCCAAATTATCTTATTAGGCGTGATTTTCAATTACATATTCCCTTTAAACATGTAATATGGTGATCATAAAATAATAGAACAACATTAATATTAAAACCAATTCAATCACAATTCCAACAACACAAAATCGTTAGAAAAATAATAAAAATAAAAGGAGCATGATCCTTACTTTGATTCTGTTTGTTTGCAACTACAAAATAATAAACGAGTTAGTAACTTCAAGGAAATAATAAAACAATAACTAAATTAAATCAAATTAAATAAAATAAAGTTGATTTTGGGGCCAAACCCTCAAACAGTTCTACCTTTCACGCCTTGGTTTAAGGACAGAACCTCGAGTAAAATATGGACTCCTTTGAGTGCTTGAAGAAGGAATTTTGAAGTGAAAAGGGTAGGCTAGTGTTTAGGCTAATAGCATAGAAGAGAGAAAATAAAATAATAGAATTATTCGGTGCCCCGTACATCAGAAATGAGGGGGTATTTATAGGGAAAATGTGCTGAGGGAGCACACGGAACCCTAAAATGATAAAAACCCTAAAAAAGTATACCGTGACACGGTCAAACTGTACCGTTACACGGGAAGCTCCACCGTCAGACGGTACACTTTCCTGTGACACGGTACATAATTGATGTGACGCGGGAAATTTTCAGAAAAAGGGATAAAAAACGCGTTAAGGGTTTACGCGAAAAAGACACGGACTGTCCCGTGTCACGTCAGACCTCCCGTGTCACGGGAAATCCCATCGTCATACGAGAAGGATTCCCGTGACACGGTGGCAGTCTGCCGTGGCGCGGGAATTTCCAGTCCGTTTTTCCGTCTAAATACATTTTTAACCCTAATTTCCTTCGGCTTTTTAAGTGTCAATTGATAATTTTGGGCCTTTTCTGACTTTTATTATTCGGGCTAAAATAAGAAAATAATTAAATAAAAATAAATAAAAGGTTTGGGCCAAAAATAAATAATAAAACAATAACATAAAAAAGGTTTGGGCTTAAAATTAATTAATAAGTTTGGGCTGAAATTAAAACTATGCTTTTACCAAACAACAAGACTAATCCATGGACTGTTCAAAAACATGAATTTAATAAAATATTATTTTTTAAGCACTCTCGGGATTAAATACTAAACCCGACCAATAGTGGCGGTGAAAGGTTGTTCATCATCGGGTTTGGTTTTGGGGAGACATTTTTAGGTGTCTACATTTACAAATGCCGGTGGCTTTTAAGCGGTGCCTTTTTCAATTTTTCTACTAGTGATCCTTTCATCATGTTTTATGATTATTTTTGTATCGTAGTTATTTGTTCACTTTTTTGTTTGGGAAAGTTTTTTTTTTATTTTTTTTTTCAAATATGCGACAATTAACAATTCAACCCAAATCTGCTACAATTAACAATTCAACAAAAGTAGCTCTAGATTTATGACCATTTTTTACACATGAGGTTTAATACACTTGTATACCAAACTCGTTAGTTTTAAGACCAACAAACGACGACATTTTGATATTTATTGAATGTCTAAGGTTTTCTATTTAAAAAAAGTTATGAAACTACTCAATATTTAGGACATCATCCCTTAGTTGTTAAGTAATGGATGAGAAATAGAGTTAATGAATGGAGACATAAAAAATAGAGAGATAAAGTATGGAGATAAATAAATGTAATGATGTAGTGAGAGAAATAGGTAGAGTGATAAATTGTTTTTTTTTTTTTTTTTTTGTTTTGTTTTTTTTGAGAAAGAGTTATTTATTAATTAGTGAGAGAGAAATCAATCTACTGTAGAGTGATAAATTAGAGAGAGAAAGAGGAGAGATGTCATTTAAAGGGCACAATAACCAAAGGCCATTTTCTTTGAGCTATTTCCATTGTAACGTTTTTATAAACAATATTATGAACAAAAATAATTCATGTTAGTATCCTTTCTGTAGGGTTATCACTAATAAATATGTTACAAACTACTGAAAATATAATCATTGAGTTTAATTGATTTATAAAATATAATTATAGTAAATATAAACTTGAGTTTACTTGAGTTAATTAAAAAGGATAATAATTTAGTTTTTCAATTGAGTTTTATGTTGGTTCGCGTATCGTTTGGGACACTAATATATATTTTACACGAAGTATGTCATCCCAAAAAACGCGCCAAAAATATTAAACAAGAAACCAACATACTTAGACTTACGTGATTATTTCTCCAAAAAAATTATAAGTCCCAAGATTAGTTGTCTAAGATCGATAAACATCCAATAGCAATTACACCCACATATTCAGAAATCAAAGCAAATCTCTATGACTCAACTCATGAAACTCCATGTGCTAATGCTACTTGATTATTAGTAAATTGTTGTGAATTGCTTAAAATGCCCTTTGACTCAACCTAATCAAGTAGCATTGTAATGTTGACTCAACTCATCAAATTCTTATACTCTTTGACTCTCTACAATTTATAGTCAACATATACACAAGTAAGTGCATTGCGCGTTTTTTGTGATATTGGAGAAACATCAAATTCTTATACTCTTTGACTCTCTTTTATTTGGAAGGTGACCAACTTGAGTACTGAGAAACACGTACCTCGTAAATTCACCAACAAAATGCGAGCCTGCAAGAACCGAGGTTATATGAGGGAGGACCGAAGAAGCTAAAACCCAGATTCACGCGTTATCCCAATGTCTAAAAATAAAGTAATAACCAAATCAGAGATGTTCGTTCTATTTATACCCTTGAGTCCTTGAGTAAGTATGTTCTACATCTGACCAAACTATGCATATCAACAATGGTAATCAGTATACCAACAAATAAGACAGTGATTAACAAGTACCAACATAATAAGCCGAAACACAAACATTATAATGTCAACTGATATAAAATCTCATAATACTTAAATTCACAACCATACGCTTTCAAATTCAGAAGATAATGTTTAAAACTGCAGTTTAGTACATATTTCTAAATCCATATAATATTCTCTAAATACGAAAACACATCAGAACAAAAACAATGAACATCGTTGACAGCAGCATGGGTTTGATAATAGTTAAATTCCCCCGAATTTCCACCACCGAGTTTGCTATAGGACCTAGCCCAGCCTCAACGAGTCGCGTCGGGATCAAAACAATAGACCATATTATGTTTTCCTCTACTACCCATCTGAAGGAGTTGCATTTCCTGCACTTATAGTAGGGCCTACCTGGATTTGTACTGGATTTGGAAAACCGTACATCTGAAAGATTAGAGACATAGAATGGGCATTGATAAGCTTCGACCCACAATATTTTGTACTCAAAGCGGGACATTTGATTCAATTTGAAAAGCAAATTTGTATTTTGGAGTGAATGCAATTGTGATTTTGGTTCAATGTACGATGTCAAATTGTTTTTTTTTCCCTCTGTTGTGAGACTTCTCAATTGTGTTCTTTTAGGGAATTGAGATTTAATTGTGTTGTTTTAGGGTTTAGACAATCAAGTCAGTCAATTGTGCATTTTGAGATTTCATGTATGGCATTGGCTTTATATAGTCACATGAAATCACAATGGCGGTTCAAATTTAGTATCAAAACTTTGAAATTTTGGCAATTGAAAGGGAAGGAGGGACTTTTTCCCGCGTCGTTCAGAATTTAAATATTTCATACTCAAGGTCGACAATTTTTGGCAATAGTAAACCAAACACATGTACTTTAAAACCAACAACGAATTTTATATAGCAACTGGTATACTTGTATATACTGTTAATTTGAAAAATAAACCAACAAAATTCCTTAGTATACCAACAGTAAACGGTTTAACAAAGTTGTGGTAATATGAACACTAATGCCAATGTGTTGTGGGTGATGAAATACCTCGATTATCTTTTAACTTCCAATGGTAATTTAGTTAATTCAATTAAGTTTCATTCAACGCCACTTTCATCTTACTCGATCGACTCAGTTTGCTATGTGTGTACAAATTTCACTATCATTTATATCAATGGACTCCATTGCCTAATGTGTTGGATGAATATCACTTTCATCTATATCAATTGACTCCATTACACCTTTGTAAAAGATAATGACTTTAATCTACATTAATTGACTCCATTACCTCTTTGTGAGTGAATTTGACTTTCATGTACTTCAATCGATTCAATTGCCGAATGTGTGAATCGATTCAATTGCTTATGTGTGAGTGAATTAGACATGCATCTATATCAATAGACTCCATTACCTAATGTGTGAATGCATTTGACTTTCCTCTATATTAATTAACTCCAACTTTGAGCTATATTACTCGACTCCTCATTGCATAATGTGTGAATGAATGAATTTGACTTTCATCTATATCAATTGATTCAATTGACTATGTGTGAGTGAATTTCACTTTCCTCTATATCAATAGAATCCGTTGCCTAACGTGAGAATGCATTTGACTTTCATCTACATCAATTGACTCCACATTGCCTACTGTGTGAATGAATTTGACTTTCATCTACATCAATTGAGTCCACATTGCCTACTGTGTGAATGAATTTGACTTTCATCTACATCAATTGACTCCTCATTGCCTAATGTGTGAATGAATGAATTTAACTTTCATCTATATCAATCGATTCAATTGACTATGTGTGAGTGAATTTGAGTTTCCTCTATATCAATTGAATTCGTTGCCTAACGTGAGAATGAATTTGGCTTTCATCTACATCAATTGACTCCTCATTGCCTAATGTGTGAATGAATTTGACTTTCATCTATACTACTCGAATCCATTGCCTACATGTGAATGAATTTGACTTCCATTTATATCAATCGATTTAATTGCATATGTGTGAATGAATTTGAATTTCCTCCTCTAAATCAATCGAATCCGTTACCTAACGTGAGAATGAATTTGACTTTCAGCTATATAACTCAACAACCATTAGCGTATGTGTGAATGAATTTGACTTCCATCTATATCAATCAATTCAATTGACTATGTGTTAATGAATTTGACTTTCCTCTATATCAATCGAATTGGTTGCCTAACGTGAGAATGAATTTGACTTTCATCTGCATAAATTGACTCCACATTGCCTAATGTGTGAATGAATTTTACTTTCATGTATATTAATCGACTCCATTGCCTATGTGTTGAATGATTTTGATGATTTCTCTATTTCAATTGATTCAATTGCGTATTTCTGAATGAATTTGACTTTCCTCTATATCAAACGACTCCAATACTCCATCGCCTAATGTGTGACTGACTTTGACTATTCTCTATATCAATCGAATCCGTTGCCTAACGTGAGAATGAATTTGACTTTCATGTACATCATTTGACTCCACGACCTCTTTGTGAGGGAATTTTACTTTCTTTCCGCTACTTCAATCGTTTCAAATGCCTATGTGTTGAGTTCAGTGTTATGTGATTTAAATTGACTTTTCGCAAAACGTCAAATTAGAAGTATCTGTGAGCGAAGTTAACTTTTCTCAAAATAGGGAATTTGATATATGTGACAAAATTTGACTTTTCCACCTCATTCAAAACATCGATTTAGGTTTAATCATGCATGAGTGATTTTGATTTCTTCCAAGTAATTCAATACATTGAATTAGCTATTTCTGGTGAGTGAATTAGACTATTCAACCTAATTCCAAACATCGAATTAGCTATATTTTTGAGTCAATTTGACGTTGCAATCTAATTTATATGTGTGGTTTTGAGTGTGTCTTTTCCATCAAATTCTACTTATCCAAATTAACTATAAATTTCACTTCCATCTAATTGAAAACATCGAATTAGCTACGTGTGTCATTGAACAAATTAATTACGAAACATTAACAAGTAGTTTGATTATGAAAAGTTTGATCGTGAAATTATGTTTCACAAATTTGTGACATTGACCTTCGGGTTAATGTAAATTTGAATTAGAAATTTGATTATGAAATAAACGAATAAATTAACCAATTTAAAACTATTAAATCAGTATAAACCATTAATTACACACACATAACACGCATATTTTTCAGAGTATAACCCATTTAAGACTAGAACCAACCAATTATGCTTGTTTTTTGTGGTTACTCGATCCATTTAGTATTGTAATATGATTTCATTAAGTCATGAAATTTTAATTTACAATATCAACAATTTCACTTTAGGAGGAAAAAATCCCGCCCAAATACCCGTCATTGTCACGGGTCATATCAACCGTACTATTACCTTAGTAAGTATGATATTTGTCTCCCTACCATATTCATAACATTTTATACCATCAAATGGTGATTGTGGCTATAACTATTTAACTAAATTTAGTGAATTCAGTAGTGAATTTTGTCTACATTAATTTCATTGCAGAGGGAAAATTCCCGACCATAACTTCGCCGGTACACATCATTGTCACGGTCTAATCAGTAGTACGAATTCCTCGTTTCTCCCGTCCCATTCCCCATCCATAATTTTACAAAATTATATCCCAACGTTGTTGTCTACCATACCAACTAATGTTTCTACATCAAATATGGTATATGTTGTCAACGTTTTGGTATATATATTACACCAAACGTTAAGCACTTAAACTGTCCAGTCTTCAAACAGAATCTTCTACGGTATGTATTAGTCAGGTAGATCAAATACACTCTAACCTTCCCCACCACACTGTAAAATAATCTCTACCCACTGTGAAAAGTAAAAATGGCTAGGAAGCCACTGTCCATTACCCACCGTCTTTTCGCCTAACAAATGAATAACAACAAATTCATATCGCTCAAATTACATCTGAAAAAATGCTACTACTTCCAAATAGGGCTGACAAATGGATCAGGTCGAGTCGAGTTTGTGTTCGGGTCAGTTGATTTCGGGTCAGCTACCCCCCAACCCTAACCTGATCCATTTAACTTTTCGGGTTAAAAACCCGAACCTGAACCTGATATTATCGGGTTCGGGTCAACTCGGTTTACATTGCTCGATCGGTTAGGGGTTACTCGGTTTGAAGTGATGTGACTAGACAATACATTTGATGTTTCCCCGAGCTAAATACACTAAACAGATGCAAAATCTACTCACTAATCATGGTGAAATTTAAAGTCCTCCTTATAATTACCCAAATCCCCGTTATGATGTAATAGTCCGTCTTAGGAAATAGCTAGACAATACCGTTCAACATATATTTCCCCTTCGGTAAATATAAGGAATTACGACAGTATTTCCTAAGACGGACTATTACAATGCACTTACTTTTTGACAAGATATGTTGACTATAAATTGTAGAGAGTCAAAGAGTATTGTGATATGACATGGAATTCTTATAGTACTTACTTTTTGACAACTTATTCACAACAATTTACTAATAATCAAGTAGCAATTAAAAGGAATTGAGGGACAGTTTCTGTGTAATTGATGATGGAATATATATGAGATGAGATGGGTTAGATTACAAACATGAATAATACTAGTATGGTGAATCCCATAAAAGTATTATTACTACTAATCCATATTCTAGTAATCAACACACATGTGAATAGTAGTATGATTATTCATAGTTATAACATGTGTTCTTTTTCAATTCCAAACCATAGTGTGAAGTCACATCACATCACATCACTATTGTCAAGTCCCATCATATTATGACGTCACATCATTATAAATATAATTACATAATATGACATCATAAATAGATTCATATGACATCATTATTGTCTAGTCACATCACTTCAAACCGAGTAACCCCTAACCGATCGAGCAATGTAACTGAATATGGTTGTGCTAATGCTAGTTCATATTTAAAGTTAGCAACTAATCTACTCAAATGTATTGTCTAGCTACAATTTACTATAGAGTACTATAAGAATTTGATGAAGGGTAAGTGCATTGCGCGTTTTTACAACATCTAACATGGAAATTTGATGCTACTCAAATAATGTTATATCAATTTATAAATTGTAGAGAGTCAAAGAGTATTGTGATATGACATGTTGTAAACACGGTTTATAGAGCAATAGCTAGTCAAAGAGTAGAATTTGATGCAATGCACAACCAAGTCAAATCCCCGTTAGCTAAAACAATCAAGTCAATGAAAATATATTTTGGGTAATCATAAGGAGGACTTTAATTTTTAGGGGTAATGACTAGACAATACATTTGATGTTTCCCCGCCCGTGTAAACCAATCCGCCTCTTCAGCTCCCTAAAGCAACAATACATTTGATGTTTCCCCGGGGTAATGAACCCAAATCAACAATGTAGAGGTGCTACTCCTTTGTACATTGGATAAATATGAACTCATGAAACCCCTAACTAACCAAGTAACCCCTAACCGATCGAGTAATTTCTAACTTTAATATTAAATTAAAATCTTCTACGATATATATAGAATAATAATATTTCAGAATTATATAGAATAATAATAACCTATATTATATAATTACTTTAATATTATAACTCAACCTATAATATTAAAGTAATTATATAATATAGGTTATTATTATTATTTTATATTATATCCTGTTTTAGAGTTAGACATGATTCATTATTAATATTATAGATAATACGATTATTAATAATGTTATTTGGGTTACTCTAATTTTGGATGTGTTTTATTATCTTAAATATATGTTTATTTATTTTTTTATATTATTTGTTGTGCTATGAATAATCACTCTTTTTTTACCCCAATATCTTTTTCGTAACTTATATAAACATATTGTACAATATTATATATAATTGCAGAGTTGTTTTCACCACAACCCTGGCGAGGCACTTATAATAACATCGAAAATATACTATGGGAAATATAAATAATAAAAACAATATATTATAATCTAACACTAGAATAATAATATTATACGAGTCTTATGTTTCGTATATACTTCGTACTATCCTTAACCACTTCCTTATAATGTAGTACTAATATATTAATTTTTTTATCTTTTGCAAGTAGCTATTTGGTGAGGCCAGTCGCGCAAATAGAGTGTTGTACATTTTTTTTGTTTTGATGATTAGGGAAGTATGGGTGTGTTAAATCTATTGAGGTTACATGTTATGTGTTATAGGGGTTACATATTAAGAAGTTAAGACTAATTGATGGGTTTTGTAGTCTTCAGTTCGAATCTAGGTAAGACCAATTTCTCTCTCTCTGTTTTTTTTTCCCTCCCCCAGCTTATTTATGCTCATCTTATTATTTGTGAATTTATATTTTACCAAGAGTATTTATGGACAATAATTATTTTATATTAAATAATTAGTAATACTCTACCCATATAATATAATAAAACAAACTTAAATACAAGTCAAGTGAGGCATTACCAAGTTCAAGAAAATACAATATTTTTTTTGTTTAAAAAACAAATAAATAAAGTAGTGGAATGGTAGTTACTGGTTAAAAAATTATATATAAAAAAAAAAAAAAAAAAAAGAACCTCATGCATGATATTTGAGGATTGGGGATTTGGAGGGTTGTGGTGAAAACGACTCTGCAATAATATTTTAAGTGTAATATGCCACCCTTATCCCATAGTATTATAAGTAATAAAGTATGGGATAAGGGTGGGTACTATTTATTTTTTTATTTTATTTTTTTATTTTAGAGAGTTGAGGATTGAGAGGATTGAGGTTTTAGAGAAACCTCATTAACTGACTCTGTAATAAATATAATTATATTAATGTCATTTTAGATTATAACTACTTATTAACAATAGTATTAAGGGTAATATCATATTTTGTTCCTAAAAGACTCTTAATACTATTGTTAATAAGTAGTTATAATTTCAGAGTCACTTTTAATGTGAAGCCTCCAAAACCCCAATGCTAAACTCTCATGCATTTTTTTTTTTTTTTAGGTTTTTTTTTTGAGGTTTTTTTTTTTTTTTTAAACAAAAAAAATAACTACCCACCCTTATCCCATAGTTTATTTATTTATTTCAAAACTTTTTTTTTTTTTAAAAAAAAAACAAATTACCAGTTTGAGCAATTTGATTGTTTCGAAATGCATCGATTAATTTGAACGATTCCAAAACCCTAATTCATACTCCGCACTGATTTCTGATCATCGATGTGTTTTGAATTTTGTGCATCACTGCATTGTGCTAGCTTTTATTCAGTTGATTAATTTTGCACTTTGTTAAGATGAATGTTTCATCAATTGAGAGACTTAGTAGGAAGGTGATTTGGGGCCTATGATTATAATTTGACAGTCACAAAAATTCTTGGCGAGTATTACTTATAAAATCAACTTTAATGTGAAAAAAATAAATTATATGTAGTACAAAATACGCGAACACTAATATTACAAAAAATATTAGTAAACAATTTCTAGTAATTTATGCTAGTATAAAAAGTTAGGTTGCTTATATATTAGTTTTTTCTTAAATATATGTTTATTTATTATTTTTTATTATAATAAGAGTGTTCCTTTTATATTAAGATTTCTCCCGTGCAAAATAAGATATATATTATAAGAAAAAATATATAATATATAATTATAATATGTTTATGTAAATAAATATACTACCCCTATAATATTAAAGTATTAAGGGAATCTATATTACAATTGTAGAGTATAAATAAAAAATAGTGAAAAAACTACCAACGTGATTATAATCAACTTTAATAATTATATAAGCAACCTAACTTTTTATATAAGAAAAACAAAGTGACCCTTCAATAATATAAGAAAAGTGAATAATCGTATAATATATAATATATAGTAAATAAATATACGCAAACACTCGTTATAATATTTATAAGTAATTATATGTTTATGGTTTAATTAATAATGAGACTACAATTATATATGCTGAGGGGTTACTCTTAAATACCATAAACATATTGTAGTAACTATAAGATTTCAACTGCTCCCTCCACCACTACTACTACTGCACCTGTAGGCGTCGTTCGAAGTGCGCCTACGTTAAGAAGCATGTTGTGAATATGCTTGGCACTCATAGGAAGTGGGAATTGACATAATACGATTAGGGACAAGGAAAGTAGGGAGCCGCCAACAAGTTTTTGTGGAACTTGTAAACCGTTCACGGATCATAAAAAGGCAACCACAATAAGGGACAACGATAGGCAACAACGATTGACCCGTGAAGGTTACACCCCATTCATAATCCATGAGATTATTAACTCCATATGGTTCGGAACCACGAAAGGAGGATCGGGGATGATGGTACGAAGTGAGTCATGGAGTCACATTCGCCCGTATTGGCCTCTACTCGATTCTTATAGTGAAAAGCATTCCTGTGATCTCAAAGGCATACAAACAAAATATTCAATTCGCTCCAAACTATTATTTAACTAAATTGGTTGAATATTAATGCACACATTATTCTAAAATATTGGTGATCACTTCAATTAATAACAAGATTAAAAAGGATCCTAAGCCGGTTGTCCAAATTATCTTATTAGGCGTGATTTTCAATTACATATTCCCTTTAAACATGCAATATGGTGATCAAAATAAATGACAGAATTAATACAAACATAAAAAGAACCAATTTAATCATAATTCTAACAACAGAAAAATCGTTAGAAAAATAATAATAAAAAGAGCATAACTCTTACTTTGAATCTGTTTGCTTGCAACTACAAAATAATAAAACGAGTCAGTAACTTCAAGGAAATAATAAAACAATAATTAAATTAAATTAAAAAACAAGGTTAATTTTGGGGCCAAACCCTCAAACGATTCTACCTTTCACGCCTTGGTTTAAGGACAGAACCTCGAGTAAAATACGGACTCCTTTGAGTGCTTGAAGAGGGAATTTTGAAGTGAAAAGGGTAGGCTAGTGTTTAGGTTAAGAGCATAGAAGAGAGAGAAATAAGAATAATAGAATTCTGGTTGCCCCGTTCATCAGAAATGAGGGGGTATTTATAGGGAAATGTGCTGAGGGAGCACACGGAACCCTAAAATGATAAAAAAAAACCCTAAAAAATATCCCGTGACACGGTCAGAGTGTACCGTGACACGGTTAGACTGTACCGTCAGATGGTACAAGTTCCCGTGACACGGTCAGTCTTTGGAGTGTCGCGGGAAATTTTCAGAAAACGGAACGGAAAACGCGTTAAGGGTTTACGCGGAAAGGACGCGGAGCTTCCCGTGTCACGGCAGACCTCCCGTGTCACGGGAAGTCCCACCGTCAGACGGGAAATGTTCCCGTAACACGGTCAAGCCTGACCGTGACACGGTCAACTCCAGTCCATTTTTCCGTCTAAATTCATTTTTAACCCTAATTTCTTTCGGCTTTTTGAGTGCCGATTGATAATTACGGGCTTTTTTCTGACTTTTAAAATTCGGGCTAAAATGAGAAAATAATAAATTAAATAAAATAAAATATTTGGGCCAAAAATAATAAAATAATAATAAAATTAAAAAAAGGTTTGGGCTTAAAATTAATTAACAAATTAAAACTATGCTTTTACCAAACACCAAGACTGATCCATGGACCTTTCAAATATATGAATTTAATAAAATACGATTCTTTAAGCACTCTCGGGATTAAATACTAAACCCGACCAACAGTGGCGGTGAAAGGTTATTTATCATCGGGCTTGGTTTTGGGGAGACATTTTTAGGTGTCTACAGAAGCCCCCACTTTGACTGAGTTTGTAGAAACGTCAGTTTCGAAAACGATAGTCAAAGTAGTCGATAGGGACGGAGAATGATTTAAGACGTTCTGCGATCCTAAATCAATCTGTATACGCCGATACCTGCAGAAAAATGTTAGTTATACAGATAAAAGAATAAAGGGATAGAATACATATCTGGCACCAGTGTATCGGTGACAAATGAATTTGGTAGCTTCCTATGCTTGAAGGAATCCACCGGATGACGTTTGTTGAAATGTTTTCCATGCTTGAGGAAAGCCGACAAATGAATTTGGTAGCTTTCTAAGCCTGAAGAAAGCTACCGGATATTACTTTCCATGCCTGAGGAAAGTCGACGTATGAATTTGGTGTCATTCTATACTTGAAGAATTCCACCGATAATGCCTTCCATACTTGAGGAAAGCCGACAAAGGAATTTCGTGGTTTTCTATACTTGAAGAAAAATCCACGGATGATGCTTTCCATGCCTGAGGAAAGCCGACTTGGCGGTTTTCTATACTTGAAGAAAAATCCACCAATAACGCTTTCCAAGCCTGAGGAAAGCCGACTTGGCGGTTTTCTATACTTGAAGAAAAAATCCACCAATAACGCTTTCCAAGCCTGAGGAAAGCCGACAGTTACTGAAAATAGACTTTGACGCTTGCTAGGGGTAAAATGGTAATTTTAGTCCCCCTTAAATATCAGTTGAGATTTTCCGCGTAATTCTAGCGAAAAATCATCGCCCAATAAGCTCGGAAAATCAGTCAAACTGGTCAAAAAGGCCAAGAATATTCCCTGACCAAGCTCAGTTTTGCCGCGCCACGTCACCAGGTTCCCGTGACACGGTCAGGGTTTCCCGTCAGACGGGACTATATCCCGTGTCACGGGATACCTGTTTTCCCTTTTTTTTTTATTTTTGCTTGTTTGAATCAGTCAATAACGGCTCTTTTGCTTTTTGTCCTTTGCTGCCTTCAAATGCGCGTGCACCCCTTCACCATTTCACCATTTCACACTTGCTTTCACCATTTCACACTTGGTTTCACCATTTTAGCTTCTCTCTTCCTAAAATCTGCCGCGCCACGCCTGAGTTTAACCGTCGGTCGTTCATAGCTTGTCGTGACACGGTAGAGGCGACCGTGACACGGTTAGACTGGCTCTTCTTTTTTTTTTTTTTTTCTTCTTTCCGTGATTTGCTACGGTTGTTTGGCCACTGTACTGCGTTGCTGCTGTTTCGTCGCTGCTTCTGTTTCTGTTCCAGTACTGCCGCCTATTTCACTGGAGCTCCGTCAAGCTTTACTCTTGACCGTGACACGGTTTCTCTTAACCGTGACACGTTTTCTCTTAACCGTGACACGGTTAATCTCGCCCGTGTCGCGACAATGGTGCTGGTGGCCGGAACACATTTTCAAGCTTCGAATTTCACCAATTTTGTTGTAATTTCTCGATCTTCTCTTCATTTTTGACCCTTTACAAACATCCATGTAAGTTCCCTTTGATTTTTGCCTTGAATTTACTTCACATTAACAATTTCATGACAAACCCTAAAAAAATCAATTTGGGGGTTTTTGATTTTGAAGCTTTATGTTTAAATTCTTGCCATGATTTTATTTGTATATGTGTACATGTGTGTTTGTGAGAAATTCGAGATAAAAATTGCATGATTAGATGGAGAATTGAGCAAATCACCATTTTTGGGTGCCACTTTGTGAGATAATATTCATGCTTTGAAATGGTGAAAAAATAGTGATGAATCTTGTGAAATGATGTGTTGATGTATATGTACTATATTGTCATGGAGAACATAGTATCATGCGGATAGGAGCACTGTAGTATCAGTTTGTCATGGAGAAACTAAATACTATAATTTTTGCCAATTTTTAGCCTTGAGGTAAAAATTTAGCGTATAATTCAATAAATAATTAAATAACTCAGGAAATGATGCCGAGTATTTAGATTATTATTTTGCAATTTTAAAATGTTTAGGAAATGATGCTAAACATTTAGATTTTGTTATAAATATGCTATTTGAATTAAATGTTTAGGAAATGATGCTAAACATTTAGATTTTGACAATAGCATGCCTAGACGACGAGATTGCGACCTTTCTACCCGCGGTCGGCGTCGGGCTTTTCGGGAGGACACTCCCACTGTCCCTGAGGGCGTGGACGACGACGTCTTGGAGTCCGAGCCTCGGACTTCTACGAGTAGGGGTAGGTGGGTTCCGCCTCCCTGGACTCCAGACCAATTGGTTTTCTGCCGTGAAAACCACGTTTCTCATCGTGCACTTTCCGGCATAGTCGATGGCACACTTCGCCAACATGGTTCCGGGGCCGGTGATTTGATTCCTCGACTTCACCAGATCATTACAGAGGATCCTACTACGAGCGCCCTATGGGAGGCGTCTGGCTTGGTCGATTTTTATGCGGCGATTGTAGGGTTTCGCAGCCCCCGGGGTTGCGGCGCGACGGTTGTTCGTGCGTTGTTGGAGTATTTTTGGGATACTACCAACACGTTTCACTTTGCCTGGGGGGAGATGACGGTGACCCCTTTAGACTTCAGCATGATCAGCGGGCTGCGCTTTACCGACCGAGCAGTAGGCCAGATGTCTGATCTATCCTGGACATCGGCTGAGGTAGCTGATTTGTTAAGTCCGATCGTTCAGCACATCAGGACTTGTCCGGTGTCACGAGGTGGTCCTAGGAGTGGACGATCAGAGTCGGCTTCAGTTCTTGCTCGCGGCTTTGATATGGAGGACACGACGGCCGAGCAGCGGGTGCGGATCTTCATCTTGATCCTGATCTCTATGACCCTCTCTCCTGACAGGAGTTCACGCGTACTCCTCTGTTACCTCCCTTCCTTGGCCAGGATTCCCGAGATAGGATCCTACAGCTGGGCCAGTCTTGGATACGCGGATCTTCTTTTATCTCTACGTCATGGCTGCCGTCAGCTGAATGACGAGTCCCCTGTCACTGTTTACGGCCTGTGGAGAGTCGTAGAGGTGATGATCTTTTCCCTTTCTTGTTCCATTTCGGCTTTTCGATTCGTATGCTGAATGTTATTTTTGTTGCAGTTATGGTTCTATGAGTACTTCCCAGGCTTGGCTCCTCGCCGGCGTCGGGGAGTGGTCCATGACTTCCCTGTCGGGGCCAGCTGGCGTGACCGAGGAGAGTCACGGGTGGAGTCTGTTCCGGCGCTTCGTGGGGTACTACGCCGAGGCACCTCTTCCGTTGGCGTAAGGATTAGCTTTGTTGCGTTTTTTCCTTCTGATATTGTTTCTGTCGTTTCACGCCTAACATTTTATGGTTTTCAGGTTCCCATTGATGTTCAGTATCGTCCTTGGGCCGGGATGACTGATCTGCCCGAGGCCCTACGTCTTTCAGTGTACCGTACCATTTTGGTTGGTACTGGGCGCTTCGTCTGGTATTTGGGGGAGCGAGTCGTCCGTCAGCATAGCGGCGATCGCTTTGTGGTGCCTTCTTCCCCGCCAGAGTCGATGCTGGACTCCCGCTTGATCAGAGGGTTGATCAACAGGGGAGAGCGCTACACTTTTCCGTGGCAGGAGCTTGTTCACATGGAGAGTGACTACGCGCGGGATTTGCTTCCCTCTCTGGCTCCTCCACCCCGTCTTCCCGAGGTATGATTTTGAGAATCTTCTTTACTAGTCTCTGTTTTAAATAGTCGAATAACTTGATTATTCGATCATATTTTCAGACGACCATTCACCCTGTGGGGAGGATTCAGATTCCTCCTCAGTCTGTCCGCTACCCTGGGCCGATCGGTATCACGGAGGACCATATTGCTGACGCGCCGGAGGGTTATAGACAGGCGCAGGAGTCAGTGCCTGAGGCTTTTGAGCCGGTGAGTTTTCTTCGACGTATTATCCACTCTTTTAATGCTGCTTATTACTGATTTTTCTTTGTTTTGTCCTCAGCCTAACCGCCCGGAGGTGATGGGAATTATGAAGCTGGTGGACGCGCTGAAGCATTGCATTATCAAGCTTCGGCGTGGTGCGAGTTGTCGGAGCTCTAGCGACGTCCTTGAGGTATCACTTATTACTTTTTCATTTCTGCCATTTGTTTTGTTTTGCATCATTGACACCTTTTGATTTTGTGTTTTTTCAGGAGCGACGGAGGTCCCGCTCGCGCTCGAGGCCCAGAGGCTCGGACGAGGAGGAGCTTGGTCGTAGTAGACGATCTCCTGAGACTCATCGGCATTCTCAGAGAGAGCCGCAGACTACTCAGCCGTTCCAGGAGGCTCAGTGGCAGCAGGGGCAGTCTTCTCAGCGTCCGTCATTTTCACAGCCTCCCGTTCCTGAGTTTGGGTCTCCCTTGGATCCTGGTTCATTCTCGGCCCCATTATCCGGGGTTCCTCCACCACTTTCGGGCCTGTTCTCGGTTCCGCTATATGGGACGATGCCTTCGCCGACGATTCCAGTCTCTTTTGGCCAGTCTACTCCTCTTTCCGGCTGGACGGGTCCTGCTTTGAGCTTGACTACTACTGGGCCTGCGGGGACTAGTAGGGACGCTACTCCCCGTACTCGGATGGTCGAGGGACTCTTTGGTTCGCCGTTTCCATACACACAGGGGGGTCCACGTGCACAGGGACAAGATGAGACCGATTCTGATTCTAGAGATTTTTGACCGAGGGTTTATGTGGATACTGTGATGACACTTGATACATTTATGTGTTACGACTCTTTGTACATTACTTACAGTTTATATATCTACTATTGTGTGTGTTAGTGTGTGTTTTGAGACTCTTTGTGTGTGATTGTGTACTTAGTAATGACACGATGAAAGAAGACATAAGTGGAGTAATGGAGGGTACCGACCTTCCCCAAAAGAAAAGAAATAAAATTACCTTCCCTAAAAGAAAAGAAAATAAAGATAAAATGATGAATAAATGACTAAAAAAATCTTCCCCAAAGAGAAAAATAAAAAATAATAAATAAAAAAAAACAAAAATAAATAAAAACCATCGTAAAATAAAGATAAAAAATAAAGAATAAAATAAAAAGGTGAGAATTTTATTAGGAATAGAACTCTCAGAAAAGACTAAAAAAAACAAATGTTAAAGATAGGAAAATACAAAAAAAATCCGGATAGATACGGAAAAGATGAAATAAAAGCAGGCGCGTAAGGTGCCGTGACACGACACTGTTCACCGTGTCACGGCAAAACCTGCCGTGTCACGGCAAAGATTCCCGTGACACGGTGGAATTTCCCGTGTCACGGGAAGCTTATTATTCAGCAGTTTTATCCACGCGGGCGAAAAGATAAATTCTGGGCAGTTTCGAGCGCTTTTGCTATAAAATAAGACCAGATTATTCATGATATGCATAATTACGAAACACAAAATAATTTAGAATTTCATATTTCAATAATCATGTCTCAGAATTTTGATAATACATTGCGCGACTGGTCTTATTCTTTGACCAATGCTGAAAAAAGAGAGTTAGAATTGTTTCATGTCAGGGGTTTGCTAGCCCTGCGACATGTAGCTATTGAACATGATTTTCTTAGGGCAGCATTAGATTATTGGAGTCCAGAAACGCACTGTTTCAAATTCGATTATGATGAAATCTGTCCTCTGCCGGAGGAATTTGGGGCAATTTTTGGATTTCCTGCTAGGAATCTTGTAGCCATGCCTACCTTACGTGAATACTATTACCAAGACTTTGAACGCCATCTGAATCTAACAGATCCAGATTTAAATAGAATTGTTTGTGGTAATGAAGTAGACATAGAAAAACTTGCGAACTTATATTTTAATCGCCCTGTCTCTGAGTCTTATCATGTGTATCGTAGAAGGGCATATATTTTTTTCATGTTTAGCAAGCTAATTTTTGCAAAACGGTAGGGTAGGACATGCTTGTCTAGCGTCTGTGCTTGAGCATGTAGAATCCGGAAGATCTCCTATGCCGACGTGCCTTGGAGAAACATTTCGAGGTTTAGATGAGGCAAAATCTGACCGGAAAGCCATCAGGAAGGGCTCTCTGGTACTATTACAGGTAAAAATACGCTCTGAATAGCCCCCGTGACACAAAACAGTCACCGTGTCACGGTTAGGTTCTGCCGTGACACGGTCAAAACTGCCGTGTCACGGGAATCTGCATTTTTTTTTTTTTTTTTTTTTTTTAATTTTGCCGTGACGCAATGTTGAACCAGGCACACATTAAATCAAAGGAGGGAGTATTTTTTTTATTTTAGTGTGGCCGGGCCCCCTTGAGGGGTTGCCTACGTATCCTAAAAAGGAATCAGGCCAGACGTAGCTCTATTGGGTCATGAACCCATGCGACTAGGCGTAAAACTTTTTGAGTTGATCCAAGTTGGTTAAATTATAGAAGCCGTTACCGTCCATGTCTACCAATTGTGCCGCTCCGCCGGACAGAATGGCTTTAACAATGTACGGTCCTGACCAGTTTGGTCTGAATTTTCCTCTTGGATCTAACACATTTTTGCGGAGGGCCTTAAGCACTAGGTCACCCTCCTTGATGTTCCTGGTCTTGACTTTTTTATTAAAATGTCGTGCCATACGCTGTTGGTAGGTTTGGACATGATGCAAAGCTGCCAAGCGTTTTTCATCAAGCAAGACCAGTTCGTCGTATCTTGCTCTAATCCAGTCAACTTCATCTAGTTGGCTTTCCAATGCGATTCGGAGAGAAGGTATCTCGAGCTCGATTGGTTGTACCGCTTCGACGCCATAGACCAAGGAAAAGGGGGTAGCCCCTGTCGATGTACGGACAGAGGTTCGATAACCCCAAAGGGCGAAATGTAGTTTACTTGGCCAATCTTTATAATTTTCCGTCATCTTTTCGATGATGGTTTTCACGTTTTTGTTGGCCGATTCGACTGCTCCGTTTGTTTGTGGTCTGTAAGGTGATGATCGATGATGTTTGATGTGATATTTTTGCAACAATTCCGCGCATTCGGCTTGGAAATGTGTTCCATTGTCACTGATCATCTCATGTGGTACCCCATAGCGGCATATAATATTTTTCTCAATGAATTGAGCTACATGTTTTGCTGTCAGTTTGGCATACGAGGCTGCCTCAACCCATTTGGTGAAGTAATCGATTGCTACGAGAATGAATTCATGCCCCCCTTGTCCTGGTGGTGTGATTTTTCCAATGATGTCGATACCCCAAGTGGAGAAAGGCCATGGAGAAGTATACGTGTAGAGGAGTGAAGGTGGAACATGCTGTAAATTTGCATAGATTTGGCACTTCATACATTTCTTGACGTACTCGTGACAATCTCGCTCCATAGTAGTCCAATAGTAACCTTGTCGTTGAATCTTTTGGACTAACATCTTTGCATTCATGTGAGTTCCACATATACCAGCATGAAGGTTTTCCATGGTTTTATGTGCTTCTTTTTTAGTTACACATAAGAGATTCCTTCCTGTTGCGGTTCTCTTATGGAGTTCTCCCCTGATGAGCACATATTGTGAGGCCAGGAGCCTCACAGCACGGCGTGCCCTTTTATCAGTATTAGGAGGATACTCTGCTCTTGTCACATAATTGAGGATGTCTGTATACCATGGTTCTTCATCTTCTTCTTGTTCATCATCAAGTGCATGAACATAAGCTGGTTCATATCTTCTCTCTATGGTAAGTGGCATTCTGATCGTGTCAGCTGGAATTCGCACCATTGATGCTAACTTAGCTAGTGCGTCGGCGAACTGGTTTTCTTCTCTTGGCAAATACGTATATTCCACTTCATCTAGTTGCTCCGTGAGAGTTTACAGATGAGCTTGATACGTAGCGAGACTTTCACTCCTCACTTTCCATCTCTTAGAGATTTGGTTAATGATTAGTGAGGAGTCACCATAGATTCTGAGTTTCTTGATTCCCAAGGCGACAGCTGTTTCTAATCCCAAAATGCATGCTTCATATTCTGCGGCATTATTGGTGACATCAAAGTCGAGCTTCATGGAGATTGGGATGTGTTCTTCATTGGGCGATACGAGCAAGACTCCCACACCACATCCCTTTTGGTTTGAGGCTCCATCGAAATAAAGTGTCCAACTATCGTCTTCGGTCATGAGTAAATCTTTGTCAGGGAAATCGTACTCATCTTCTTCTTTTTCAGCTTCTTCTAGCGGAAAGTCTGCTAAGAAGTTAGAAACTGCAGAACCTTTGATGGCCTTTTGTGGTACGAATCTCAAGTCAAATTGAGCTAGATTGACTATCCACCTTGATAATCTGCCGTTGAGTGTTGCTTTCTCGAACAGATATTTGAGAGGATCCATCTTAGATACGACATGTACTGTATGAGTGAGCATGTAATGTCTCAGTTTTTGTGTGGCCCATACAAGTGCGAGACACAATTTCTCGAGTGGTGTGTATCGCGTCTCATATCCTTGGAGTTTCTTGCTCAGGTAATAGATTGCATTCTCCTTGCTTTCGATCTCTTGTGCTAGCATCGCCCCCATCGTTTCTCTTGTGACTGTAAGGTAGAGTCGAAGAGGAAAGTCAGGTATTGCCGGCGCTAGCACGGGTGGGTTTGCCAAATACTCTTTGATTTTGTCGAAAGCCTTTTGGCAGTCATTATCCCATGTGACTGGGACATTCTTCTTAAGCTTCTTGAATATAGGTTCGCATATCGCTGTGAGCTTTGATATGAACCTACTTATGTACTGCAACCTTCCAATGAAGCCTCGAATCTCCTTCTCATTTTTGGGTGGTGGCATGGCCATGATCGCTTTTACTTTTGAAGGATCTATTTCAATCCCTCGAGAACTGATCACATATCCAAGTAATTTGCCTGACGTGACTCCGAATGCACATTTTTCCGGATTTAATCTCATGTTGTACTTACGGAGTCTTGCAAAAAATTTGCGAAGTGCGACAATATGACCTGGGCGATCTTTAGACTTGACAATCATATCATCGACATAGACCTCCACCTCTTTATGCATCATATCATGTAAGAGTGCTGTAGCTGCTCTTTGGTAGGTGGCACCCGCGTTTTTCAACCCGAATGGCATTACCCGTATAGCAATATGTACCCCACTGTGTGATGAATGTGGTTTTCTCCATGTCTTCTTCGGCCATCAGTACTTGATTATATCCGGCGTAACCATCCATGAATGACAGGAGTGCATGATTTGCTGTAATATCGACCAGAATGTCAATATGAGGTAGAGGGAACCCATCTTTTGGGCTTGCTTTATTGAGATCCCTGTAATCAACACACATTCTGACTCTTCCGTCCTTCTTTGGAACTGGGACCACATTTGCTATCCATTCCGGATACTTGGATACTCTGATGAAACCTGCGGCCAATTGCTTCCTGATTTCTTCTTTGATTTTGAGAGCCACATCTGGTTTCATTCGGCGCAACTTTTGTTTGACAGGCTTCATACCTGGGATGAGTGGTATCGTGTGCTGAGCTATATCCCTGTCAATTCCTGGCATATCTTGGTATGACCAAGCAAATACATCAACAAATTCACTAAGCAAGTTAATTAGCTCTTTGCGTTCATCTTGACTTAGCGTTAATCCAATTTTTACTTCTTTAACAGTCGTATCATTGGAAATATTAACTGTTTCTGTATCTTCAATAACTGCTGTTTTATTTTCATGTTCTTCCATTGCTTTTATTATTTCTTTGTCATTTTTATCATTAGCAAAGCAATATTGATCAGGGCTAGGGAAATGGCACACATCGTAAGCAAAGGTATTCATTTTATTGAATTCACTAGCTAAAACATCAAGAGAGGCAAGGTCAGCTGCGACCTCACCAGAATTATCAGGACTAGAAAGATAAGGCTCAACAAGAGACTCAGGGCTGAATTCTATAGCAGAAAGAGGGTCGGCCTCAAACTCTAAGGACTCATCTACAGACTTAGACTCAGACTCGGACTCGGACCCAGATGATTCAGACTCATCAAACATAGGACCCTCGCCAGCGGTGATTTCCAACTTCTCTCCACTTGGCGTAGTGATCCTCAACGTCTTGCGCCATCCCCTTGAAATGTTGTCAGCTTGGACGATTAACTCGGAGGGGTCAAACTCCTTGTTTGCTATGACCGCTTGAACGAGCTCAGAGTTATCATTGCAGACCGGCTTGGATTCATTTTTCTCCATTCCAAAAAGAAGATTAATTCCCAGATCATCAGTGTTCAGGTTGGCTGACTTCTCGACTGTGGAGAGTTCTTCATCGAGGAAGTCACAATCGAGGAATACTTCAAATCCTGGTTCACGGATCCCATCATGGACAAATGGCTCGGGGAATTCATAGCATGGGAAGTCTTCCCCTTCTTTGATGTACTGGCCATTGAGAGTGAACGAATATGGATCCATGGCCATTTCTGTCTTCATGATTCGAGCATTGTTGCGAGCCTTCAATTTCCAGGCGGCCTGTTTCAAGTCTTCTTTTGTTGGTTCGAATCCTAAGCCAAAAGTATCCTTCTTGATTGCACCAGGATGGCCCCAAGATTTAGACATTTTCTTCTTGAGCCCAAGGGTCATTCCAGGAAAATGACCTTGCTTCTTCAGAATGGCGTTGATACTAGTGTTTGAATAAGGATCAAAGTCGAGATGACACTTTTCCTCTTCTTCGATCGCAAGAACATCATCTAAAGAAAAACCCCACAGATCTTCATCTTCCTCGTCGTGTTCAACATGGACGATAGGGGTATCAATAACTTGAATGCGCATAGGAGAAGCATCGATAGTAATCAGAATTCCTCCCACTATGGCTTTCACTTTCTGGTGGAGCGACGACGGAATCGCCTTTAGCTCATGAAGCCAAGGGAGTCCTAACAGCAGATTGAAAGAGTCCTTGATATCCACTACCTGAAACTTGGTGCGACGCTCAACGGTCCCAGTGGTTATATTCAGTATGATAGTACCCACGGCTTGACGACGAGTATTATCGTAAGCGCGAATCCCCTGAGTGGAGGGAGTCAACTCTTCATTCTTTATACCCAACTTCTTTGCAGTACGAAGTGGGCACACATTGATTGCAGAGCCATTATCAACCAGGCTCATAGGAACATTCATCTGCCTACACACCACAGTGAGGTGTAAGGCCTTATTATGTTGATCCCCTTCCGGGGGTAGATCCTTATCAGAAAAGGAAATCAGATTGCTGGTACTCGGCAGCTCAGTAGTGAGGAAGTTGACCAGTCCTTGGGGAGTCATGTCGTCATCGACTCCTATCTTCACCAGAGCATTCATTACAGCCTTTCGATGCTCGTGGGAAGTGGCCAAAAGCTTCCATACATTCATCTCCACCTTGGTTTTTTGTAGCTGTTTGACCACATCGCTATTCACAGGGTCGATGGGATCAACTATCGGATCTGATTGTGGTGGAGGTGGGTTAGGTTGTTGCAACCGTCCACTTCTAGTGAGAACCTTGACCTCAAGGTCCCCCCAAACATCTTCACTGGTGCCGAGAGACGAACAGGCTATATCTTTGAGATAGATATCTTCATCATCACTATCCCAAATCCCATTCACTTCTTCAGTGTTTGAGATAAATACAACTTCTGGCAGAGGTTCATTCACAGGTTGAATGAGTATTGACGGATCAAAGGAGACTTCATCTCCCATGATAGCCAGAGCATCAGAAAGAGGACCTGTTTGAATGTTAGGCTTCTTGCCCCCCGGAGGGACAGGAAGTTGGTTAGCATCTATCAGGTCTTGGATTGCGTCTTTTAGCCTCCAACACTTCTCAGTGTTATGACCTTTGCCTTGATGATACTTGCAATAAGCATTGGGGTCATAACTAGCAGTCCTGTTCTCAGGTCGAGGTTCTGGGAATGGTCCAATTGGCATAATCAATCCCTTACTATGAAGACGGTCATAAGCAGCATCATAAGTCATTCCCAAAGGCGTATAAATCCTCCTTTGCCTTTGGAATTTTTGAGGAGGAGCATTAAGGGCCAGCACATCACTAATGTCGATGTTGTTGGTAGCATTATTGGGCTTAGAAGACGAAGAAGAAGGAGTGTCGTTCTTCTTGATTTTCCAAGTGCTGCTGTTATTGTTGTTACCAACAGACTTCATCAGTTCATCTTCGATATTGATTCCAATATCGTATACAGCTTCAAAGGTACTTAAAGGCAGAAACTTCAAGTGTTGCTTGTATTTATGCGTCAGATTGGAAATGAACAAGCGAACCATTTCTTTCTCCTTGGGAGGGTCTACCAGGAGTGCAGCTGTTTCTCTCCACCTACTTAGGTAAGTAGTGAAGCCTTCATTCTCTTTCTGTTTGAGAATGGAGAGTTCACGTTCAGAAGTCTTGGCCTGAATGTTGCACTTGTATCGGTTCATAAAGCTTTCAGCAACATCTTCCCAGGTCGCGACATGCTTGGATTCTAGGGAATAGAACCACTGTTGACAGACATGCTCTAAGGAAAGAGGAAACACTGTAGGGAAGAGTGTTACATCTACTCCCTTAAGAGCCATGGTTGCAGAAAAAGCCTTCAAATGGAACAACGGGTTATCAGTAGGCTTGAACTTGGGAATATCAGCAGTTGAAAATTTTTTAGGGAGTTTCTCTCTTATGGACGAGGAAGTGACAGGCTGTTCCACATAAGTGAACTCTTCTGAAATCTTACTCATCTGTTCCTTGATCTTGTCCATCGCAGCAGCGGTAACACTATTTTGCTTATCTTGCTCTACAGTGCTGACTCTAGTAGTGAGTGTCTGCATCATGTCAGTCAACCTTTCGATTGTCCTATTGAGGTTCTCAATGTCTTCCTTAGTGGCCATTGGTTGAAAGTAGACTAGAGACGGATCTTGTGGAAATGACTGAGGTGGTTTCCTTGTACGCCTTTTTAGTACGAGAGGTCGTTGCGGTATGGACTCGCACCGTAATAATCTACCCTTGCTTCTTGCCCAAACGCTGTGACACCGAAACAATGCACCTTTTAATGACCACACTTAACCTTAACCCATCCGGATTAAAAAAAAAAGAAAAAGAAAAAAAGAAAAAAGCGAAGTTCTACTTATTATAAAAAGAAAAAAAAAATAGTGGGAGGATACCATCCGACTTACTCCAAAAGAAAAGAAAAAAACGACACAAAAAACGAGACTTCCCTAAAATATGGTCAAAAGTGATGTACGACTAAAAAGAAAAGTGTGTGGACATAACATGTAGGTGATTAGGTGAGGTTATAGACGCGTGTTTTGACCATATAACTAGACGTGACTTAATACCGGACACAAAATCGAGAGAAAAGACTGACGGGACACTTTCCTGGGCACCGTGTCACGGTGCAGATTGGCGTGACACGGTTAAGACTAACCGTCAGTCGGTAGTTGTTACCGTGTCACGGCACTGTTCACCGTGACACGGCAAAAAATGCCGTGACACGGTGCACAGTTCCAGGTCAGTTTTTTGTGATTTTTTTATTTTAATCGATTTTAAGTCCGTACTAATTACTATGTGAGAAAAAACCCTCGGTCATGGGTCAAACAAAACAACAAACACATTAGGGGTTAGCACATAGCATTTAGACACGATGATGTAAAAAAAAAGTTCGCAACCTAAAGTCAAGATCTATGTTCAACTATTGGTCAAGCTTTGGGTGTCTAAAGGGTACCATGGTTAAGAGTTTGGACGCGTTAGCAAGGCAGCCTCCCTTGAGGGTGTATGCCAACGGGCGGCTCCGCGAGTTCGTGATGAAATCGAACTCGACTCCATGGTTTGGGTAGATTTAATGACTCGGATGAACCCTTATTGCCATGAGCGTTTTTGGGTTGATAGAGCTTAAATCCCCCGGGGCTAAGACGCATGTAGAACACATACGTTTTTTCAGAAAAATCGAAGGAAGTCGACTGTGGAAAAAGAAAATAGGTCACCGGACAGATTTTAGGACTGCCGTGACACGGCAGTAATTCCCGTGTCACGGTACAGCCTACCGTCAGACGGTACACTGTACCGTGACACGGCAGACTCTACCGTGACACGGCAGTCAGAAAATCTGACTGGTGCCCTGTTTGCTTTTGCGCGCAACCGAGTTATCCAATTTTTCCTACGAGACAGACCTGAATGTGACGTTAAAACGTCTATGCAGATGCAAAAATGCCAAATTAATCACAGGAATATTTTTTTTCAAGAATCTTTCAAGTCTCATCCACTCATCTTAATTAAATATCGATCACTCAAATCGATAAATAATTAAGAATCCTCCCCAGTGGAGTCGCCAAATTGTAGGCGTCGTTCGAAGTGCGCCTACATTAAGAAGCATGTTGTGAATATGCTTGGCACTCATAGGAAGTGGGAATTGACATAATACGATTAGGGACAAGGAAAGTAGGGAGCCGCCAACAAGTTTTTGTGGAACTTGTAAACCGTTCACGGATCATAAAAAGGCAACCACAATAAGGGACAACGATAGGCAACAACGATTGACCCGTGAAGGTTACACCCCATTCATAATCCATGAGATTATTAACTCCATATGGTTCGGAACCACGAAAGGAGGATCGGGGATGATGGTACGAAGTGAGTCATGGAGTCACATTCGCCCGTATTGGCCTCTACTCGATTCTTATAGTGAAAAGCATTCCTGTGATCTCAAAGGCATACAAACAAAATATTCAATTCGCTCCAAACTATTATTTAACTAAATTGGTTGAATATTAATGCACACATTATTCTAAAATATTGGTGATCACTTCAATTAATAACAAGATTAAAAAGGATCCTAAGCCGGTTGTCCAAATTATCTTATTAGGCGTGATTTTCAATTACATATTCCCTTTAAACATGCAATATGGTGATCAAAATAAATGACAGAATTAATACAAACATAAAAAGAACCAATTTAATCATAATTCTAACAACAGAAAAATCGTTAGAAAAATAATAATAAAAAGAGCATAACTCTTACTTTGAATCTGTTTGCTTGCAACTACAAAATAATAAAACGAGTCAGTAACTTCAAGGAAATAATAAAACAATAATTAAATTAAATTAAAAAACAAGGTTAATTTTGGGGCCAAACCCTCAAACGATTCTACCTTTCACGCCTTGGTTTAAGGACAGAACCTCGAGTAAAATACGGACTCCTTTGAGTGCTTGAAGAGGGAATTTTGAAGTGAAAAGGGTAGGGTAGTGTTTAGGTTAAGAGCATAGAAGAGAGAGAAATAAGAATAATAGAATTCTGGTTGCCCCGTTCATCAGAAATGAGGGGGTATTTATAGGGAAATGTGCTGAGGGAGCACACGGAACCCTAAAATGATAAAAAAAAAACCCTAAAAAATATCTCGTGACACGGTCAGAGTGTACCGTGACACGGTTAGACTGTACCGTCAGACGGTACAAGTTCCCGTGACACGGTCAGTCTTTGGAGTGTCGCGGGAAATTTTCAGAAAACGGAACGGAAAACGCGTTAAGGGTTTACGCGGAAAGGACGCGGAGCTTCCCGTGTCACGGCAGACCTCCCGTGTCACGGGAAGTCCCACCGTCAGACGGGAAATGTTCCCGTGACACGGTCAAGCCTGACCGTGACACGGTCAACTCCAGTCCATTTTTCCGTCTAAATTCATTTTTAACCCTAATTTCTTTCGGCTTTTTGAGTGCCGATTGATAATTACGGGCTTTTTTCTGACTTTTAAAATTCGGGCTAAAATGAGAAAATAATAAATTAAATAAAATAAAATATTTGGGCCAAAAATAATAAAATAATAATAAAATAAAAAAAAGGTTTGGGCTTAAAATTAATTAACAAATTAAAACTATGCTTTTACCAAACACCAAGACTGATCCATGGACCTTTCAAATATATGAATTTAATAAAATACGATTCTTTAAGCACTCTCGGGATTAAATACTAAACCCGACCAACAGTGGCGGTGAAAGGTTATTTATCATCGGGCTTGGTTTTGGGGAGACATTTTTAGGTGTCTACAGCACCAAATAGCTTTGTTTGGGTGGGCTAATTGCCTAATTGGAAAAGATGAAAAGAGGAGAGAGAGCTCGTGAAGAAGGCTGAAGAGGATGGGTTTGGGTGGGCTAACTAAAGAAAAGAGGAGAGAGAAGAAGAATTTTTTTACAAAAAAAAAAAAAAATTGTGGCTGGCCGCACGATGCGGTCAGTCGCATATGAAACTTGTGTTATCTATACTGTTGAGTCACTTAAGGTTTTGAGTAATGACAAACAGCTGACTAGCTGGTTCTTGTTGGTTTTATATTATATCAACTGACATTTTGAACAGGAACAACTATCCCAAGTACTTGAGGCAATATGAAGTCCTTTTGAATCAAAGCATTCAAGAAATATGTATCAGAATGTTCTATCAAGGAAGGCCGTCAAGACTTGAAGATTATGAAGTCTCTCAGATTAGGATAGTTGATCTTTGTAGTCTTTATAATGTTAAGTGTGCATGGATGTTTGTACGTGAGCTATCTGTATCCCTTACTTAGAATATTTAGTGTTGTAGAGATCAGGAAAAGTTGACCTGATCTCTAGGACACTAACAGGTTAGGAAACAGCTGCTTCGTAGCTTGTTTCATGAACCTGGACATTAGTTCAGTAAATATTTTCTGGAATATATATTTCCTATCCTTAGAGAATATTTACTAAACTAATTGATTCAGTTTATGCAGAGTTGGAGATGAATTATTTCGCATATAACTTAGAATATATTATTCTACCCATTTATGGAAAGTAGAATAATATCTTAGAATATCTCTTATTTACAAAATAAAAGATATTCTATTTACCTAAGTTATGATCTGAAAAGATCACGAAAGAATTTATCTCCCAACCTTATAAAAGCATAAACTCGATCAGAATTTCGAGTGAGCTTTTCTGAAAAACTTCTCTATCTTTGAAAGCTCGAAATACACTCTAAGGGAAATAGTTGGTTCATCTCTTACAAACTATTTGTGCACACAGTAAGAATTGTTTTGTAATTATCTCTTGTAAGCTTTGAGTGGAAGCATTTAGAGGGAAACAAAGGGTTTGTATTGAATCACTAAGAGGTTAGTGATTGAGTAGCATTTACGAGTGTGAGTGCAAGTGCTTGTGAGTTCAAGTGCGAAGTGACACCTAGAGTTAGGTGTGGGGATCACGAGTGTGATCATTTGTAATTGCTTTTGTTTTTCAGAGTTGATTAATAAAAGTAATTAGGGTAGTGGAGGACGTAGGCTCAGAGTTGAGCTGAACCTCGTTAAATCTTTGTGTTGATTATTTATTGAATTTTCTGTTTCCGCTGCAGGACCAGTTCATCACCTGGTCCCCCTACATAAATAGAGAAGAAAATCCAATAATTCTTAACACTGCCCTGTACTCAATTCAACCCCCCCCCCCCCCTTCTTGAGTACCAGCTGCACTTTCAATTGGTATCAGAGCCTCGGCTTCTTGTAAGGGTAACACCTAGAGAAGTAGATCATGAGTACTCAGGAAATGAATGCTATGGGATATGACAACAAGACACCAAAGTTCAATGGGAAGAACTATGCATGGTGGAAGAACAAAATCAAGAACATCATCATTGGCATTGATTATCAATGCTGGTTGGTTGTTAAGAATGGTCCCTTGACCATTGAGAAGTCTGATCCAGAAGGGAAGCTAGTCCCAAAGACTGAAGATGAATACATCTCCACTGATTACAAAAAGCTGGAGAAAAATGCTAAGGCTATGTCGATACTGCAACAGGCCATTGCTGAGAATGAGACAAACAGGATCTCAGCATGCACCACTGCCAAGGAGATCTGGGATACCCTTGAACTTGCCTTTGAGGGTACCAGTGAGGTAAAGAGGTCTAAAATTGATTTACTTATGTCAAAATATGAATCTTTTAATATGTTTAAGGATGAAGATATTAATACTTGTTTTGGTAGATTCATGACTATTGTAAATGATTTAAAATCTCTTGGTAAAAGCTTTACTGATGAAGATCTTGTTAGAAAGATTTTGAGAAGTTTGACAGGTGAATGGACTCCCAAGGTTACAGCCATTTACGAAGCAAAGGATCTTTCAATTCTTTCAGTTGAACAGTTGATAGGTTCCCTCATGACCCATGAAATGCTGGTTGGATCTAAGTCAGAGAAGGTACCAGCAAAAGGAATTGCTCTAAAGGGAACAGTCGAAGATGAGGATGATGAGATAGGAATGATGGCTAGAAGGTTTGAAAGAAGTTTCAGAAACCAGAAGGGAAAATTCATCAAGGGTAAGTTTAATAATGCATCAAATAAAAAATCTAACAACTTCTCTGCAACAGGATGCTTTAAGTGTGGTGAGAAGGGACACCTTGTGAAGAATTGTCCTCAATGGAAGGACAACCAGTCCAAGGAAGCAGACAAGATGGCCTACAAAAAGGCCATGGTTGCTGCTGTCTGGGGAGATACAGACAGTGACGAAGAGGGAGATGATTCAAGTCAGTCAGATGTATGTATGACAGCAATACTGAATCAAAGTTCAGAAGAAGGTACCAGGAACAGCAGAGGAACCAGCTCAGATGTCCACTGCCTCATGGCAAAGAAGCACCCCTTGGATCAACATCAGGCTGAAGTGAGAGACAATACCTACTGGTATTTGGACAGTGGCTGCTCAAGACACATGTCAGGGGATAGGAAACAGTTTCTCTCACTTACAGCTCATGAAGGGGGAAAGGTGACTTTTGGTGATAACAGCAAAGGTACCATTCTTGGAATTGGTAAGGTTGGTAAGTCACTTTCCCATGCTATTAGTGATGTATATTATGTTGATGGTTTACAACATAATCTCTTGAGTATTTCACAATTATGTGATAAAGGTAATAAAGTTGAGTTCAAAGACAACCTTTGTCACATAGTGAATTTGCAAACAAATGAACTTGTCTGCCAGGGATTCAGACATGAAAATGTTTACATTACTTATTTAAACCAAATCCCTGAGAAGAAGTCCATCTGTTTGAGTGCTGTTTCTGATAGGGACCAGTGGCTTTGGCATAAAAGGATGGGACATGTCAGCTTTAGACTTCTTAACAAACTCAGGTCTCAAGAATTGGTGATAGGCCTGCCTAACATCAAGTTTGAAGCAGATAGAGTTTGTGAAGAATGTGCTAAAGGGAAACAGGTCAAATCCTTTTTTAAGCCAAAGAAAACTATCAGTACCAGCAGACCTCTAGAACTTATTCATATTGATTTATGTGGACCCATGAGAGTCCAAAGTAGAAATGGTTCTAGATATGTGTGTGTCATTATTGATGATTATTCCAGATACACATGGACTCTATTTCTGTCTTCTAAAGATGAAACTTTTGATGAGTTTACTGTATTAGTAAAGCAGGTTCAGAACAAGATCAATCATCAACTGGCTGCCATAAGATCTGATCATGGATCAGAGTTTGATAACTCTAGCTTCATAAAGTTCTGCAGGGAACATGGAGTTTCTCACAATTTCTCTGCCCCAAGAACTCCTCAACAAAATGGAGTAGTTGAGAGGAAGAACAGGACTTTGGAAGAAATGGCAAGAACAATGCTCATTGAGAGTTGTCTCCCCAAGTCTTTTTGGGCAGAAGCTGTAAATACAGCTTGTCACATGTTAAATAGGTTGATGTTAAGGCCTCAAATGAAGAAGACTCCATACGAACTTCTTAGAGGAAGGAAACCAAACATAGCATACTTCAGAACCTTTGGTTGTAAGTGTTATGTGCATAATAATGGTAAGAACAGCTTGGATAAATTTGATCCAAGAAGTGATGAAGCTGTTTTCCTTGGTTATTCTTCTCACAGTAAGGCATATAAAGTATTCAATAAGAAAACTTTGTGTGTTGAAGAAAGTGTTCATGTAGTCTTTGATGAATTTAATATGTGTTGTGAGAATGTGCAGGTTGATGACTTAGATGAGATAGGACTTTTGTATTTTACAGGAGAATCAACTGATGTTTCCTTAGAAAAACCAGGTTCATATACTGGTTCACCAGATGCTGCTGGTGAAGGACTTGGTCACAATGAAGGAGATCCTCAACAAGTAGATACTCATGAGGATGGAGATGAAGGTCCCCAAGTAAATGGAGAAAGCAACACCTCAGGGGGAACAGAAAACTTTCAGGACAAGTTTTCCACCCAGGTAAGGGAGGTAGGGAGAACATCTCAGCATACTGGTCCATCTGTGCAAAACCAATTTGATGGCACAAATGAACCAGGGATGCATGATGGTTCTGATGGATTAAATGAGAATACACCTAGATCTAGCATTTTTAAATATAAATCTTCTCATCCTACTGAACAAATTCTGAGTGATATCAGTAAAGGCATTCAGACTAGGAGAGCAGTTTATGAAAACTTTTGTGCATTTTTCTCATTTTTATCTAATATAGAACCAACTGACTATAAGATGGCTTTAAAAGATCCTGATTGGGTTTTGGCTATGCAAGATGAATTAAATCAATTTGAAAGAAATAAAGTGTGGCATCTTGAGCCAAGACCTGAGAACAGGTCAGTCATAGGTACCAGGTGGGTCTTCAGAAACAAATTGGATGATCTGGGTACTATAGTCAGAAACAAAGCTAGACTGGTCGTGCAAGGTTATAATCAGCAAGAAGGCATTGATTATGATGAAACCTTTGCCCCAGTAGCTAGACTTGAGGCAATAAGGATCTTGATTGCCTTTGCTGCTCATAAGAACATTAAGCTCTTTCAAATGGATGTTAAGACAGCATTTCTTAATGGTTATTTGAAAGAAGAAGTATATGTTGAGCAGCCCCCTGGCTTTGCTGATAGTCAATTCCCAAATCATGTATATAAGCTGGACAAGGCACTCTATGGTCTTAAACAAGCTCCTAGAGCTTGGTATGAAAGGCTGTCCAACTTTCTGATGGAACATGACTATAGAAGGGGAACGGTTGATAAGACCTTCTTTATCAAAACCAGGAATTTTGATTTGATTGTAGTACAGATATATGTAGATGATATAATATTTGGTGCTACTAATCAAATTTTGTGTAGTGAGTTTGCAGATCTGATGCAAAGTGAATTTGAGATGAGCATGATGGGAGAACTAGGATTCTTCCTAGGATTGCAGATCAAGCAAACAGTTGATGGGATCATGATACATCAACAGAAGTATCTAAAGGAACTAATCAAGAAGTATGGATTGCAAGACAGTAAATCATATGCAACTCCAATACCTACAAATGCAAAGCTAGACAGTGATGATAAAGGAGAGAGTGTGGAAGCTACACTGTTTAGAGGTATGATTGGTTCTCTTCTCTACTTGACAGCTAGTAGGCCAGATATAGTGTTTTCTGTGGGATTGTGTGCACGTTTTCAAAGCAATCCCAAAGAATCTCACCTAAAGGCTGTCAAGAGAATACTTAGATACTTAGTAGGAACAGATGATCTGTACTTGTGGTACCCCAAAGGTGGTTCAATTGAACTATTAGGATACACAGATGCAAATTATGCTGGATTCCTAGTAGACAGAAAGAGCACATCTGGTATGGCACATTTCTTAGGTCCCTGCTTGATTTCTTGGGGATCAAAGAAACAAAATTCTGTTGCTTTATCCACAGCAGAATCTGAATACATAGCTGCTGCAGCTTGCTGCTCCCAGCTGTTGTGGATAAGAAACCAGTTGAAAGATTTTGGTATTTTCTATGAAAATGTACCTATTTTATGTGATAATACAAGTGCTATTAACATTTCTAAGAATCCTGTGCAGCATTCCAGGACAAAGCATATTGAGATAAGACATCATTTCCTAAGAGATAATGTTGAGAAAGGTCTTGTAGAGCTGAGTTTTTGCAACAGTGAAGAACAAATTGCAGATATCTTCACTAAGCCATTGGGTAAAGAGTCTTTCTACAAGTTTAGAGTCATGTTAGGTCTGACTAGGTCAAACTAAGAGACCTCTCTCAGCTGTTTTCCCCAATGATTGGCTAATTAAGTATTCTTTAAATGTGTGCGTGCATCATACCTTTGCAATCTGTCTATTATCTCAATGTTAATTGCTTATCTCTATGTGAGCAATATTGCAGCTAATCACTTTCAGGATTGAAGGCCATATTGAACAGATAAGCAACTGTTTCAGTAACCCTACCAGCAGAGGAAACAGCAGCAAATACAAACGGATTAATTTTGAAATTAATTTCAAATTAAACCGTGAGAAAATATTTTTTTATATTCTTATTTGATTTTAAAATCTTTTAAATATGGCAATTATTTTCCTCCAACGGCAATTTGCTCTGACAGTTGCAATTATGGGCGGTTGTTCATTTATGGAAGTTATTTCCAAATTAAAATAACTTCCAAATATCTTCTGATCCTCTGATTTTATTTCTGATTGTCTCTATAATTCCTCTTGCTATATATTTGCTTCCCTTTCCTTGCTCCGTGATTATTCATCATTCATCAAAAATTCTCAACTTCTCTCTCTACAAGATCAATTCTTCGAAGCTTAGACAAGCAACAATGGTGAGAAAGGCTGGAACTGGAAGGAAAGGAGGAAGGAAAGGAGGTTCCAAAGCAAGTTTGGCTAGTTCCCCCTCGTCAAAATCTCAAGAAACAATCAAGGATGTTCTTATGAACGTCTCTGAGCAGACTCCTTCACAAGCAACACCAGAAATCAACCCCTCTGAAACTGAACCCATCAAGGCCGTTCCCTTGAGACACACTCCTTCAAAAGAGAATGTCTTGAAGGAAAAACCTGCTTCACCATCAAAGACTAAAACTTTAACCCCTTCTCCACAAAAATCCAAATCCAAAAAGGCCCCAAAAGAGAAATCCATCGAAACCCTCACTCAAATAACTGAAACCGTTTCTTCAAACCCCAAATCACCTTCTGAGGGGGAACCTGTTAAAAAGATAGCCAAGAAACTTGAAAAAAAGTTAGAGGAACTGGCTGATGAAGGATTGGATGAGGAGAAGGAGGACAAGAAGATGGAGGAGGATCTAGATGTAGTGGTGACCAAGGTGGTTGCTGGTACCACTACTGGTTCTGTAAGGAAAAGGCAAACTAGGGCTGCTTCAAAGGTCATTAAGGGCTCAGAAGAGAAGGAGACTACACCATCTGAGCCTAAGAGAGGAGAGAAAAGGAAAGCAACATCATCTGTTTCCCGTATCTCCAAGGCTGCTAAAGGTAAACAACCTGTTAACCCCAGTACTGGTGCAACCTCTTTAAGTTCTAGGACTGTGTTATCTGGTTGTGGTGTTGAGAATGAATATTTTGATATTCCTGCTTTGAGTCAAGTTAAGGAACTTCTTGAGTTCCAAGGATGGATGTCTCTGTTTAATGATTTAAATGATGCTTTTGTTGGTCCTGTTCGTCAGTTCTTTGTTAATCTGAAGCAAAACATTGATATGTCTGTGGCATCAACTGTTTCTGGTAGTATTGTACATGTTTCTGAGTCTGTTTTATCTGAGTTGCTGGGTATACCTAGAGATGGTTTTGGTAGATATAGCAGTGATGGGTGGCCCCTAATGGGAGGAGTAACACCTGAGGAGGTTACTCAGTTTTTGTTTGGAAAGGAGGAAGAAGCTGGTTCCCCTAGTGACTTTAGGGAGGCAATTATGTTGGTTCTGCACTCCATGTGTTTGAAGGTCTTTCTGCCCAAGGGTCAAGGCAGAGGTACTGTTAGGATCATGGACATGGTCCTGATCTATCTGATCCTGAAAAAGGTTAAGGTTAATCTGCCAGCTCTAATGATGGAGCACATGTTGTACTGCCATGCTTCATCCCACAACTCCCTGCCTTATGGTTCCTTTATCTGCAAAATCATCAAGGAGCAGAATCCCAAGTTTTCTTTTTCTGGTGAGGTGGTGAGTCTTCAGTTGTTCTCCAAGAAAATACTCACTCAGAAGAAGATTGACTACTCTGGAAAGAGGCTGACTTTTGTAGGTCAAGAAAGTAGCCCAAGGGATGCAGGGAACCAGGCGGAAATCACTCCTGAGGATGTGGCAATGCTTCTTGCCAAGTTGGAAAGGCAGGATGAGAGGATCATAAAGTTGGCTACCAGTCTAGTGCAGGCTGAAGAAGAAAGGAAGCTTGATAAGCTTATGAACAACAGGAAATTCCTCACTATTTGCAGGGTGATTGATCACCTGTTGCCCCCAGAGTCTGGGATGAAGTTTGACTCTACACACTGTAGGATCATTGAGACGGATGATGAGGAATCCTCCAGTGAGAAGGGTCCTGATGCTGAAAAAGGAGAAGGTTCTGAAGAAGAGGAAAATGAATCTGATGAGGAAGAAGAAGAAGAGACAGAGGAAAAGGAGAAGAAGGAAGAAGAAAAGACAGCTGAGGAAGGTTCTGACTTCGAGGAGGAGATCAACCCAGAGGATGACGAAGAGGATGAAGATGATGATGAATGATCACTTCAGTCTCCCCCTCCCCTTCCATTAACTGTCATAATATTTGATGTTCCCCCACACTGCTAGACTGTTTTTCATGCAGTGTGGTTTCTATTATGTTTCTAACCTTTTGGTGTGTAATCCTGAACAGTTTTAAGCTTTTTCTGTTTTATGTGATTGAATAACCTGTTTGTGCTAACCTGCAGCATTGAGATTGATCAGTGGTTGAAACTACTGATTTTTGGCTTACTTGCGATATTTTGGTGTGCAATTCTATTTTTTGAATGCTTTTTAATGATGCCAAAAGGGGGAAAAGAATGTTGAAGTTTCTGAAAAGGCCTTGTTAGACAATTAGATTGAGTCTTTTATTTCCTTGAGTCAGATTATCACAAAAACAAGTTAAAATAGAGGGAACAGTTAGATTAACTAACTGTTTCAGTGTCTTTTTCCAAAAAATCCAAAAACAAGTTGTTTCTTTTAAATAAAGATGGCTATCCTGGTCAGTCATCAGTGTCATAAGTCTTTTACACAAGATATCCCTTGTGTAGAAAGTCTAGTAGAAAGTCTTGTCTTCTTAAGTGTAGATTAGAACTTTCTTTACTTTGCTGTTTCTCACTAACGTGCAGGTGCAGGAAACTTCAAAGTGTTTGTCATCATCAAAAAGGGGGAATTTGTTGAGTCACTTAAGGTTTTGAGTGATGACAAACAACTGACTAGCTGGTTCTTGTTGGTTTTATATTATATCAACTGACATTTTGAACAGGAACAGCTATCCCAAGTACTTGAGGCAATATGAAGTCCTTTTGAATCAAAGCATTCAAGAAATATGTATCAGAATGTTCTATCAAGGAAGGCCGTCAAGACTTGAAGATTATGAAGTCTCTCATATTAGGATAGTTGATCTTTGTAGTCTTTATAATGTTAAGTGTGCATGGATGTTTGTACGTGAGCTATCTGTATCCCTTACTTAGAATATTTAGTGTTGTAGAGATCAGGAAAAGTTGACCTGATCTCTAGGACACTAACAGGTTAGGAAACAGCTGCTTCGTAGCTTGTTTCATGAACCTGGACATTAGTTCAGTAAATATTTTCTGGAATATATATTTCCTATCCTTAGAGAATATTTACTAAACTAATTGATTCAGTTTATGCAGAGTTGGAGATGAATTATTTCGCATATAACTTAGAATATATTATTCTACCCATTTATGGAAAGTAGAATAATATCTTAGAATATCTCTTATTTACAAAATAAAAGATATTCTATTTACCTAAGTTATGATCTGAAAAGATCACGAAAGAATTTATCTCCCAACCTTATAAAAGCATAAACTCGATCAGAATTTCGAGTGAGCTTTTCTGAAAAACTTCTCTATCTTTGAAAGCTCGAAATACACTCTAAGGGAAATAGTTGGTTCATCTCTTACAAACTATTTGTGCACACAGTAAGAATTGTTTTGTAATTATCTCTTGTAAGCTTTGAGTGGAAGCATTTAGAGGGAAACAAAGGGTTTGTATTGAATCACTAAGAGGTTAGTGATTGAGTAGCATTTACGAGTGTGAGTGCAAGTGCTTGTGAGTTCAAGTGCGAAGTGACACCTAGAGTTAGGTGTGGGGATCACGAGTGTGATCATTTGTAATTGCTTTTGTTTTTCAGAGTTGATTAATAAAAGTAATTAGGGTAGTGGAGGACGTAGGCTCAGAGTTGAGCTGAACCTCGTTAAATCTTTGTGTTGATTATTTATTGAATTTTCTGTTTCCGCTGCAGGACCAGTTCATCACCTGGTCCCCCTACATAAATAGAGAAGAAAATCCAATAATTCTTAACACTGCCCTGTACTCAATTCAACCCCCCCCCTTCTTGAGTACCAGCTGCACTTTCATATACTCTATATTGTTTAATAATAATAATAATAATTAATAAATAAAAAAAAAACCGAGTCTACTCCATTAAACTATGTCATAATAAATGTCATTTATTGCAAACAAAAAAAAACGTAGTAAATAACAACAAATAATACATTTTGTGTGCGGCTGGCCATATCAAGTAAAAAGTAGCCAATAACATTGACCAAGAGACCTATGAAATATTGACTAAGTAACTCCTATAACACTAACCGAGTAACCCCCATAGCACTAACGAATGGACTTCTATGATGGTTGGTCACACAGTATGACCAACCACATATAAAAGTAAGTTTAATATGTGTTCGGGGTTACTTGTTTAGGGATTACTTAGTTGGACAGGGGTTACTCGCCAAGAATTATTCGATTTGGATAAAAATTTTATTATTATTATTATTTATATAGTTACTCGTTATAATATTTATAAGTTATTTGTGCGTGAGTTATATTATTTATATTATAACTATATATTATAAAGCAAATCACTTTTTATTTATATATACACTCTTAGTTAATAAAAACAATCGTATAAGAAAAGTTGATTTTATAAGCAATAGTTTTTTTTTATAATCGTTACTATAATATTTTTTAATAATCGTTTAAAAAAAAAAATCTCAAATGCATGAGAGTTTAGCATTGGGGTTTTGGAGGCTTCACATTATAGGGGTTAATTATTCGGTTAGTGACATAAGGGTGCTTCTATCAATGCTCTAGGAGTTACTTTGATATTTTGCAAGCAGTTATTCGGCAAGGCCAGTCACGCAAAAAACGTGATGTACATTTTTTTGTGTTAATGATTAGAGAAGATTTTTTTGTGTTAATGATTAGAGAAGGATGTTGTTTAGAGGGTTGTCCCTAAAAAGTGTATATAATTGAAGGGTTGGGGTTTTTGAGTGATATGATTAGTTGTTGATAAAAGAATTGTATACCCGTGCTAATACATGGCATATATAATACTACGTTCAAATAAAGAAAAAAAAAACACACACACAAAGTGAAATCTTAGTAGTAGTCCCTTGGAAAAATACCAAAAAAGAAAAAAGATTGTTGATAAAGGAATTGTATACCCGTACTAATGCATGGCATATGTAATACTACGTTCAAATAAAGAAAAACACACACACGCACAAAAGTGAAATCTTAGTAGTAGTCCCTTGGGAAAATATCAAATTATACACTTCAGTTTTTAGTAGTACCCATATAAACTAAATAAGTAGTTATGTTGTAATCGCACTAACTCTTGCTCCAAATCTTGAATTTTTGACACGTACCTCTTGACCAAATCAATTTCCTGTAACATGTTTTCAAAAATTTTAATAAGCAAAACTATATGCTTAATAGAAACAGATTTATATGTCACTTTAAAATAAAACTAGATGACCATGCCTGATTTCCCAGAGACTCAATCTCATTCCATGATTTTTCACTCCTTGCTGCTTCAAGCTTCATAATCAGTTGGTCTTTTTCAACCTGAATCAGAAAGTTCCACATCACCTAAATGAAAAAATAGCAAACTACACATATGGTTCATTTTCCAGTGTTGTTATTAAAAAATACCTGAGCATCAAGAGCGCGTTGAGCTAAATGCTCACAACTGATACGACGTTCTTGAAGTTCACGTTGCAGCTCAGCGTTGCTTTGTTCAAGCAATGATATTTTATGCTTCAAAATCTGGATATCCAGAGAGGATATGTTAATTTCACAATCATAGTCTAGTCATGACAAAAGCTTCTATAAACTGCAGTACCTGAAGCTCATCAAATGAAACACTAGAGTCGCCACAATAATAAAGCAACTCTGTCTAAAGCTGCTCAATTTGACTACGCATTTTTTGCATCTGAGCCGCAACGGGATCACGATTTATCTGCAAGATGAAAACTAAATGAAAAGAAAGCCCAGAAAATTAAAGAAATTAAGTACAATAATAGAACTGGAACTTACGACTGCCTTGTTTTGAATGTTACGAGCTCGGTTTGCATACTTATACTTTATATTATTCTACTATGAAGTTAATAGTATTATATATTTTCACTATTATTGTAAAGGGAATCTATATTATAAAACTCTACAATTATAATATAGATTCCCTTTACAAAAATAGTATATAATTAAAAAATGTCTCCCGAAAACCAAACCCGATGATGAACAACTTTTCACCGCCATTATTGGTCAGGTTGAGTATTTAATCTTGGAGTGCTTAAATCCATATTCAAGCCCCAATACATTTCATAAACCAACCCAATTCCTATCCCATTTCCCCAAACCATAACTTATTTTCCTCCCATATTATATATAAAATAGTGTATATATAAGAGTAACTAAAAAAAGACTTAAAATACTATGGGATAAGGGTGGCATATTACAATTTTTTTTTCCTCGTGGATTTTGCTTTGTTTTTATTTTTAAGTAGAGTAGACTCTGCAATAATATTTCAGAGTCTTATAACAAATAATAGAATAATATCGCCACCATAAGTTCCACTATTTTCCTTTTTAAAAATTCTTCTAATTGTTTATTACCCCTATAATATATAAGTAATTATATAATTGCTATTATAAGTTGTGATATTAAATATATAATGTTATATCCCCATAACACTAATATATACTATGGGTAGTTATTCTACGTATAAATAAAGTATAAACTATTATATTATAGGTGATGATATATTAAAGTATTAAGGGAATCTATATTATAATAAATAGGTTTTATATTATTATTCTATTATATTAAAGTATTAAGGGAATCTATATTATATATAAAACAATTAGTCTTGGTATAATATAAGAAAAAATATATTATTGTAAACTCTCATAACCTAATTATAATACGTATATAAATAATTTAACACGAATAATATATACTTTAGATTATAACGAATAATATAAAACAATTAGTGTACATATTATTTAACAAATTATAATATATTTCTATAATAGTGAAAAAAAAATATAATAGAATAATCTAAAAAAAAAAAACTTCTACTTTATTTTTATTTTTATTTTTTTATTAAAAAAAAATATTATTTAACAATTAGTGACTTATAACTCTTATATATGATTAAAGTTATAAAAAAAATATTATTAGTGTACTTATAATTGTAGAGTGATTTTTTCAACTTTTAACCACAACACTCCAAAACCCAATTTTTAGGGTAGTATGTGTTTTTTTTTTTTTTTTTTTTTTTTTTTTTGCCGTATAAATAACTTCCAACTATCTTTTCTTTAAAAAAATAAAAACCCTCCAAAAAAATTTTCACTATTATTTTTGCTAATAACACACACTACCCTAAAAAACTACCTACGTTGTCCAATTTTTTTTAAGAAACACCAATATTACAATAATTGCACATTTTTTTTCCAAAATTACGTGCACTTTTTTTAAATAATATCGCCACCATAAGTTCCACTATTTTCCTTTTTATAAATTCTTCTAATTGTTTATTTATATTTTTTTAAATCAGCTAACTACCTTATTATTGATTTAATAATCATCTAAAAAAATATATATATACATAAAGTTTTTTGTGCAACAACAAGTAATTTTTTATTTTTTTTTTTATAATGCTAAACACATTCAATTTTAACAACTACTACCCATATAATATAATGGTTATCTATTTATTATAACTCTTCAATTATAAATAATCATATACTTTAGGTTTTTTTTATTATATATATTAAATCAAATAAGTCTTAAATATAGCTATTTGTTGTAATTGTTATTATAGGATATATTTAATAAAGTATAAGTAATAACTATTATATTATATGGGTAGTATTATAATAAATATGCTCGGATTTATAGTATATAATACTCACTTTATACTCTTAAGTTAATTGTTGATAAAGGAATTGTATACCCGTACTAATGCAATATGTAATACTACGTTCAAATAAAAGAAAAACACACACACGCACAAAAGTGAAATCTTAGTAGTAGTCCCTTGGGAAAATATCAAATTATACACTTCAGTTTTTAGTAGTACCCATATAAACTAAATAAGTAGTTATAATCTAAAAAGACATTAATATAGTTATAACGTTCCTAAAACTTGTTGTCGACTCTTTCACTCTAGCTTCCTTCCCTTTGGACGCCACCATGCTTAAGTGTATGATCACAGTGGGGCTAAAGTGTGGGATGCTTGAAATATTCCCTACAGTTTTTTGGCAACTCCACTAGGGAGGATTTCTATTTTTATTCCTAAAATTTATTTTGGCAATAATTTAGAATGAGTGGATGAGACTCGAAAAGTTCTAAGTATTTCGTGTGCGTAATTTTGATTAACATTATTGGCATAAGCATAAAAAGGTTCGCATTGGAAAGACCATCCGTAATGCGTCAAAAACATAGGAGTTTTACACGTAGGAAATTAGGGAAATATCTTTCAGAACTAAACTCGAAATTACGCTACGAAAAAAACTGGAAAATTCAAGAACAAAAAGCTGCCGAGGCATGTAGGTGTAGGCACCTAAAAATGTCTCCCGAAAACCAAACCCGATGATGAACAACCTTTCACCGCCATTATTGGTCGGATTGAGTATTTAATCTTGGAGTGCTTAAATCCATATTCAAGCCCCAATACATTTCATAAACCAACCCAATTCCTATCCCATTTCCCCAAACCATAACTTATTTTCCTCATTTCGTGCCTTTAAACACAAAATAATTCATTTTGTGTCCTTTAAAATCATTCATTTCGTGTCCTTTTTATTAAAACGTTTAGTCCAGTTTATTTTGGTCCATAGTTTAGGTCCAATGATTGAATAGGTTGATGGGGCTTGAAAAGAGCTTTCTAACGATTTATTATAAGCCCAAATCCGAGTTATAACGAATAAGTTATGACCAAAATACTATATTGAGCCATACCGAATCTAAGTTCACCTTACGTACGACCCAATGATCACGTGGAGGGTCCATTCCCATTCCTAAACCAATTAGTATTAATTGGAATCTTCTATATGTTTCTAAAAGATCTTAATTATCCTTTTTGAAAAGATAAGATTAAAGAGTTTGAAATTGAATAAAACTTTTCTTTTTGAAAATTCTAAATTATATATTGTAGTAAATTATATCATAATAACTACATAATTAAGTTTTATTATCATTATTGGATATCTTTTTGGGTATCCGATAACCGATTCGAAAATCCGAGTACCCGAACTTATCGGTTCCGATTATGGGTATCACTTTTAGTGATTTTGGTTATCAGGTACCCGAACTATTAGTACTAACGGTACGGGTACCCGTCCCATGCTCACCCCTACATACAAAAGTAAGATCCTTTTTTTAAGCTTCTAAGCAAAACATAAAATATCATATTTCAGCATACCACAGCAGGTGTCAGCACATTATTAATTCGATTATTAATACTCAGTACAACAGGGCTAATTAGGTTATTATAATTTTTTGTAGATTATTAATACGTATAAATAAATAAAGTATGGGATAATGTTATTATAAATTATATATAATTAGTAGTAACCTAATTATAATACGTATATATAATAAAAAAACCTAAAGTATATGATTATTTATAATTGTAGAGACACTTTTCACCAAAATCCTCCAAAACCCAAATGCTCAACTCTCATGCATTTAAAGTTTTTTTTAAAAAAATAAAAATAACTACCTATCCAACAACTTTATTTTTATTTATTTTTTATCATTTAAAAAAAAAAAAAAAAAACAATAACTACCCATCCAATATTTCTTATTTGTTTTTTTTTCAAAAAACTATTACTAACATTTAACTTTTTTTTTTTTTTTTTTTTTTTTTTTTTTTTTTTTGGTACATATTATAATATATGACATATAAAAAAAACATAAGTATTTTAAAAATTTTAACAACTACTACCCATATAATATAATATAGACTCGTATAATATTATTATTCTAAAAACCTAAAGTATATGCATTAGCACGGGTATACAATTCATTTATCAACAATTAACCATAACACTCAAAATCCCCAACCCTTCAATTATATACACTTTTTAGGGACAACCCTCAAAACAACATCCTTCTCTAATCATTAACACAAAAAATGTACAACACGCTTTTTGCGTGACTGGCCTCGCCGAATAACTGTTTGCAAAATATCAAAGTAACTCCTAGAGCATTGATAGAACAACCCTTATGTCACTAACCGAGTAACCCTTATAATATTGAACGAGTAACCTCTATAACTATAGTAGCACGAGTATACAATTCAATTATCAACAATTTACTATAGTACTCTATAGTAAATTATTGATAATTTGGTTCATGGTAGAAAAATGTATTAAAATAATTCAGCTAATATATCAGAAGGTAATACTGTGTAATTATTACCTTCTGATATATGGGTATTAATTGTAAATACATCTGATGATGCTTATCTATCAGGGAGTGAGTTTCTCTCGAACCGCCACTGGTTTCAGGAACTATCAATCAAGTCATAATTCAACAATGTTCTATATAGGAATGAGAATACTCAAAACTCGTGGCCGACGAGCAGCTTTTAATATTTACTTGCATGAATCTGTTGGAGGGACTGATTATGTTAATTCCCGAGAGATATCGTGTGAAATGGTTTTGGATCCAGATCCGAAAGGCTATACTATAGTGCCTACGACCTTTGCCCCTGGAGAAGAAGCACCATTTGTTCTCTCTGTTTTTACGAAAGCATCAATAACGTTGGAACCTTTATAGTCACATCTAGCATGTTGATATCACAAAAAAGAGTATAAGAATTTGATGTAATAGTCCGTCTTAGGAAATAGCTAGACAATACCGTTATATCATTAGTCAAATCGAATATAAAATTAACCTAATCATGATACTAGCAATATAAAAATATTAAGTAATTAAATTAATTAATTACTCACATTCTGCGTGTTCCTTTTAATTGCTACTTCATGAATAAATTGTTAGTAACTTCAATAAAAATATTGACTTGGTTTATAAATTGACTTGATTGTATATAATTGACCCAGGGAATTCGAAGCCTAAGTTTAAATTGAGATTATCATCTGGTTGGAAGTGTTTATCTTTCTAGTAATTGAGATAAATATATTGACTTGATTGTACACTATAGTAAATCATAGTTCATATTTAAAAACCTCCTTATGATTACCCAAATCCCCGTTATGAAGACGAAGAGCTCTTCACAACCGGCCTAATAATTGGTCTACGTGTAGTAACTATTGCATTTTATACATGTTTGGCAGTAGTGGACCAATCATGCTGCAATGTGATGGTGAATTTGCACGTCGGGATGATTGCCATGACATTGTTCATTGTCAGAGGAAAGTGCGTAGCCAGTATGTTGGTGTTGTGTCAAAGATGTACACAAAGGAATGAGTTGTTAAATATGAAGGGCACAACAAACGGATCATGATGCATCCGGTTTATGGGGTATGTGATGAGATGGCACATTTGGTTACTCCTTTTAAAGCAAATTACTCGAGTTCTATTTTGTGATTATCCATACCATACATTTGATGTACGGCCTAATAAAAGAGAGTCAAAGAGTGCTTGAAATTGTCGGGAGGGAAGCGGACTACTTCAAATAATTTATACCCCGTTTACTAATAACCAAAATCACATAAAATTCACTTAAGCTAATGGATTTAGGATTGATAATTATGTTTCAAAGAGTTTGAAATTGAATAAAACTACACCTTTTAAGAATCCTTGTTTTGTACGAGATGGAATATTTTTAGATATTATTTTCTTGCCTCATAATATTTATCCAAATTTTATATGGTTAGATAGATCTTGAAATTATATTTCCATTGATATATTATAATATTAAATCCGAGCTATAACGAAAAAAAATATGAATGGAATATGAAACTCAATCCAAAACTGACATCCTTCCACTATTTCGGCCATATATTTTTATCTACAAAATATTTTAATCTTATTCTAATTGGGTTGAAAAGTAGACTTCAAGAGCTTTCCAACGACATATTATATTCTTTATTTGGACTTATGGATCAAAATATATGATAAAAATAAAATCCACAAAAACTATCTTGCAGCGCCGGACGACAGGCCTGTCTCGCGGCGCTGCACACTGTCGCACGGCGACAGGGGCAGTTGCGGCAACATTGTCGAGTTTTATTCCTCTTTAAACTCTGATCCTTTTTTTTTTATCAAATTTGGACTGTTTTTCGTTATAAATACCGTCCTTAAACCTCCGTTTTTAATCATCTACTCTCAACAAAAACTCTGTAATTCTATTCTCTCTCTAAGCTAAAGCTTATTCTCTATCTCCCTGTTTCTAAGCTTAGCCTTTTACAAACAAAATTCCTCACACATTAGCACTAGACACACCTAGCATAGTTCGAAGTTGCCTTCGCCTTAGACGTGAAAGGTTTGATATTTCTGAGGGTTTGGTACCAAATCTAGTCTAAACTTTCTTAATTCTTTCTTTCAATTATTTAATTTAATTCTTTGATTATTATTTTTCCTTGAAGTTACTAACGTGTGTATTTTGTTATTAGAAAGAGAGACGGGGCATCCAAGTAAGTGCATTTTATACATGTTTGGCAGTAGTGGACCAATCATGCTGATTATTAATTTTTTTTTTTTAAAAAAAAATCTAGTATTTTTTATTTACCATATTCAAAAGATTGTCGAGGGTAATGAACCCAAATCAATAGAACTACGGGGTGGTAGGCAAAGATGCAAAGCTAAAGTTAATTTGAACTTAACGAACTTAACAAACCCACCACATTCAACAAAGCACTAATAAAGATAAATCACTCCTGGAATATATTGACTTGATTGTTATTATCAGTTCAATTTTAATACATTTTTACGGGGTTGTCGAGGGTAGTGAGATAGGTAGTAGTCCTAATAAAAGATTTGCTATTGAGATACTTTTTTCTTTCGTCATGATTAGGACTATAATTTATATTTGATTTGACTAAAAATTTATTGTTAAATTGCTTCTAATATTAATATTTATTCTATTATTTATTATGATCACTATATTGCATGTTAAAGGGAATATGTAATTGAAAACAACGCCTAATAAGATAATTTGGACAACCGGTTTAGGTTCCTTTTTAATCTTGTTGTTTAATCAAGTGATCACTAATATTTTAGAATTATGTGTGCATTAATATTAAACCAATTTAGCTTAATAACAGTTGGAGCAAATTAAATATTTTGTTTGTATGCCTTTGAGATCGCAGGAATAACTTTTCACTATAAGAATCGAGTAGAGGCCAATACGGGCGAATGTGACTCCATGACTCACTTCGTACCATCATCCCCGATCCTCCTTTTGTGGTTCCGAACCATATGGAGTTAGTAATTTCATGGATTATGAATGGGGTGTAACCTTCACGGGTCAATCGTTGTTGCCTATAGTTGTCCCTTAATCGTGGTTGCCTTTTATGATCCGTGAACGGTTTACAAGTTCCTTAAAAACTTGTTGGCGGCTCCCAACTTTCCTTGTCCCTAATCGTATACGTCAATTCCCACTTCCTAAGAGTGTCAAGCATATTCACACGTTCTTTTAACGTAGGCGCACTTCGAGCGACGCCTACAGTACCCCATCCTAGTTTCTTCGACTTGTCATCCTCAGAAATTGACACACAATCCCTTTCCGAATGTCCGATCATCCCACAAGCAAAACAGAAGAACGGTAGTTGTTCATACTTGAATTCGATCTTCACCTTATCCCCCTTCTTACCCTTCATCCATTGATATCGTTGCAAAGTTTTTTCAACGTTCACCAGAACACGAACTCTACGATATCTATTAAGCCCTAGAGTATCTTCTTCTATATCCAAAAAATCACCTAAGTTTGATGTTAGGGCTTTAGCATAGGCATCAGTACGACAATTAAAAGGTAAATTTAAAATACCCAGAATGGTGAGTAAGTTTCACTTGATCTGGTTGTTCATTCCTATCTATCTCATTCAATAGCAACAAATTATTTTCCCAACACCATGGCCTTCCCTTCAACACCTTTTCCTTATCCTTCCAGTGAAAAAATTGAAAAGCATAAAGATTAGGGCTAATAATAATATCATGCGTAGGAGCCCGTACCTTTGACATTGTTCGTTTGAACGCTTCGACGTTGTATGGACGCTCAATACATAGTTGCCCTACAAGTAGCAGAGATATTTTATCATCAAATTCAGCTCACTCGATCTCTCCAGCATCAATAAAGTCACCATCCTCTTCTTCAATTCTAAGAGAAGAATATTTGTTTGCCAATTCGTCGGCCATCGCAGGAGAACTACGCTCAATCAACTGCAAAGAGCGTAGCAATGTCGTTCGAGACGGAGAGAAGACTTTCTTTCAAGGAGTTTCGCCCTTTCTTTCGAGGGCGTTTTTATTGTTATTAATCACTAGGAAACTTGTTCTTCACTGATTATCAAATGTTATAACTTCTATAAATTGGGTAATTTTGTAAATTAGAGCATTTATTCAGTTACATTGGGTAATTTTGATATGACTAAAAAATAAACGTAGTAAATATCACAATAATCTAGATTGGTTTAATTTTTAGTTGGGCAACAAACATCAAATGTATTGGGTAATCATAAGGAGGACTTTAATTTAAATATATTGACTTGGTTGTGCTAATACTGTCGAATTCCATGTTAGATGTGATTACGTAGATGAACCGTCATATCACAATACTCTTTGACTCTCTACTATTTATAGTTAACATATCTTGTCAAAAAGTAAGTGCATTGTAATATCTCTACTCAAATATTATTTTTACACGTTTTTACAACATCTAACACTCTTAGACAACACTTACTTTTCACAACATTACTTTTTGAACTGATTAATTTAATCAAGTAGCACCTTTTTGACTTGATTATTGTGCTACCCCTTTTTAACAATTCCAAGTGCCAAGCATATTCACAACATGCTTTTTAACGTAGGCGCATTTCGAACGACGCCTACAACAATAGAGTGGAGTGGAGGTTTCTTGAGATGGTCATGCTTAGAATGGGTTTCCGGATAGCTTGGGTTAATCGGGTTATGAAATGCTTAGAAAGTGTCTCCTTCTCTTTCAAGTTTAATGGTTCTATCTCCGGGTCCTTGGTTCCTTCAAGAGGGCTTAGACAAGGTGATCTTATTTCCCTGTACTTATTCTTGATATGTGCGGACGCTTTCTCTACTCTGATCTCGAAGGCGGCTAGAGAGAATGTGATTCATGGGGTGAGGGTCTGTCGTGGGGTTCCTAGAGTATCTCACTTATTTTTTGCTGACGATAGTATCCTCTTTGCGAAAGCTACTTTGCAAGAATGTTCTAAAATTGCTGATATTATCAGTAGGTAAGAAAGAGCATCGGGTCAGAAAATTAGTCTAAGCAAAACAGAGGTTGCTTTTAGCAAGTGTGTGAGTGTGGAGAGAAGGAATGCTATTATTGGAACATTGGGGGTGAGAGAGGTGGATAAACATGAGAAATATTTGGGATTACCGACAATTATTGGAAAATAAAAAAAAAGTCGTTTTTTCTTGTTTGAAGGAACGTATATGGAAGAAACTTCAAGGGTGGAAGGAAAAGCTCCTTTCTAGGCCGGGAAAAGAAATTCTTATCAAGGCGGTGGCGCAAGCCATACCTACCTATATGATGAGTATTTTTAAAATTCCCAATGGTTTAATTGATGAAACTCACTCCTTGCTAGCTAAGTTTTGGTGGGGTTCGTGTGGCCCGGAGAGAAAAATGCATTGGCACAAATGGGAGGACCTTTGTCTTCCAAAATCAAAAGGGGGCTTGGGTTTTCGCGATCTCCATGTTTTTAATCAGGCATTGTTGGCAAAGCAAGGTTGTCGTCTGTTAAATGATAATAGCTCTCTGCTGTACAATGTGTTGAAGGCTTGGTATTTTTAAGTACTCTGATTTTTTGGAAGCCCGAAGAGGGTATGACCCATGTTACACCTGGCAGAGCATATGGGGTGCGAAGAGTCTGCTGCTTGACGGTCTAAAATGGCGTGTGGGGGATGACACTAGCATTAAAGTATGGGAGGAGTCATGGCTCCCTGGGGATGGTTCACATTTGGTGCCCACGCTTATTGGAACTAGCAATCTTGACCTTAAGGTATGTGATTTGATTGATAAATACCTTGCATTGTTGGAAGGAGGATGTGCTAGATTTTAATTTTTGTGTTGTCGATAAACTGGCTATACTTGATATTCCCCTCCCCGTTTCTGGCTCACTGGATGCTAGGTTTTGGTGGCCGTCGAAAGATAAGATTTTTACTGTGAAAAATGGGTACTGGTTGGGTAGGATGGGACCTTTGAGAGCTTGGGATTTATTTCATGGTGATAACTCGAAATCGCTATGGAAACTGATTTGGAACAGAAGGGGCCTCCCAAACTTGACCATTTCTTGTGGAGTACGTGCTTGCAAGGGTGCTCTTGCTGTGATGGGAGTATTGTTTAGGCGTCATATAAGCACTTCGCAAAATTGCAGCATTTGTGGTTGTGGCGATGAGACAATAATGCATGCCCTCTTTGAGTGTTCTTATGTGTCTAAGGTGTAGGAAACTAGTGATTTCGAGGATCTCTTAGCTGTTGCTCCCTCGGGTTCTTTTGATGTGATACTACGGTGGATGGCATTCAAGGTGAACAAGGATCGATTGGGTGTGTTTGCTTCTCTGACTTGGGCAATTTGGCATTGTAGGAATAGCCATATTTTCAAGGGTGAAAACAGTGTTGATGTTGTGCATGTGGGGGTTGGGTTTGTGAAGCTTTTCTTTGACTATGGTACTTATAATGCTAAGGTGTGTGCTCCTGGTAGGGGGACATAACCTATATTGAGAGCTTCGTGGCGTCCTCCATCTAATGGTAAGGTGAAAATCAATGTTGATGCCCATATAATGCAGACTGGTGGGGTTAAATTTGGTGTTTTTATCCGTGGGTCTGAGGGGCAAATTCTGGTGGCAGCAGTGAAGCACAAGACTGTCAGTTGGACACCCTTGATGGCAGAAGTAGGGGCTGCTAGATATGGCTTGGAGCTGGGTTGAAGGCTGGGATTTGATGAGTTTTTCCTTGAGTGTGACGCATTGCAAGTTGTTCGAGCAATTCAGACAAAACAGAATGGTCGTGCACTAGTGTTCCTATTCTATGAAGACATTTCTTCAATTAGCTTCTCTTTTAGCTTTTTCCAATGTAAGCATATTAAACGTTGTGGTAATTCCTTGGAACACCTAGTTGCTAGATGGGTTATGGAACCTAACTCGGAAGTTGTTTGTACGGATTCCTTTCCCCAAAGCCTCATCACTATGGCGGAAATCGATTTAATATAAGTATGCTTACTTGGCCTCAAAAAAAAAAAAAAAAAAACACACTCTAATTTACAACGTATACATAGTAACTGTTTGGTTAGACACATATGGTAGACATTTAGGATCTAAGAGTATGACACAACATAACACGATAACTTTAGACACAAAACAAACCACGATCCATAAATCCATAATGACCATATGCCATCGAACTATGGCGTGAACAAGACAGGGTAAAGTCGTATCCCCTAATAAAAAATAATTCATAAATCCTCTAACTAATGTAGATAGGGAAGTAGGGTCGAATCCACAGAGAAACGAGTCTTTCTATTCCTAATTAACTAATATAATCTAGATTATGAAGTAACCAATACATTATAATTAAAAGGAACTAAACTACGAAGATTAAGAATAAGGAGAAAACAATGAATAAAAGGATATAGGGTATAGGTTCACCAATAAATAATATTCCAGGGTAGAATATAATAATCATTCATCAATGCATACATTAATCAAATTATAAAGGGCTTTCGCTACGCATTACAATCACACAATAATTAATTTACCGGTATTAAATCTCATCTTTCGAATCTCGACTTAACCATTTATAAATTAACCTGCCTAATGAAACTAGACCTAAACATCAATTCTCATCTGTCGAATCTCGAATCAATATTATTAAACTCATGCATAAAAGATCTGCGCAAATCTAGTCACAGAGCATTAAATCAATCAATAAGAAATTAATCAAGCATTGATAATTAACAACAATAAATTACCCCTTCATATTATTTATGGATCCCCACAAACAATAGAAAGAAAACTACTCACGCATAATTAAATCTAAACTAATCAAAGCAATTAAAGGAGATATGATGAAAGAAAGAAAATAAATAACTGAGATTAAACCAAGAGTTGTAGAGAGAGAAAACAAGAGAGAAAATAATACTAAGAGTTTAATTAATAAGGGAGAGAGAGAAAAGTTAGAGAGAGAATAGAGAAAAGAAAACTAAACTAAAACTAAAACTAATAAAAACAAAACTAAAACTAATGAAAAGGAAACTAAAAACTAATTAATCTCCCCCCTTACGTAATACTAGTATACTACTACTCCTATTTATAACAAAAACCCACCGACTTAACTATAAATAATGCTCACTAATGAATGAAGCCCACTAATTAACGAAAGCATCAGTGGAGCGCTTGAATGGACCCGATCAGCTAGCAGCGGACACTGGGCTTCTTTGATTTGGAATTCATGGTCTCCATTATGGTCCGTCAACCCGAAACATTAGTGTGGACCTTTCTCTTCTCTAATTGAGGCCTTAATCACCGAACTAAATTTATTTAGTACGATCTTGGGCTTTAAATATACGGTCATAAAATACGTTCTGACTTTAATATATTGTAGTGACTCAATAAGCTCGGGAACCGTCATAAATCTGCAGATTCCTACAAAATAATACTAACTCTACAAAAACACTAGAAAACGTATATTAGTTATAAAAATAGCTCCGCAGAGCTTAAATAAACACATATATGACCGTGGGACGAGGAATAAATCTAATATATATATATAAAAGGGAGTTTTTTCCCGAGTTTTTAGAGAGCCACGCAGGATTTAATTTTTTCAGCGCGCCACGTAGGATAATAAATTTTAGTAGTAGCCAATTAAATATGAGATTATTAATTTCTTTTAGAATTAAATAATTTAACTGACACATAAGCAAAATTGGTGAATTAGATAATCCAGTTTAAATTAATTAAATATAAAATATTATCTTTTAATATCAGAAATTTTGTCTAAACATTTAACAATTTTTAGCACATAAATATATATGTAAAAATATTATTTTAAAAAATTCAAACAAACCGTGCATCGCACAAGACATGAGACACAACCATTTTAAAAATTTACATTGAATTGGAGATATTAACTTGAAAATTATAATAACCACAATCACAAATTCACAACGCTGAGAGATTGACAATGTCGACCATGCTCATGTCTTCCTTCTCCTTCACTCCGTCCACTGTCTTCGCTTCTTCTTCATCTGCAGGTCCTCTCTCTTCCCTAATCCTTCTCCTTATCTTCCATGGCAGCAATTATCAATTACTAACACAGTTTTTTTTTTTTTATCAATTTTGTCAGATAATTCTAAATCTCCGAATTCAAAATCCGTAAAAGTCCGACCCGATTGGCGAGAAAAATCTCGACCAATTCCTCCCGGTGGTACTTACCCTGCCAAAGATCACTGCAGGTTTCGCCTTTCTCTCTCCTCTTTTCACATAATTGCTGTTAATGGCGGTATTTTTGTCACTTACAGTAATTGTATTTGGAGAGAAATTATTTAATAGAGCTATCAAATCGGGTGTTCGGGTTGAGTCCATGTGATTCTGATTCATCGTCATGTCGTGTCTAATTAGTAGTAGTTAATTAGTCAACTTGGACCGTGTTAGTTTTTGGCACCTCTACGATTTACTCGTATCTAATAATTAATAATATTAGGAGTATCAAATTAGTTTGGATTTAATAAGAAACTGAGAATAGTTTTGAATTTTAGTTGTTTAATATGAAATTAATGATGATAGTGATGAGGTTTTGACATCGAAGGTTAAATGTGGACTACTCCATTATCTTTTGGTATTTAAAGAGCCACAAAGGCGAGTGATGAGAATTGATAGTATCTTTTAGATACGGTAGGAATGCTTTAAAATTACTACAAATCTATACTAAGTATATGAAAACACAAACCACAACCACTTTCATGCCATGTGTCATTACAATTTACTGCTCCCTCTTTCATGTATCTACAAGCCTATTTCTCCAATTTATGTGAGTATTAAAAAATTGAAATAGGCATGTAGATATGTGACGGAGGGAGTAATATGCCACATGTACCTCCCTTTCTATATAAAGTTTCACCTCCCTTTCTAAATACAGTTAAGCTAATTAAGTAATTAGTACACATTACATAAATATATGAAATACAATTAATTAGTCTTTTTAACTCGATAAATATAACCTAAGTAACAGCCCGTGCATGGCACGGGCCAAAAGACTAGTTAAGTTTAACAAGTGTAACAATGGTAATAGTTTAATAAGTGTAACAATAGTGATTTAATTTATGAAAAATTGATGATCAAAGTGAAACGTGGCCTATTATTTTAAAACCGAAGGATTAATGCGACTATTACTCATCTGTTACAGTGGATTAAATCCCCAAATAACCTTTTGGAAATATTGTAACGATATTTAATTAATGAAAATTGATATCAAAGTGGTTAAGGGTTTGACCCTTTTGGTTAAAGGTAAACGTGGCTTATTATATTGAAATGAATGAATTAATGTGACTCTTGTTTATCTGTTACAATTTTCAGTTTTCAAGTCAAATGAAGTTATTGGGAAAAGTTTAACAATTTTATTTTTTAATGGCGCAGTCGATGTGGACTTTGTGATACTTATTACATAGCTCATGTGAAGGAGGCATGTGCTTTCTTGGGAGATGGCATGTCTAGAATAGAAGTATGCTCCTTCTCTTCTTAATATATTGTTAAACTCTGCAGTAGTTATTATTACCAAGTGGCTCCTTTTTGACAGGCTAAAATGTTACTTTGTTTACTGTTTCAATAATTTGTGTGCATGTGTTGTAAATTGATGCTTGGAATTGAATTAAATAGGACTTGAATTTGCCTCTCAAGCCTTAAGATTGCATATTTCTTTGTTCTTCTTTTCTTGAACACATTGTATGATTTATGTAGAACCAATGTGTTGATCTTCCTCACATGGTTTATAATTACTAAACTAAAGCATCATTTCGGTTTGGCTGTATTGTAATGTATTTTCAACTGACAAAATTGGGGTGCTTTAAAAACTTTCGGTCATTTCAAAGCAAACGTTGCAACCTTATACCATACTACATCCGTATTTCACTTAAAAGTTACTTGCTATTCAGACATACAGTGAATGATTCCCCCATGTCTCTTCAATAATTGATGTGTGCCTCTAATAGTCTACTTTAACTACTATAATATAGTAGCATATAATTATTATAAAATCATATAAAGACTTTGAAATCTAATTTGTACTGCTACAACCTCAACACCACCTGTGATCAATGCATCTTCATTTCCATGACACCGTGACTATCCCACAACAAAACCTTATATCAAAATCACGATTTCCCATACCCTAAATCAACTATTGATTTATTTTGGCAATTCACTAACATTATCTACTTTCTCAAGTTTGTTACTTATTGCCCTTAACTCCATCATGTCCTTACCCTTCTCAAAAGTGTGCATTTTGAAAATTAACCTAATTTATAAGCTATTATATATTCACTTAAAATAATTTAGATTCAGTTGAAATGAATAATTTATGTTGAGTAAAAATAAGTTTAATTTAGCAAAATTAAGTTAAATTCATTAGAACTAAGTTTTAATTTGTAAATTCAGAAATTGTTAAGAACAAATATAACAAAAAACCAGTAAAAATAAGTTTTAATTATTTAAAATAATTTGAAGTTCAGCAAAATTAATATACTTTTATTTAAAATAGTTTTAGTTTAACAAAATAAGGTGAAGAGAACAAGATGTTAATCCTTTGACACGGTATCAAGAAACAACATGACATGAAATTTATGAGTTCAAATCTCATTCCCATTCTATTTTAAAGTGATATATTTATCATTTGGCACAACAGGATAGAATATAAAATCAATCTTGGTACTTTAACCTCTATCGTAGACTTTTGGTTGAATTGATCCTTTGACATTGCTTTTATTGAGATGATCAAATTGGATTTGGTGTTCATGTTATGCTTTGTAGAGTGAAGTACAAATCCCCAAGTAACCTTTTCTTTATCTTTGATATAGATGCAAGTGGACTTCACTCTGGTGAGAATATATAATGAAACCACTAGATATTACTTTGTCTATATTGCACCTATTAATCAACCTTTTTTAATTGTTTATTCCACCTACTACAAATTGGAAGTCATTTTAGCAAATTCACACATGGTAAATTGGTGAAATATGTGTGAAGTAGCATTTAAATATTGCAATAATATCATAACAAGGTTTGTGTTGATGTTTAATAATTATGTAGGGTGACTTATGTTTTGGATGAAAAGGAATCTAATGAAACTTTTATATTTTGAATCAGAGGCAGAATTTAGGTATTTGCTTCTATGTGTCCTTTTTTCCTTCCCAAATAAGGGTGATAAGGGATTTAGCAAAACTCAAACTTGGCTTCCAAACACCTATACATAATCTCCTAGTTGACCTCAAACTTGTCAATTTGGAAGCTTTGGTCTATGCTTGGTTTGTAAGTCAACTCAAGCTTCTTGAGTCTTGTACTATTATATATAAGGGATAACCTATGTTGTTCAGACTTTTCATTATCTTAAGTTCCTATGTTGGATCCTAGAGTTTCTGACTTGGGTTCTGGACACTTAAATAATTTGATACATCCTTTTGGACAAACATTGTTACCCCTAACAAAGGTTATGAATTACTCTTTTTAAAAAATTTAATTGAAAATTAGCTTGGATTTCAGCTTAGACTAAGTCTTGCAAGTTGCATTTTGATTGTACTTTCACCTAGCCAAGCTTTAGTCCCTTCAGAGTAGGCTCGTTTCATTTTCACCCCTCCCAACTGCTTCAATCATGTCCCCATAGGTTTCCTAAATGGAAAAAGGAAATAAGAGCTCCCAATGATTGCCTAGTGGCATGTATGCATTGACTGATGAAAGTGTTTTCTCCAGCTTAAACTTTTGATCTAGCATTTACAAGTGACTTTTCTGAGTAAACTATGAGCTAGTCTTTTTATGCCATAGAGAACTGAATTAGAATCTAAATGTTAACTGTATGAAAATGTTTGAGGTGTTTATGGATACTTGATTAATCAACCAGAGTTAAATCAGTAAAGTGGGCACATGGCAATTTTTGCCACATGTTCCTTTTGTCTTTGATGATTGGTCTGTTATCTTCATGCTTTCAGATTCTTTCTCTTGTACTTGGAGCAGAACTACATCAAAAGTTAGTAACATATTACTAGAGCGGACATTCTTTTACACTTTCTCAGGTCACTTCACAGTGACTGACATAAAATTCCATCATTTTGCCACAAAAGTCTTAGGCGTCTTGACATGCTCTGCTATGCTATACAAATCCATTCTGGCTAGCTAATTTACCTTCTTTCATTTCCTAGACTTTGGAGCCCTTGGTCCATGGGAGAGGCAGGAAAGAGGATTCACTTGATGAGACATATCTAGGAGTCTATGAGGATCTATTGTATGCTCGTAAAATAAAACCTGTTGAAGGTAACTATTATCCTCTAAATGGAGCCATGGCTTTGCTGGACATTGAAGATTTAAATACTGATCAATGATGTATATATCTTGAGATGTTCTGACCATCTTGTCTTTTTCAATATGATTAAAGCTTGCTGTTCCTGTTCACTATATGTAAAGCTCAAAAGAATTATAATTTTTTTGTTCTTTACCAGAAAAGAAGAAATTGATATTGTAGCTCCCTTATACCTCAAAAACTTTCCATTATGAAATTTTATTGATCTAAAATAAAGTTATTAAATATGTATCAATTGATGGAATGGAAGTTGGTGGTGAAGTTCATTTTGTGCTAGACTACTTCTCTGTTGTTTTGTTGAATTGGCAGATCGCCTTGAACAGCAACTCGATAAAACGTAGATATATCATCTTGTAACTATAAGTCTGTCCAGCTGTCCTCAATGTATTTATTTTAATTTTATTATTTTTTTTGTGTGTTACTGTCTTTTTTTTTTTTTTTTTTGGGGGGGGGGGGTTGTGGCTTCTTTGCAATACAGAGACAGTATTCCTATTCTGATGGATTGTTGATTGATTTTGCTATTAATAGGAGCACAATGGACGGGTATAGTGACAACTATTGCTGTTGAAATGCTTAAAGCGGGCTTGGTTGAAGCAGTTATCTGCGTGCAGAGGTAAATGTGTAGTTTAATAGCAACTTGTGGTTATATATTGTTTTCATGATCACTTGTACTCTAACTGTCCCATGTTTATCCTTGCAGTGATCCGGAGGATAGATTCAGTCCAAGGCCTGTATTAGCTAGGTATGTTTATTAAGTGCTATGCTAAAGATGATTTGCTGTGGAAATTTATTCTGCGTTGTTTATTAGGGCTGGCCAAACTGGATATCTTATACAGTTCGAAATTTCAAATATGCAAATATTTTAGATCAAAATTTTATCCAGATATCAGATCAGAAGAACTCAATTAAGTGCCCCCCCTCTCCCAGCGTTCTTGTTACTTGCTAAATTTCTAAGGTTTAATGTTTGTCAGGTGTAATGAATGCCAAAACAAAAGAAAAACTTGATTTACCTGAAAAAAATAAACCAAGTTAAAGACATCAGTACAACAATTTATCAATATTGAAGGAGTTCTAAAAAATTAGCATATTATGGAGTACATAATAACGTCAATGAATTCAGCTGAGTGTGTAATGTATGAGGTTAGCAGTGAGGCATGGTGCTTGCAATGCAAGGCTTTTGCTTTTGCTATCTTATTTTAAAAATTGTTTTCAAACCATATCCGAATGTTTTCAAATGCAATCTGAATCCAATCCAACATTTTCAGATATAAAAATTGGATCAGACTTCCTAAATTTCCGTTCGGATTTCTTAGCCCACCCCTAATGCTTATATTAGCCGTTTGCGTGTATTTTCACAATCTGAAGCAGCTTGTTGTTTATTTTTTCCTCCTGTTGAACAGGACACCGGATGAAGTAATTGCAGCAAAAGGTGTTAAGCCAACTTTGTCTCCAAATCTTGACACACTTGCCCTGGTTGAGGTGCCTGATAAATTTTTAATAGCTTTAGCAAATTATTTTTTTTCCTTGATTACCCCAAGTTCTTCAAGTACAATATAATATGGAGATGTTTGCCTTTAAGCAAAATGCAAAACCTGCATTGTGTTGAGAAATGTATTGATGTGTACTACCTTTTGATATATAAGTAATCCCTTTTAGACTTAGCTAAATACAAAAAAGGACTAAACAAGGCATAAGTATGTATGGAACTATGAATACAATTTTGTTGTTATCTATTGTTGTAGATATTACTCATATCTTATCATAGGATTCGTAATACAATGCTCTGCTGTAATTTAGTATGGAATCGTGTTTATATGTCTCATATTTGTGTAATGAAAGCTGGGAAAATCACTTTGAAATAGAGGGAGTAGTGTTCTAATGTTATTCTAATATAAATAAGAAAATAGGAATTCTTTCATGCCCAGAATTTATCTAGTAATGTTTTGGATCTGACAGGCAGCTGGTGTAAAACGTCTTCTCTTCTGTGGTGTTGGCTGTCAAGTGCAAGGTGTGTTCTCCTCCAGAACTTGGCAAGGTGTATCTTCATATGATTTCTCATGACTTAGGACTGATATGCAGGATAACTTAACTGCAGCACTGAGATCGGTGGAAAAATATTTGAATTTGGAAAAACTGTATGTTCTTGGCACCAATTGCGGTGAGTTTATGTCTAGACTTTTTTGAGATGGATTTATTTTTACTTTTTATTATCATTTATATTTTTGTATTATATGGAGGGCGGTTGAATTAGTATGCTTAGGGTTTTTACTTAACCTCTGTTAGAAATCTGTGTTCTGTTGTCATCTACATTCTAGCAGTAGCTTTATGTTTTAGGATATGCTCTCTTCCTATGTTGCTCGTACTTGGGTACCCATGTCTGACACAAGTATGTGTCCAAGTGCCCGTCTCGGCTTAGGGTTGAAGTGTCCAATCCACGTCTACGTATTGATTAACCAACAGACCAACACAGCTACTTGATATAAATCTGTAGTCTGTGTAACATAGCTCTCATCTCTTCAGGAACTTAATTATTTATTGTTAAAGTCAAACCAGATTCGACCTGACCAAAGAGATTTAAACCTCTTTTTCCCATTCATTAAGTATCTTTAATTCCGTAATAGTGTATGATAATTAGAATTTGGAAAATACACATTGAGGTAGATCTAACAAGATCCCATTCGATAATTTTTTTTTTCTTTCTATTAACATGATTTTGTGGCCAAAGTTCCATCAAAGTAGGAGATAATATTAGACAAGTGTAGACTAGAAAAGTTCATATCAATCCAAACCATACCTTAAAAAATCTAGTCCAAAACACAATTTCAGGTGAAGAGAACATAGTCTTAGATGTTTTAATTGTTATATTATCTGAGATGCTGATCAATCCATTGTTGGCCTCATAATTTCTGTACATGGTGCTACTACATGAAAATTTGAGCAACACATGCTTTTTGGCTTTTCATTAGATTAGATTGATGTCGTTGTTCTGTCTAAAATGATCAGGAGCTCTGTAAGCGAAGGTCACTCTAAGTGTCCTTATTTGAAAATTGTGGGCAGATAGGTAATCTATGTTTTTCACTTTCTCTTGTCAACAGTGGACAATGGAACACGAGACGGACTGGACAAGTTTTTAAGAGCTGCAAGCAGTGATCCAGACACAGTGCTTCATTATGAATTCATGCAAGATTACAAGGTTCTAATTTTTTCTTTAATTTTGCTGAATTGTTGTGAATTTCCATGTTCATGTGCTGCTGCTGACCTTATAATGTGCTCATTCACATTTCTTGACAAAGGTTCAGTGGCCCTCATTTTCTTGCTGGGTATTCTAACTTTGTTTAAGTTTCTTGCTGAAGATAGATTGAGCAGATATAATTAGCTACTAGTATCCTATATTAATGCAATCTTTCATTGATTGTCCTAGGTCCATTTGAAGCATTTGGATGGCCATATTGAAGAAGTAAGATGAAAATTTGAACTTCCCATCAGCATCATGAGTGATCATCTTGGTTTATGCACTACGTATAGATTCTAATCTTCTATATCAAACAGGTCCCATACTTCTGTCTACCAGCCAATGATTTGGTTGATGTCATTGCCCCATCCTGCTATAGGTATTGGTTGCATGGCTAGTCTGCTATAAACTATGCAGTGTATGCTTTCAAAATTTCTTCCATTCAATCATTCTGATATGTGACTGTCTTTTTGCAGTTGTTTTGACTACACAAATGCATTGGCGGTGAGTATCTATTTGTCTAATAGATGTTGTGCTATCTTTCTTAACATAATCATGTTAGTTTTTGTGCATATGAGTTATACATGTTTCGTAATTTTCTATTTTTACTTTTTCTTTTTAACTGGGTATGGTTATGAATTTATGATTAATCTGAATATCTTTATTTTTTTTTAAATGATTCTTTCAAGCTTGTATCTTATATTGATATTTGAAATTTTCATGTGGTATTAGGATTTGGTAGTAGGATATATGGGAGTTCCAAAGTATTCTGGTACCAGCATGACACAACATCCACAGTATGTCACTGTTAGGTGAGTGAAGTTTCCTCCTCAGTTGTGTCTCAGATATCGTAGATTACATAGTTTAAATACCCATGGACCCCTCTTCTCCCTTACCCTACAGAGATAGGGTTGGAAGACTTGGAACTAGCTACATTCAATAAGGTTTAAGTAGATCCTCTAAAAGTTGGTTAGTAAGGAAACTTAACACAGTAAACTTTATCAAATATAAAGAAACTAAGCATGCTTAACGCATTGACAGTGGGTGTGTAGACTTTACCAGTTGAATGCTTATTTACAATGGTTTCGGAAGGAAGGAAAACATCCTTCCTAGTTTATTGTTAATAAAGCTAAGCGGGCATTTTCATGTGTATACTTTTATTTCTATTTAAGTTTAGTAAGTAATGTTAGTATTTTCCAATATTTCCGTCCCACATTTTACACATTATTTCTTTTAGAAACCTCACCAGTCACCACACTCCCCAACCCACCTTTCTTAATTGTCCTTTCAATTCATGCATGCTTACAAGGCGTGTTTTCTTCTGCAATTGTGGTTTGTGATAAATAGTCTCTGATATAAAAGCAACAAAATTAGATCTTTTTTTCCTTATGTCTATTGTCATTTATTACAGGAATGAACGTGGTAGGGAGATGTTGAGCCTCATTAAAAACCTCATAGAAATTACTCCCACTATGAGCAGTGTACATATTCCAAACTATCTTCAAGCTGTTTTAGAGCATCATTTGTTTTGTAAATTTCTTAACAACTGAGTTTTTGTGCTGATTCTGGTGTTCAGGGAAATAGGCGTCCATTTGTAGTGGAGACTGTTAAAGCAGATGATGATGCTAAATTTGGTATGTATTATATGGTTTTGAGCTATGAGTGCTACAATTATTCTCTTTTACTACACAAGGGAAAGGAGTGTTAGTGTTATTCTGTAATTGCTGAAAAATAAATTATAACTATTGGCCATTTTGTAAAATTGGAATATTTAATATAATATTACGTCTTCAAAACAAAAATCTAATGCTTTTTCAGAATTCTGATGAATCAAGTAAATAGAATAGGATAAAAGACCACCTCCCCCCCCCCCCCCCCCCCCCCCCCCCCCCTTTTTTTTAATTTTTTTTTTAATATATCTTTTGGAGAATAGTGGTGTTTCTGGGGATCAAATGGCTTAGAGGGAATTTAGGCCTTTTGCTTTAAAAATTCTTATAGCTTAATTGCATCTCCTTGTGCAGTAGCTTTGAAGTTGATTGACTCTTGCTAATTTTGCTCGTTTTTTTGCAGGCATGGGACCTTCTCAGCCTGCTCCAAAATTTATCGGAAATCTGATTGCAGCTGTCCTTAACTTTGTAAGTATCTTTGATGGAACACTTTACGGTCACAGGTACTAGCAATGACCCCTTTTTCACTAATTTCTTTATCCAGATTGGACCAAAGGGTTTGGAGTTTGCCCGTTATTCACTTGATTATCATACCATTCGGAACTATCTGCATGTAAATCGTGCCTGGGGGAAGGAGAGGTGAGTATTTAATATATAATCCTAATTCTTTAGGGATTATCATACACATGGTACTAAATATATGCACTGAAACCAGGGCCACTATGCATGTACCTTCATACGCAAGGAAACTTGTTGAGATGTACAATAAAACCGGTGAAATTGACAAGATGATTTCCAGATCAAGGAGCGGATAATATATTATCGGATAAAACAATTATGCTTATCCAGAGGTTTAGCATGTGAGTTCGTTAATCTAGGTCAGTTATTCCAATGTGTAGCATGAAACATTCTTCTGGAAAAGTATTTTTCCTGTTTTGGCCTAGTTATGCAGCTGTACTACCTTTTTTATTGGTAAGATTTACGTGTACATAGAAAGGCTTATCTTCTAAAAGCGCATTATGCTATCACATTTTCTCTTTTTCATATCCTGTCATAAATTCCTGATTTGTGTCCATGTCCTGTTTGAACCTGTTTTTCTGTGTATACTTTGTTATGATCCATTGTTTAAAGTGCTCTGAATCTGCAATTGAAAATAGTTTCACTGTAAATGTTCTCTGCATATAAATTCTAATTATTTTGTACAGAATTCTAAGATACAAGTGTGGATGTAATTGACAGTTTTATGTCATCATATGCTGGTAGCGATTGTTTAGTTGTGTTTAGGGGTGAAGCCACGGGTGGGGGGTCTTTGATTTATTAACTAGACCTCTATAAAATTTTGTATATATATCATTTTAGTCAGTCAACTATTTTATATTGGGTTGCAGTTGCTTCAATGGTACTATTTTTTAGAATTGAAGCTTCAATCTCCTTGATCCTAGGTTTGAATCTCCTCTATATAACCAATTTTTATTTATTTATTTATTTTTATTTTTAATTTTCCCTCTTAGAGCTTGGTGGCTCCAAAAAGCTATGTAGTTAACAAAAGTGATTACTTATTGATATTGTTATTTTTTCCTATGCTACCATTCTACCCTTTGATTGCTTACTGATAATTACTAAACTACACTCTTCACATTGTATGTTATTTAATTTGTATAATTATCTTTCTTAATAACTAGGTTATCACATCTTTTATGGCTAGCAACACAAGAAAATATGAATGGAGATAATATCGTAGACTATAAACATACTTGTACAATTTTTTTTAAATATATATGTGGAAAAAAAAATTGTACAGATTTTCTAATTAATATTAAAACTGCTATTAAAGATCATAAAGTATGATTGATAGTAATACTCAATTGCTTTTACATTTATATTTTATTAATTAAAGTATCAACTGGCCCATGGGATTTGTTTTGTTAATCCTGGCTTTGCCCCTGTGATAAATTGTTTATGTAATTGCTGTTGCTGAATGCTTTGATACAAAAGAATTTATATGCAAAGCTACAAGCTAATTGTAAAGGCAGACTAAAGAATACTAATAGGCTAAAGCATATAAACAGGCTAAAAGCATATAAACAGACTACAGAATACAAACCAATAGAGAACATTAAGAGCTGGGCTTATCTAGTTACCAACAACAAGAGACTTGCCCATACAACTCCATTGATGTGCTAACGTGTATGTGCCTGCCATTGATGTGCTATATGACTAAAGAAGAAACCTTTCAGTATGAAGGAAACACCATCTAGGTGAAACACTTTGATTTCCCATTGTGGCATAATTATTCGTGCATGCAGATTAGAAACAGACGTTTCAAAAGCTACCTTACAAGGGATTTATGATGTTATTCAAGCTACTCTTACCAATACTCACCATCCCTCTTTTCATCAATAGCAAGATTGTCCTTTGATTGTTAGAATGCTAGCTCTAGTTCTGGGCATCTCCTGCTGTCAAAAACATGGGAATAAGAGTTTTAGTCACATATTCCCATTGCATAGTCTCATCTTAGTCAAATGAGCATTGTCTTATTGACATGACATATTCCATTTCCAACCCTAAATGTTTCAAAACAGACCGTTTTTCCAATTCAGTTCTCTACATGCCTATGTCTCTATAATCAGAAGAGATTTTGCATCAGCTGGCTTCAAGTTTGTCTCTATTATTTTTGAAGAATCGTAGCTGATTTGAGTTGGGGTGAGGCCGAGGAGATGGGATGTAAAGTATGGTTGGTCCACTTCTTAGATGAATGGTTGGGATTGCATGAAGGGGAAAAAACTGGGAGGTTGAGATTTTATTGTTTTGCTAGCTTAGGTGTCAAATCCTGAAATTAGGAAATAGAGGAAAAGAATTGAAGAATTTCTAATACACTGTTGAGAGATGTATCATGTGCCAATGTTCTACCAAGCTTCAGCATGAAATTTGATAGATTTTAGAGGATTGCTTTTTAAGGTAGCAGAGTTTGTAGAACTGTATGGCATATTTAGTTGTTCTTAATCAGTGATTTGTTGTTTGGATGTACAATTTGATATTTGAGACAAATTCAATTTGTTTTACAATAATACTTTTTTTTTTAATCGTAACATAAGAGATTTCCACGCATGGCAGTACACATTTTTTTTTTAATTTAAATATTTTAAATTGTGTTGTAGTAAAAGTTAGAAAAAATTTGATATTATGAAAGCATATATTGGGATGAATATAACAAGTTCCCACATGACTATATCTTTTCCAATGTATAAATCACAAAGGCAATCAACCGAGTGTGTATGAATAGTATAAAATTTTAAATGCTGTGATTTAAAATAAATAGAGGAACTATAACAATTTGAAAAGTACCCTAGTGTCAAAAATCCCAAAATCTTTAAATTTGTAGTTATTGGCTATACTCCAACATCTTTTCAGCAGCAGATGTTGAACCGAATGCCAATGTACCTTGGACCTTAACCAAGAAGACTAGGTAGAGACTTCATTATTGAACAAAATAGGTAGTAGTGTTGCCAACTTTTGATGTAGGAGATTGAAATATTCAGCATTTGTATATTTCTGGTTTTGGTAGGATTTGTTCCTTATACAATCCATTGAACTTATCAATGGTCATTGCTCAAATGTTGTCAACTTGTCTTGTGCATGCTATTACATTTGGATAGACTTGCTTAGCTAGTAGATTCTCTTATGTTGTACTGAAGACTTAGGTAAAAACTTTTTTCCAGCCACTCTCTCCTCTAGAGTCCAAGCCCTCCTCACAGAAGGCGATTTGTTTGTTGAATCAATCATTAAGCTTATTGATTATGTAATGCTATTAGCTTAGCCAGTGTTCCTAGCCATATGTTCTCGTTCATAACAATAACTTAAATGTAGAATCCTATCATTTCGTAAGAATTATTAAACCTCGTCGAGAAAGAGTTGGTTAAGAAGAATTGATTGTCAAAGATTGCCTTTTGTCCTTTCCTGATATATACATATAACCTGCAGCTGAAAGCACTAGATGACATTAGAGATGGAAGATTCAAAGTTTATAATTCAGCATTTATTTTTATGACAAAGTTTTTAATGTGTCGTGGTAAAAGGATTGTGAAGGGAGACATGGAATGAACTCTTCTGCAGATTTGAGTCAAACAGCATGGGTCTCATGTGGGTTCTTTTATTTCTACATTGCCCTTTTTTAAAATAAATTTATTCATTTTTATTTTCTGTCTTCAGTTGTTTCTTCTTCTTCTTTGTTTACCATTTTTTGTAATCATTTAAAGTAAAGTCTGTACAATAAAGAAGAATAATTTTTATTGTATTATATTTGTTGGCTGACGGTTAACTGATTATAGGAGTATTTATTATATACTGTTATTGGCGTTTTCTGGGAATATGGGACAAAACATGGAATTTTCTGTTTTCAGAAGTGAGGAATTGTGGATGAGGAGTGACGTCGGTGAAAAGATCTTAGTGGCTGATGTATTTACACCATTCACTGGAGGTTTGAGAAGCTTCTGTTGGTCTGTTGACTGATAAACTGTGAGCTTTAGGTTAGAGAACCGTAGTATGAAGTCGGTGCTTGTTTTATCTGTACTCGGCTACTTGTGTTAGACACGAGTCAGTGTCCAAGTGTTAGACTAGGCTATTTTATGATAATGATTTGGGTCTATATTGAATTGTCAATTATCCTTTCCCATGTCATAGTATCAAAGATCTGTTATAAATAATTGAGGTGAAATAAAGGTTTTAACGTTAGTCCATACTCAAATTTATTGTTGTTGGGCAACTTGATTGATAAAAATTGTTTGGGGTTGCTTAAATATTTTTTTGAAAATCCTTGTACATTAATCAATTTACCATGGAGCTTCCTAATTAAAATGGTCTTATTTCCCTGGTGTTGACTGATCAAGGTAGCCTCAGGAGTTTGTGTATCGACAATACAAATGGCTCTGTTTGCTGTTATTGTAGAGTCTATGACAAATGCATTAATATAATTATGCTACGTCATTTAATTAGTCAGTTTCTAGAAAAGTTTAAAGGTGCATCTGATAAGCGCTCCTACTTCTGAAGTCATATACGGAGTATAACTTCTAGATTGAGAGATTTCGCTGTGAGCCTGAGTACGAGTATGGAAAGGGGATGATTTTCATTCTTTAGTCGACAACTTCTTCAGGATGGGGTGGAATCCGAGTACATCAGTTTTAATCAAATAGGAAATTTTACAACTGAAATGATTAACACCCAGAATGATATATATGGCCTTCAGAAATTTATACCCCATACCTTGAGTTTAAATTCTATCTGCATTTATTTACCTGTGTACTGACTTCCTCATAAACACGAAATTGATGATTTTCTTATTTCGGTCGACTATAGGGAGGTGAAAAACATTCTATTTTTAGAGACAGGTGGGGAATGGAATGCATAAATTGTAAATAGCAGGTGGGAATTCTGAATCAGCTGCATCACTTTCTGACAATGGGAAATTTTCTGCACTCGGGACTGTCCATAGATGAATGTCAAAAAACTTTGGTGGGCTCTGTAGCATGTGATATGCAACATCAGAGACATTACTACCCTAGTGTTTGCTTGGTTTCCACCTTAAGATCACTATCAAGCTTGAACTGACAGTCTTTCTAAGGCACTGAATAACCATGGGTCTTACTGAACGAAACGGGCTGGCCCCCCTTCTGTTCAGGTATTGCCCATCTTTAGTTGCATTCATGTCCAAGCTGTTCATATCTATCTTTGAAGCTTCTACCCACTTGTACACTGTAAACTTTTAGTGTTTTTATTCTTTTTCGTCTGGTTAAGAAGATAAGTTGCTCGATGATAGTAATGTCTGGTTTGGAGCTTAGTTAATTCAGGTCATTTTCAGGTCAGTTGGAGTCAAGATAGTATATCTAGGCTAGTATGATAATCAATTAATAAATAATCAGTGTTGGTAACATGAGTTTTCAATTTGAGTCATAATCGTTGTTACATGTAATTTTGGTTACAATTTAGTTTTAACATTGATAATCGAGTTTGGTCAATCATGTCAAGTCAGTTCTTAGTCTGAATGTCTGATACTGTCAAAATCTGATCATCAAGAATCTGATAGAAATGAAGTTCTCCAATAAATATATGTATAAGAGGCAATTATAAATTTGATTATATTTTTTTTCATTGTTACATCAAGGTATTTCACACAGTAAAGAGAAAAAAATAAAAATAAAAAAGTAAAAAGCCTCATCTTCCTCTATACAAAAAGGTGCCCCTAATATTTAGAGACTGGGATCTTTTAAGGAAGAGGGCTGCTTTGTGATCTTTGTGTTCCTAATTAAATAAAATGTCTATGCAACCTGATTTGTGTAGTTTTATCAGAACTGAACAACTGCCTAAATCAGACAAAAATCCACAAAAAAGAAGTAAAAAAAAGAATTTGAAGTTATCTGAACAATGTTTAGTTTCGCAAGTTTTAGTTGTATTTGTTGCTATTTATCTTAAAACTGCGAAATACACCGCCTGTGACAAGCAGCAGGAGGCTTCTTTTGCTTGGTTTCTTCTTTCCAGATTTTTCCAATGTCTTCTGCTACTCTGATGGCATCTTCTGATGCTCCGGATAATCCTCGTTTTGTGAACCCGGCTGCGTATAATCCGGCATTTCCCTTCCAGCCATTGGGGAATGGCGCTTTCGGGAATCCATTTTTGGTAAAGAAATCACTTTCCTAAAGAAGCAAGAATGAAAAAAGAAGTCAGTTGACAATTCTTCAGAAAAATGCTGTAATAACTTCTGTAAAGTCAAACCAGACAAGACTCCAACATCCTACGGTTGGGGTGCTTAAGTTACATGGCTAAGGTCATTATTTAAATGTTTGACAAAACCACCATTAATTTTATTCCCTTGATTTTAAGATCCAAACTGGCAGTCATTTTTATATCGTTTTTAATTTTTCATTGAAACTCAGATCTACTAGTTAAAAAAATAAGAATTTATTTTTATGAAAGACAAAATGTAAGTGCAAAAAAGAAGAGGAAAATATAGCAGCCTCTGTTTTTATCCTATGATAACTAACAGTTTAAAGAAAGGAAAAAAAATCCAAGAAAATCTCAGTTTTCTGAACTGTCAAAGAAATACTAGACATGAAAAAATCTTATAAAAAAATGACTTAGTATGAATTTTGATCCTCACCTTTAGCCATAGGGGAACGTTGCTGCGGTACCCAGTAGCGAGGATAACGGAATCAATCTCACGAATCTCTCCATCGACAAAGGCGACTTTACCTCTGGCAAATCTCTTGATACCAGGAACAACCTTAATCTGTCCTGATCTGATTTTACCAAATGTACCAAGGTCTAACACTGGGGTCTTCCCTTCTGTTTGTTTCAGCTCCATTGGACCAACTTCCGGCCTTTTTAGACCATATTTGTCTGTGTTTCCGAGCAATAAACTTGCTAGAAACAGCAGTATCTTATCAACTGTACGAAGAGAAAACCACCTCAAGAGTGTCATTGCCAACTCGAATGTTGATTTCCCCAGAATATCTTTAGGCAGTACATGAACCTGTTGAGAATCAAATAAATTTTACTTGGTCAGTTTACGCCTAACACATATTTTTCTTAAAAATTCATAGTTTTTTTTTTTAAAAGTTTATGTTCTTACCGAGCTACGAACACATAGTAAGGGTTGAACATCATGGTTACAAAGATCAAGAGAAACTTCCATGCCCGAATTTCCACACCCTACAACCATAACTTTTTTGCCGCGGTATTGCTCACCAGATTTGTACTCACATGCATGGATAATATCACCACCAAATTCATGGAACCCAAAAAACTTAGGGACAACCTTCTCAGCATTTTCGCCAGTGGCAACCACAATCCACCGGCATATATACTCAACCTCGCGCTTGTTGGTGCAGTTATCAGCACCCAAAGCGGTCTTAATCCTCCAAAGACCACATGTTTCATCATACTCAGCAGATTGCACTGACTCATTGAACTGAGGCTGTATGTCGAATTTCTTAGCGTAAGACTCAAGGTAGTTTATGAATTGGTCTTTTGAAGGGTACTCAGGGTAGTTATCAGGGAAAGGGAAATTAGGAAGTTGACAGAATTGCTTAGGAAGGTGAAGCTTAAGGCGGTTATAGGTACGTGTTTGCCATAGTGAAGCAATGCAGTTGGCTCGCTCAAGCACGATAAAGGGGACGCCTTGTTCCTTAAGCCCTGCAGCCACTGCTAAACCCGAAGGTCCAGCACCAACTACCACCGGCCCATTCACCCACACACATCGCTTAGCGAAGAATTCTTCGTGGTTGGCCGAGGTGGTTTTGGCTATGAAAGCGGCATTGCTCACCGGATTCATTATGGTAATATAGTTATTAGTAGAGTTGAAGTATTAGTTAGGTTGTTTGTATGTCGAAGGACTAAAGGAGATGTATTAGCAATAATAAGAGGAGAGAGAAAGCGCGAATGAGTTTTAGAGAGAGGGAGAGAGGGAGAGAGGGAGAGAGATGGTTAATTGCTTGGTTGGAGAAATGGGTGTAGTGAGAATGGGGGAGGTGGTAAGAGGGGTTTAAATAAGGGGAAGATTGCCTTAAGAGATGCATGAGACTAGCATGTGAATTAACTTCTCATAGAAGAGCTCAAAGAATTTTATTAAACATTTAATAATTCAAAAAATATTCTTGTATTCATAATATTATACCATAATATTATACAATGTATGTATAGAAATTCTTCTATTCAAGTTGTTTAGATGTATTATTGTCGTATACAAATAAGTATTGTATCTGAATTTTATTTCATATATTTATATATTTAAATATATAATATTTATATATAAAAATGTATAATTAACATTATATACTTGTTGTTGCATTATGATTTTATAGCACCTGCCATTAGAAGGTGCTTTTAATCATTCTTTGATTCATTTTAATCATTTCATTATCATTGCCACTGGCTCCACCAAATCCTGTATTTTCTCTTTTTAAAGAAATTTTAATAAAGTTTTCAACTTTTAAAATGTCTTCTCAAAGGTTACGTTGTTACTTTTGTGAGATTTATGAAAGATGATTAGTAGAAATAGCAAACAATAATTTTGGTACATGTTATGCACCAAGATAGTTTATCACATGGTTATTTAGGTAAAATGAACATTAAGCTTGAAGCCCGAGTTCGATTGTAAGCCGAGCAACCACTAGCTTATGTTCAACTTTGACTTATGAAAATGAACTTTAATTTTGAAGCTTGAGCTCGATTGCAATTGTTGCAAGCCGAGCAATCACTAGCTTATTTTCAACTCATTAACTAATTAACATGTTCAATTGTGATCTCCATAACCTGATACTTACCTTGACCTTTTGACTATATTAATAAAAACTTTTGAAATTAAGGTTACGTCATCAAAAGGTCTTACGTTGAAGAAAAAAATGAAAAGGCTAGCCAAACCTTTTAAGTTATATTCCCCTTGTAGAATCTATGTAAGTTCTTCATACTGGTGTGTAGGTGTTAGAATTTAATAGAAATATATTAGGTAAGATGAATGACCTATCTAAACCCAACTCCTCATCACAAAACCATCTATATATACAACCATAATGATTGTATAACCATAAGCAAAGATATTTAGGTCGCATATCTCCTCACCTTAGATCCTTTACCGATCAAATCTTATGAGAATTAATTTGATAGATTTCTTCTATCCCCTCAAACTGGATTCCCTAATAAAAATTAAATACATGAATAAAATCACCGATATGATTTTGAAATTCTTTTTAACATGAAGTAAGCTTATGTGGCACTCCAAATTAAAAAGAAGATTAAACAACAACTTCTCTTTATGCCAAGACTTAAATCATCCTTGATCAACTAAAACATAGCATATTATATTAGTATACTTGTGCACCCAAGTTTAGAAACTACTAATAATATAAAAATTAAATGTTGCTTTGCTTGGATATTACGTGAATAAGACTTTACATTATCTCCTGTAAAATGCTAATTTAGAGATTCTAATTATGCTAATTAAGGTTTGTTGTTACATCCTGGTAGTGATAATGGTCGCATATAGAGGAATTAGTTTGCTAAGTCGAAGGCAAAGACTGAAATTTTAGTGGTTTTTAATTGTGATCTAAGATGGACAACCGTATTACAGATGAACATGTTGAGCTACAATTAATGTTCATGTCTCTTTTACATACCTCTTTTTATCTTTATATATATATATATATATATATATATATATATATATATATATATATATATATATATATATTTATCTTTCTTTTGGAAGATCTATAACTTAATATATAGTACTACTATATGTATAGCTAGCTTTGTTTCTTTATCATCTTTTTTTGAGAAATCTACTCCGAGGTCGAATACCGTAGTTGATAAATTCTTTAATTCAACTTTATGGCGAAATAAATGTAATATTTTAAAATAAAACCATATTTAATAGCAAAATATATTGTATAAGTTTATCATTCATAAAAACAAATTTTATTAATCAAATGACATTTTTTTAAAAAAATAAATTTATCACATGACGTTTTTATAAATAAATTTACTTTTTAATTAAAATTGGGTGCATAGTTAATAGTTACTTGATAATGTAGTTGATTTATTTAAATAAATCTAGGTATTCTCAATAGTGTTAGATTATTTGAGTTCTTTTTATAAGAAATAAAAAATAAAAAGAGAGAATTTGTTGAGAATAAACTCCTTTTTTTTCCGAAGAAAAGAAATTATATTTAGATGTGAGTGTGTTATTCAATACTTTCTCCATTTTTTTTACTTGCAATACTTCCCTAAAAAGGAAATGTCACAATACTTGCAACACACTATAAAAGGAAAGTTATTTTAGGGAAAAACTATATTATTTCCCTTATTTAAAGCACATGTCCCACTAAATTACACTCCTAACAACCACTCATCCTATTTTAAAGTTTATTATATCATGTAAACCACACCATTCTTAATTACCGCGCTAAAGGGTGTGTTGCATCTAAAAGAAAACGGAGGAAGTATATAGTATAATCACTAGATTATCCCCGTGCGATGCACCATTTTAATAAAAAAAATTATAGTATACAATTAATCTTTTCAATTTTGTCATAATTCATTAGAAGGAAATTTCTTAAAAGAAATATAGTTTGAATATTTCAGAAATTTTCTGCGTGTTTGAATATTAGTGTTAAATAATTGAGAACAGGACATGATAGATCTTTAAATTAAAAGAAAGGAATACAGTTGCCATTCAATTTACTATGCTTCGATTTTCTAGATTAAAATTGTTGAAAGAACTTAAAAAAAAAAAAAAAAAACCTAATACCAGAAAATGACATCATCAGTGGTTTTAGGCAGGAAATAAATTCATAAGAAAACGACACGTATACAATTTTTAGGAGATATGATATCAGTAATATTTTGTTTTATTAATAGTTAATAGATATGATAGGGTGATGGAAGTGAAATGATATACTTTTCATTTTATTTAAACAAGGTAAGAAACACACGCAAATGCGTGTGTGTGCACGCGCAATATAAAAAACTTGCTAAATTCTCCTCTTTATCTTATAAGGTAAGGGGTCCTACCATATAAAAATTACTACGTAGAAGGGAAAAAAAATCAAGAGCAATTTTATTTTTTATAGGGAGTAAGAACAGTTAAAGATATACATTTATGTGAAAGAAGTGGAGCAGTTATTATAGGGTAGTTATGAACTTATGATAGATAGTTTTTAATTATTTAAATAATGGTTTATGTTTATGGGTAGTTATGATAGGATAGTTTTTTTTTTTAAAAAAAAAAATTAATTGTGTGTAAATAATGTAATTTGTAAAAAGTAGAGGGGTATTTTTGGAAAAACAAAATTTATCGACGAAGAAGTCCTTTCTCTTTATATAGTACTATAGGTAAAGAGAAGTAGAAAATCAATAAACAACACATTCAAACAAAAAAAGAAAATAAGGATCAAATTATCTTCAATATCTATACATTCTTAGACATGCCAATATAACATCTCATGTAAAATTGTAAATCAATACAATAGTTTAGTTAGAATTGTGCAAAAATAAATAAATAAATAAATAAATGGTTCATTTAGAAATAATATTAAATTTTCCTATAATCTTTTCTAGAATATCCATACAAAACTTCTTATTCCTTAAATTTGAAATTTCATTCACTTAACATGTGTGATATAAATTTCTATATTAATCTCTTTCTCTTTCTCTCTCACTCTCAATCGCTTCATATTTTATGTTATGTATTCGTCTTACTAACTATAATGAATTCATTCATCATTCTTCTCACCCATTCTCGATTATAAAATCTATACCCCTTAATATACGTGTTTAAACGTAATTAAAAGAGAACAGAGGGCGTATGACTTGACGAGAGCAAGACTAGTGTTAAACTGTTGCTCCTTATACGGAGTAACTCCCTAGTTGCTTAAACTACAAGAAAAGTAAAAAAGATAAAGGGAATGTTACTAATATATGCTTATTACCGATGAATGCATGGTTTTTGTGCTATTAACATATCATTTCATTTGGCTTCGTTCCATGCTAGGCGGCTGCTCATCCCAATGGTTGCAAATTTTCATATAGCCGCTTTATCTGGCTGTTAACTATTTTTCTACGAGCTGAGCATCTCTTCTCTTCTTTCACAATTTGGTATGGATATCTACGCCTACTACGCTACTAGTTTATTACCATCTAAATGTCGTGATTTGAACCTATAATCTTCTTACAACATTGGCTCTAAAACCATGTTAGATGATCAATTTAATAAAAGGGTATGATATATGTAGTCCTTACAGCTGCAAAAACAAGCATTAAGAATTAGGAATTCCATGTATTCTAAAAATATTGCACTGTTTCTTTCAATCTAATTCATCATAAGTTATACCTAGTGGGGTGGTTGGTTTTTTTTTTTTTTTTTTGGTAAGATGAAGGGTGTATCGAGCCAAAACTCCTCACGGATCAACCTGACTCGGGTTAACGGGCTAGACAATTTGAGAGAGTGGGAGAAGGTAAAAGAATTTCACTCCCCATATTGAACTAATGGGGGATTGAACCCCCAACATCATGGTTGGAAGCTGATCTCCTTTTCACTAGACCAAGTTTAGTTTGGTATATCTAATGGTTGGCAATTAATCATTATACAAGTGCATTATTATACGAAATGTTACATTCATAACACAAATCGAATAATCTTGTAGGAACAACTACAAGTTATGATGAGGCAATCTTGTAAAGAAACCCAAAAGAGAATTAGAGCAAATTTAAACATGAGGCTCCATATGAGTGTTGGGAAGGAGGATACCATAGCAATCGGGCCTAAGTGAGCCTCCCGCGAAATGGCACGAGCTGAAACGCGCTTTTCTCACTGGCCGCCTTAATTTCAGTAAAATACTACGCTAGTTATGTTACAAATAATTATTAAGCTCATATTCAAGATTGACTGGCTTAATTCTCGTGTCACGTATGATTTTTCTAATATTATAATAATGAATTATAATGTTAATTCAACAATAATTTATTGTTGTAAGTGAAGCACAATAAGTTGTTTTTTATACTTATATTATAAACATTAAGGGTAACTATTGCATTATGCCGGCTTTATAAAAAGGAAAAATGCACTTTAGTAATCCTAACTATGGGCGATTTATTTCTAATAATCCCAAATAAGGTTTATTATTTAGTAAGTCCAATTATGGGGTCACTTTGCCTCCAATAGTACCAACCGGTCAACGACGGGTCAATGACTAACCATGACACGTGTCAACACGTGATTGGTCCAATAAAAAACCCAAAATCCAAGCCTATTAGCCACCCTAACCCCCACTGAATGCCAAACGCTAATCTCCACCGGAAATCGTCCAGTTACCCCCCCCTTAACCACCAAAATCGGCCGCACGACCCTCTACCACCCATTTAACCCACCCCGACCTCTGAAACCAACAAGCCATCCCACCCCGACCTCTGAAACAACCAAGCCATCCCACCCCGACCCTTAAAGCCACCAACCTAACCCATTCCGACCCTCAAAACTAGACCCTCTACTTGAATCCGCTGCCTAAGTTGCACCTCCTCCTTTCCTCTACTGCCGAAATGACCGATTTCGAGAATGGGAAAAAGGGAGGGGGCAATTTTGGTGGCGGAGGAAGGGAGATGGGTTTGTTGTTTCGAAAGTCATCGATCGGTGTGGATTTCTTTGGGAGTCGCAATGGGCTAAATAAGTGGTTTAAGGGGTTGCGGTGGGTCAGATAGGTAGTAGAGGATCGGCCGGCCCTTTTTAGAGGTTAAAGGGGGGTGGCCGGTCGATTTCCGGCAAGGTTAGGAGTTGAGTTAGGGTTTGACGGTGGGAAGTTGAGTGGCTGGGATTTTCGTTTTTTAAATTTTTTCTATGTTTTCATTTTTAATATTTTTTAATTTTTGAACCAATCATGTGTTGACGTGTGGCTGTAAAAACCAAAAAATCTATAGAAGGTTTGGTCCCCCGACAAACTGACCACGTACTTGGGATTATCAGACAATAAACCTTAATTAGTTGGTATTATTAAAGTGTATTTTTCCTTATTATTATTATTATTTTTTATTCATATGAGCCACAAGGGCGGGTACAACGGGGGGCGGGGGAAATTCCAGCATATGCTGGGGGCAAGGATCGATCCCGTAACCTCGAGGTTACGAGATGGGAGTGCTACCATCAAGCCAACTCCACATCCTTATTTTTCCTTATTAAAAAATATGAAAGAATGAACTACTGTGTTTTATTTAATAGAAGAAAAATTTAAGGTAACACCCGTGCAATATAGACATATATACATCCATTCTTAAATTATTATTCTGCTCACACACTTTGACGGATACAATATTTTATTGACTAGTAATTAGTTATTAAGAGCTAGGTTAAATCGCGTGCAATGCAAGGTTATTAAATATTTTTTTACAATAACATTATGAAATTTGTATAAATATAATGAATTGAGTATAAATAAATACTGGTTATATTAAAAATATATTTATAAATATACAAGAGAATATATTTAAATTACATGTTATAGCTATAATGGACTGTGTAATATTTTAGGAAAAGATTTATATATTATATAAAACGATACAATTATTTTTCCTTAGGTAATATTTATTTCTTAATTAAGAAGGTACTTTTGGAGGAATTTTTTATAATAACATTGCCAAGTATCCTCTTTGTTACAACAACAACAGCAACAGCAGCAGAGCAGCAACAGCAAAAACAACCGCAACAGCAACAACAACAATAATAATACAGAAATCTTGAGTAATAATATTATTCTAAATATATTACCTTATTTGTGTTTATTTATTTTTAAAACACCTACTCGTAATATACATATATAGAAATTTTATCAAATAATTATGTTTTCCTTATAGAGTATGTATGGAAAACAATGTATCTGTCAAAATACAAGGAAAATTTTAAGTGATAAAAAAATTGAGGAAGTCCCTCTTTTTTTTTTTTTTTTTTTTTTTTTTTTTTTTTATTTTTTATTTTTTATTTATTTTTAAAAGAGGTCTCAAAGACCTTAGCTTTCATTCATAGGAAGCTCACTGTCCAAAACAGATACAATGCAACTAGGAAAATCAGAAAATCATACTCTACTACTAGTTCCCCATGGCAAGCAATGTGCTAGTTCATGAGCAACCTTATTTGCTTCCCTACGAACGAAGCTCTAAGTAATCGACTCTAATGAATTACAAACATGATAAATATCATCTAAAATAATGTGAAAGTCGTTGCTGAGGAAGTCCCACTTTATTATCTCCTTAGTAAATAAAATTCGTTTATTTAATGGCAAATATAATAAATCAGCAATATTTCCTAGTCATCATTGCGTATTTGTAAATAAATCAACTATTGTAGGGCTCATTATCTAGTCATCATGACGTACATGCATATTTGTAAATAAATCAACTATTGTGGGGTTCATATTTAATAAAAAGTTTTTGGTTAATTTACAGTTCTGCCATTTGATAAACATAAATGTTTTTTTTACCAAGGAGATAAACTTGTATATTCTCAAAAAAACAAAAAAAAAAATGAAGATTTGACAACAAAAAAAGGAAAGGAAAGAAAAGATGCTTGGATAATTATCAACCAGGAGATTATATGTGTCACTCCTAGTTTCGCTTTTAGTATAGGAAAAATTGCCCAGAATAATCCCACCTTTGGCCCATCCGCTAAAAATAATCCCACCTTTGGATTATTTTTAAATAATCCCACCTTTACCCCCTTATCTTTTTTAATGGTCCCATTTTACCAGGAACCGGTTGAGTAGGTAATTTTTATTTTTTTTTTAAGTTTAATTGACACGTGTAGCGACTTGATTCGTCAAAAAATAAATAAAAATAATAAAAAAAAAAACAAAAAGAAGTTAAAAAAAAGTAAAAAAAAAAAAAATTAAAAAAAACACCATCACCTAAGCCACCACCATCCCCACCACCACACAAACCCAAACCCTACAACAAGCACCCCCTAGACCCGAAACCACCGCCACGGAGATCGGGTTGACTGGAATCCCACCCACCTACCCACGCAGCCAACCCAACCCCATAAACCAATAGACTCAACCATTCGAAAACCCACCAAACTAAATCAATAAATCCCAGAAAACGGGATGAATCAGGCAGGGGAATTCGACGTTGGGGAATCGAGGGACGGGAGAGTTTGGCTGGGCAGAATCGGGGGATGGGGGAGGTCAGTAGCAGTAGCGTGTTTGTGGCCAGGGCGGATTTGCGTCTGTGGCCGGGGCTGCGCGTTTGCGAAGGAGTAGTAGTGGCGCTGCTATTTGGTGGTTTGGAGTCGGGCCAAATGAAAACTTGGAGGGAGTGGCCGGAATCGGGAAGGGGAAGGGATTTGGTGGTCGGATTCGGGGAGGGGAAGGAGATGGTGGGCGGAAAGCCGGTGGCTGGGGCTGCCGTATTCTGGTTTTAGGATTTTTTAGATTTTTTTTTTTTGTTTTCTTTTTTTTTTATTATTTTTAAATTTTTTTTTATTTTTTTACCAATCCTATAGTGACACGTGTCTAGTAACTTGTAATAACAAGTTAGGTGACCGGTTGAGACCATTTAAAGCGGAAGAGGTATAAAGGTCGGATTATTAAAAAATAATCGAAAGGTGGGATTATTTTCAGCGGATGGGCCAAAGGTGGGATTATTGCGGGCAATTTTTCCTTTAGTATATAGTTATTGATTTATTATCTATGTTCATTTATTTTTAAAAAAACATACTTGTAATATAAATATATCAAATTTTGATTATTTTATTTTATCTTTATATAAGAACCAAATTATTCTATTTGAGTATGTATCGAAAACAATATAATTGTCAAAATGCAAGAAAAATACTTTACATTAAGAAAAAATTAATGAATGTGTAAGAAAAAAAATTAATGAAGATTTGAAAACAAAAAAGAAAAAGAAAAAAAATGGATGAACATTTTTGTAGACGTCGCTCGAAGTGCGCCTACGTTAAAAGCATGTGGTGAATATGCTTGACACTCTTAGGAAGTAGGAATTAACATAATACGATTAGGGACAAATAAAGTAGGGAGCCGCCAACAAGTCTTTAGGGAACTTGTAAACCGTTCACGGATCATAAAAAGGCAACCACGATAAGGGACAACGATAGGCAACAACGATTGACCCGTGAAGGTTACACCCCATTCATAATCCATGAGATTACTAACTCCATATAGTTCGGAACCACGAAAGGAGGATCGGGGATGATGGTACAAAGTGAGTCATGGAGTCACATTCGCCCGTATTGGCCTCTACTCGATTCTTATTGTGAAAAATGATTCCTGCGATCTCAAAGGCATACAAACAAAAATTCAATTTGCTCCAAGTTATTATTATGCTAAATTGGTTGAATATTAATGCAACACATAATTCTAAAATATTTGTGATCACTTGAATTAATTAACAAGATTAAAAAGGAACCTAAACCGGTTGTCCAAATTATCTTATTAAGCGTGATTTTCAATTACATATTCCTTTTAAACATGCAATATAGTGATCAATAAATAGAATAAACATTAATATTGGAAGCAACTTAACCATAATATCGTTAGTCAAATTAAATATAAAATAACCTAATCATGATGCTAGCAATATAAAATAATAAGAGTAACTAAGTGAATTAATTACTCACTTTTCGCATTTCCTTGAATTGTTACATCATGAATAAACTGTTGGTAACTTCAATAAAAAATATAAATCAAATTGAAACAATTAAATTAAATAAAAATTAGAGTTGATTTAGTCCAAGCCCTCAGTCAATTATACCTTTCACGCCTTGGTTTAAGAATAGAACTTTGGGTATTACATGGACTCCTTGGAGTGCTTAGGGGAAGTATTATGAGAGAATAGGGTGGCTAGTATTTAGGCTAAAAAGGGAGAAGAGAATTATTTTATGATCAAGCTTGTTGATGATTGGAAAAGGGGTGATATGACCTCTATTTATAGAGAAAAAAGAAGGGTCGAAAAAAACAAGATAAGATCCGAATTAAATCGGAATAAAACTCGATAGACTGCAGTTTTTGCGGTTTTTGTTTTTATCATATCTTTTGATCCAGAAATCGAAATAAGATGAATAAGATGTCGTTGGAAAGCTCTTGAAGTATACTTTCTAATACAATTAGAATCAGATTGAAATATTTTGTAGAATAAAAGATATGGCCGAAATAGTGAGACGGTGTCAGTTTTGGATAGAGTTTGACATTTTATTCATATCTTTTCCGTTATAGCTCGGAATTGATATTATAATATATCATTGGAAAGATAATTTCAAGGGCTATCCAACCATATAAAATTTGGATAAAATATATAAGGCACGAAAATAATATCTTTTAAAAACTTGTAGAAGCTTCCAATTAATCCTAATTGGTTTAGGAATTGGATTAAATAATTTGGACCCTCCACATGATCATTGGGTCGTAGGTAAGGTTGGGTTAGCTTCGGTTTGGGCTCAGTTTAATATTTTGGCCATAACTTATTCGTTTACTCGGATTTGGGCTTATAATATATCGTTGGAAAGCTCTTTTAAATCCCCATCCAAATATTCAATCATTGGACCCAGATTATGGACCAAAATAAACTGGATCAAGTTTTATAAAAAGGACACGAAATGAATGATTTTAAAGGATACGAAATGAATTATTTTGGGTTTAAAGCCACGAAAAGAGGAAAATAAGTGAAGGTTTGGGGAAATGGGCCTAGGAATTGGGTTGGTTTATGAAATGAAAATATGGATTTGAATATGGATTTAAGCACTCAAAGATTAAATACTAAACCCGACCAATAATGGCGCTGAAAGGTTGTTCATCATTGAGTTTGGTTTTGGGGAGACATTTTTAGGTGTCTACAATTTTCAACAAGGAGATGAAATGTGTTTTTCCTAGTTTGGTACTTGTAACAAACTTATTTAATCCAGAATTAGTTGTGGCAATATTACTAATTACTACCTGGGTTCTAACATACGCATGCGCGCTATATGGCTAGTTCATTAGGATGAGTTTTTGCAATTGATTCTAATGTACTACACCTATTTGCAATGGTATTTTATTGTAATTATTTGCATATAGATGATAATGCTCAAAACTTTTATCGAGTTAATTTATATTTAGTGAGGAGGAGGCAAAAACTATCAAGTTCTAGAAATAAAACTGGTTGATATCTTTAAAGTACGTATTAAGACAAAACAAATAAATAAGGTATCACCAAAAATTGGGACTAGTAGAAAACATAAATGAGCACCGAAAAATGCACACCAATTATTTAAAACCGGCGCAAATGAGTTTTGTATATTTGTATGTTCATTTTAAGTATATGTTTGTACTTTTGTATTCTTCTTTCATGTATTTGAATCTCATCATTGTTGTGGGATTTAGGTATTTGGTTTCAATGTGGGTCTTTGATATTTTTACCTTGACAAAAACATGATCTTGTTCTAAGTATTTTACCTTAGTTGTTCTACAATGTGCAAAAGATGGTGAATTCCACCTTTATAGATGGAAAAATCTAACTAATTCATTTAAAAATGGGTATTGGTGTTTCTCCATTTGTCACATATCTGTAATATAGACAATTGCGTTTATACTCTTCTATTGTTGGCCACTTACATATGACACCAATGCTAGCTTGTTTCTTTTAAAAGCTCTTCTTTCCCTTCTACCTAAATTGGATTGTATGGACTTTTTTCTGGATATATTTATCTATAATTTAAAAGAATAGATGAGTTTCTTGGTTTGAACATGTAATTTGTTGGATAAACGTGGAAAGGAAAGTACATTATGATATGCATGCTTACTTTTATATTCCTCGTAAAAACTTTAACAGTTCAGTTTTTTTTTCTCTTTGAAGAAATATTTAGTGTGTATATTGAACTTTGCAACTTTAACCAGTTTGTCAAGGCTAGAAGTTGAGCACTGTGTCTCATGCGAAGCTGTAATTGAGCTGGGTGTATCTGTTTTCAAGGTACTTACTTCACTGATTGCCTATTGCTATTATCTATCTTTGAGTGCTGGATTTTTATTGCTATAATTTAAATGGTGACTGGTATAATTTAAATTAGTTTATAAATTGCTATATGTTTTTTGCACTTATAAACTCTTTGTATGGCCATAAATACGTGGGCTAGCCGTAGTGTAGACACCCATTTTTGTCTCCTCAAAATCAAACCCGGTGATGAGTATCTTTCGCATCGAATCATAACCGAATGAAGTGAAAGTGTGGAAAGTTTAGTGTTGCGGATAGTTTTAATTTCTTTTCTCTTCTCTCTGTTTTTGAAAACTTATTTTAAGAAAACAGCCAATCCAGTTTGGTTGGTCCATGATATGGGTCCAATAGTAGTGTAGTTGGATGGGGTTTGACAAGATCTTTCCAACGATATATTATAAGCCCAATTCCGATGAATATTGAGGAAGTTGTGGCCAATTTACTGAACTGAGCCCGGTTTGAGTCTTATATGCGGCCCAATGATCTAGGGGAGAGCCTAATATAGATTTATCATTCCTAATGCAATTAGGAATGGTTTTAGTCTTCTAGATTCTTCTAGAAGGTTCTTTTCATTCCTAATTCAATTAGCATTGATAAACTGACTTTTGTTGACTTTTCAGAGTTTTAATTAAAATCAAAGAGCATTTTTGAGGAAAAATACGATTTTATCCTCCTGTACGACAATTTCTATCTGATTTTAAGAAAACGCGTGAATTTCTGAATCAGCGCCAAAGCATTGGCGCCTGGCGCTAATGTTGGCGTCTGGCGCCAATAGCCAGTGTTGGCGCTAATCAGATTTTATATGCGCTAGAACTCTGTTTTTGATATTTTATCTTTTTGGCTGATTTTCTTTATAAATAACGTTGTAAAACTCCGTTTTCATTCATCAACAATTTTCAACCAATTTTCATTCATCTACAATCTACCAACTCTCATCAAGATTCTCTTGATTATTCTCTCTTTCTCTCTTTTTTCTAACCTAGCTTCTCTCAAATACAAAATTCCGTATTCATAAGATCTAGAAACACCTAGCCATATTTGAAGTTGCCTTCGCCCTAGACGTGAAAGGTTTAATTTATGAGGGTTTGGTCCCAAATCTCTCTTTCCATTATTTGATTTAATTGTTTTGTTTATTATTTTCCTTGAAATTACAAACGTGTGCATTTTGTTATTAGAAAGAGGTACGAGGCATCCAAGTAAGTGCTTTAATTGATTTATTGATATTATGATGTTATTATGATATTTCTAGTATTATGTTTAGGGTAAAGAATAAGTTCCTTAAATTAAACATGATTGTTATGATGCCTTTTATGTCATTCCTAATATTTATGATTGTTAGTATCATGTTAGGGTTAAAGATTTGATTTTTATTGTTAGTGACATACATGCTAGGGTTTGTTATTAATCTTGTTAGTATCATGCCTAGGATCTTGCTATTATTATGCTTTAACATGATTATGATTTATTATCATGATTATTTTTATACTTGTTATGATTATTTTTATTATTATTATTATCATTATTATTATTATTATTATTATTATTATTATTATTATGTTGCTTGATATTTATTGTTATTGCTTGATCACACCTTTTATGCATGTTTAAAGGGAATTGGTACTTGTAATCACGCTTAATAAGATAATTAATAATCTTGTTTAGGGTTAATATGATTATAATTCAAGTGATCGCCAATAATAGATTTATTTGTGCATTATATTCAACCAACATAGATAAACAGGTTTAGGGTTAATCCTATTGCTTGTATGTTAGTCAGAAAGCGCACATGAATACGATCAGAATAAAGTAGAGGCCTATTATAAGGGCAGGTTCAATCTCTTTAAGGTTGGATTTGTACCTTCATCCCCGAACCCTATTTGGTTCAAGACCTTTTGGAGTTGACGATCTCTTGGATCGTTAAGGGGTGTAACCTTCACCTCGTGAACGGTTTACAAGTTCCTAAAAAAATTGTTGGCGACTCTTTTGCTCTATCTTCTTCCCTTTTGGACCCCACCGTACTTTAGTGTATGATCACAGTGGGGTTCAAGCTAGGGGATTAACGCTTGAAATATTCCCTACAGATATAGATATGTTTTTTTACAAAGTCTTGAAATATCTTAAAATAACACCTACTTCCTTTTATTGTGTTACTATAAGAATATATATATTTCTTTTGACACAGGCAGTAAGGTTTAATAATTATTTACTTTTTTTTTTCATTGTATTATAGGATCCTTTTTTGTATGTAGCAGTTGTTCATAATATATGGGGCTGGAAAATGTAGACGAAATTGAAATTGCAATTGCGCATTATAAAATTTTTTGTAGAGTTCATAAGCGTATCATGGAGGTGCTGAAACTGGGAATTTTGGGGATGGAGAAAGAAATTAATCAGAAGAAGGCCGAGGTCGATTTGGTGTTGAAAAATGCAGCAAAAGGAGTGCAGAGTGTAATTGATCAATGTTAGATTATATAAATAATCTCATGTATATATTAGTTTGTATTTTACTAATATGTCCTTAGTAGTTAACCCTAGAATAGGCTTGTATATATATTGATGTTTGATCAATGAGAAGCCTACGACAAATATTCTATAATTCTTATATGGTATCACGAGCATAAGTTAATTTTCTCCTTAAAATTCCTACTGCCTCTTCCGCAAACCCTATCTCTTTTCTTCTTCTTCTTCTTCTTCTTCTTCTTCTTCCATGGCTGATTCAAGCAAGCTTCACCTTGCTACCATGGTACCCAACATCAAGGCGTGTATCCCTGTTACCCTTGATTATGCCAGGACTCTTTACAACAGCTGGTCGACCCTCTTCCAATTGCATTGTTGTGCTAATTTGGTCCTTGAACACATTATTCCTCCAGCCGTTGATCCTTCGGCCAAGCCATCCGAGCCTACGGATGTTGAGAAAGCCTTTTGGCAAAGACTTGATGATATTGTTCGTCAATGGATTTATTTGACGATTTCCACTGACTTGATGACCCCCATTCTCAATCACGATGACACAGCGGCTATGTCTTGGAATCGATTGAAGGAGTCTTTTCACAATAACAAAGCTGCCAGGGCTCTTCAACTTGATGCTCAATTCACCAACACCAAGCTTGAACAATTCAAAGGTGTTAAAACCGATTGCACTCGCCTCAAAACCCTTGCTGATAATTTGAGGATTGTTGGAGACGCGGTCTCTGACAATCGAATGCCTCTACAATTATTGAAGGGTCTATCCGAGGAGTACAAACCTTTTCGTACGTCGGTTCGTCATCTCACTCTACTGTCATCCTTTGATGCCCTACGCTCCATGCTTGAGTTGGAGGAGCAAACCAATGCTTCGGATCTCCAATTCGAATCCAGTGAAGAAGCTTTATTGGTGCAATCTTCTTCGACCTCCAACAACAACGCTGACAATTTCCAGAATTGTGGAGGGATTCGTGGAAATAATTCGCGATCAGGTGGTCGGAAAAATAATAAGGGCAAGGGCACCGGAAAAGGGAAGGGCACCGGCAGTTTAGGCAGGGGTTCGGGTGGTGGCTCAGGCAGCCGCAACAACCAGTCGCAGCCACAGCAGCAGCGCGGCTCCCCTGCATCACAGCAGCAACAGGGGATGCAGCAACAAGGGGGTGGATGCTGCCACCACCGTGGGCCTACTGGGGTCAGAACCATGGTCCGCTCCACCCTGCCCGTACCCCACTCAGCCTTCAGGTTCAGCTCAATGGGCACCTGTTCGATCCGGGCAACAACAAGGTGTTCTCGGGCCTCGACCTTCTTAGGCTTATTTTGTGACCAATCAACCTCAAGCTTCGGGGTGTGTTCCAACAAACATAGAGCAAGCAATGCATACCATGACTCTTGCCGACCCAAACTACTACATGGACACTGGAGCTACATCACATATGTCGTACTCACAAGATAATTTGTCGTCATATGTTTCTTTGAGCAATCATAATAATTCTTCTATTATTGTTGGTGATGGTAGCAAAGTTCCAATTCATGGTTATGGTCACGACTCTTTACACCAAAACACACTTCAACTCAAAAATGTCCTACACGTACCTAAACTTGTTAAAAATCTCATTTCCGTTAGAAAGTTCACTAATGATAATAAGGTGTCTATTGAGTTTGATCCGTTTGGGTTTTCTGTGAAGGATTTGCAGACGGGGAGCAAAATAGTGAGATGTAATAGCAGTGGCGATCTCTATCCTTTCTTCACCGATCGTCAACTCCTTTCCACTTCAAATCCGTCAGCTTTTGCAGTTGTGTCTCCTAGTGTTTGGCATTCCCGTGTAGGTCATCCGGGCAATGTAATTCTTAGTTCTTTGCGTAGTAGTAATCTCATAAATTGTAATAAGGCTTTAAAACATGTTTGTCACTCATGCCCTTTGGGAAAATTAATGAAATTGCCATTTTATGATTCTATGTCTCATACTACTATGCCGTTTGATATTGTTCACAGTGATTTATGGACTTCTCCCGTTCTTAGCTCTCTTGGTCACAAATATTATGTTCTCTTTCTAGATAATTACGCGAATTTTTTATGGACTTTTCCCATCTCATCCAAGTCCCAAGTTTACAACTTGTTTTTTCGTGTTCGAACATATATTAAAACTCATTTTGAACGGGAAGTAAAAGCCTTCCAATGTGACAATGGAACGGAATTTACTAATATTCCATTTCAAAAATTTTGTAAACAACATGGTATGACTTTCCGCTTATGTTGTCCATACTCTTCTCCTCAAAATGGCAAAGCCGAAAGAAAAATTAAGACGATCAACAATGTTGTTCGTACTCTTCTCCATCATGCCTCCATGCCACCTACTTTTTGGCATCATGCCTAAGACATGGCCACTTACCTTCATAACATCATTCCTACAAAAATTCTAGACTATAAATCTCCGACTCAAGTTCTATATCAAAAGCAACCCGATTATTCCCATCTTCGAGTGTTCGGTTGTCTATGTTATCCCCTCTTCCCATCCTCCAAAATACACAAGCTTCAATCTCGCTCTACTCCTTGTGTTTTTCTTGGTTATCCATCTAATCATAGGGGTTACAAGTGTTTTGATATATCGAGTCGAAAGATCATTATAGCTAGACATGTTTGGTTTGATGAGTCGGTTTTTCCCTTTTCTAAAATTCATACTCCAAATGTAGGTAATAATTTCAAGCCTTTAAAATCCCACTAGCTTGAACCCCACTGTGATCATACACTAAAGTACGGTGGCGTCAAAAAGGGAAGAATATAGAGCAAAAGAGTCGCCAACAAGTTTATAAGGAACTTGTAAACCGTTCATAGGATGAAGGTTACACCCCTTAATGATCCAAGAGATCGTCAACTCCATAAGGTCTAGAACCAAATAAGGGTTCGGGGATGAAGGTACAAATCCAACCTAAAAGAGATTGAATCTGCCCTAATAATAGGCCTCTACTTTATTCTGCTCGTATTCATGTGCGCTTTTAACTAACATACAATCAATAGGATTAACCCTAAACCTGTTTATCTATGTTGGTTGAATTTAATGCACAAATAAACTATTATTGGCGATCACTTGAATTATAATCACAATTAACCCTAACAAGATTAGTAATTATCTTATTAAGCGTGATTACAAGTACAAATTCCCTTTAAACATGCAATAAAGGTGATTAAGCAATAAAAATAAGCATCAAGCAACATAATAATAATAATCATGATAATAATGATAATCATCATAAAATTATAATCATAATCAAAACAATAATAATCATAAATAAAATAATCATTATAATAATAATAATAATAATAATAATAATAATAATAATAATAATAATAATATTCATAATCATCATAAATTATAACAATTATAATCATAATCATGTTCGTGATAATATTAAAGCATAATAGTAGCAAGATCCTAGGCATGATACTAACAAGATTAATAACAAACCCTAGCATGTCACTAAGCATTAAAAATCAAATCTTTAACCCTAACAAGATACTAACACGAGTAAATATTAGGAAGAACATAAGAAGCATCATAACAATCATATTTAATATTAAAAATACCCTAGACATGGTACTAGGAATATCATAATAACAATATTAACATGATTTCTACATCATAATATCAATTAAATCAATTAAAGTACTTACTTTGATGCCTCGTACCTCTTTCTAATAACAAAATACACGCGTTAGTAACTTCAAGGAAAATAATAAACAAACAATTAAATTAAATAATTGAAAGAGAGATTTGGGACCAAACCCTCAAAAATTAAAGCCTTTCACGTCTAGGGCGAAGGCAACTTCGAATATGGCTAGGTGTTTCTTGATCTTGTGAATACGGAATTTTGTATGAAAACAAAGTTTAGAAAAACCAAGTTTTGAAGAAGATGAATGAGAGAGAGATGAATGGGAGAATACTAATGAATGATTGTTGAAGAAAACTTGTGAATGAGGAGAATTGGTGAATGAAAACGGAGTTTTTGATACGATATTTATAGATAAAATCAGCTAAAAAAGATAATTTAACAAAACAGAGTCTGACGCTCAGGAAACAGAGCTGGCGCCAATCCTGGCTAGCTGGCGTCAGGCACCAATGGCTAGCGCCTGGCGCCAAGCCTGGTTCCAGGCGCCAAGGCCTGGGGTTGGACGCCAAGCTTGATTTCAACGCGTTTTCAAAAATCTGATAAATTTACCATATTGGAGGATAAAATAATATAATTTCTTCGAAAATGCTATTTGATTTTGATTAAAACTCTGAAAAGTCAACAAAGTCAACTTATCAATGCTAATTGAATTAGGAACGAAAAGAACCTTCTAGAAGAATCTAGAAGACTAAAACCATTCCTAATTGCATTAGGAATGATAAATCATATTAGGCCCTCCCCTAGATCATTGGGCCGCATATAAAGCTCAAACCGGGCCCAGTTTAGTAAATTGGCCACAACTTCCTCAATATTCATCGGATTTGGGCTTATAATATATCGTTGGAAAGGTCTTTGCAAGCCCCATCCAACTACACTACTATTGGACCCATATCATGGACCAACCAAATTGGATTGTCTGTTTTCTTAAAATATAGTTTTCAAAAATAGAGATAAGAGAAAAGAAATTAAAACTTTCCGCAACACTAGACTTTTCCACACTTTCGTTTCATTCGATTATGATTCGACATGAAAGGTACTCATCACTGGGTTTGGTTTTGGGGAGACACAAATGGGTGTCTACAGAAGCCCCCACTTTGACTGAGTTTGGAGAAACGCAGGTTTCGAAAATAAAAGTCAAAGTATCGATAGGGACGGAGAATGATTCAGAACGTTCTGCAATCCTAAACCAATCTTGTAACGCCGATACCTGCAAAACTAGTGTTAGTTAAACAGATAAAAGAGTTAAGAAACGCGTATCTTACACCGTCGAGCACACCTCTTTGAAAGTAACCGATTGTTTTGATGACCTCCTACAAGCTAGAGAATGCCATCCTGCTTGAAAACCGCTACGCCTAAATATAGAAGACTGCTTTGCCTGAAACTATCCTCCTCCGCAATGATAATATTCCACATCCTAGGGAATACTATCGAAGATTGTTTCTCTCGAAACAATCCCCATCCGTATTGATAATATTCAACATTCTAGGGAATACCATCGAAGATTATTTCTCTTGAAACAATCTCCATCCGCATTGATAATATTCCACATCCTAGGGAATACCATCGAAGATTGCTTCTCTTGAAACAATCCTCAGATGTTTGTGACAACTCTCCATAATCCAGGGAACGCCACCTTGCTGTTTCGATGTTCACTCGTCTCTGGACAAAAAGCTTCCTTTTGATATGTTCACGCTCCTCTGAACAAAGAGCTTCTTTTTGATATGATCTTCTGAATGATGTGTCCACGCGTCTCTGAACAAAGAGTTCGATTGATATGCCCACGTGTCTCTGAGCAAAAGAGCTTGAATGAAATGTCCACGCGTCTCTGAACAAAAGAGCTTGATAATAGGGAATGTCCACGCGTCTCTGAACAAAAGAGCTTGAAAAGGATTGTCCACGCGTCTTTGAACAAAAGAGCTCGATTGATATGCCCACGCGTCTCTGAGCAAAAGAGCTTCAATGAAATGTCCACGCGTCTCTGAACAAAAGAGCTTCGATGAAATGCCCACGCGTCTCTGGAGAAAAAGAGCTTTTGATGGAAATGTTCACGCGTCTCTGAACAATAGAGCTTCGGTGCTTGAATGTTTGTTGCGATAATGTTCTGAAGAAAAATTCCGGAAGACCAACGTTTGTCGATCTCTAAAGCTCGCCTGAACTTTGCTTTCGCTAAAACCAGTATGCCGGTGTTTCCGTGATGAGCCAATTCTTAGGCGCTTCAAGCTAAGTGAGACGATCTTTTATCAGGTCGACCACTTATTGTGATTGTAATCAAATTGACTACTTAATCATGTCAAATTGCTTATAGGGGTTAACTGGCGCACCAAGGAACTCAAAATTGCTGTATGAAGTCGAAATCACCTTTCTGAGAGGCTTCGAGCTCTGTCGCTGCTGAAATATCTCTGGCGCCAAGAATTGGAGTAGGGTCCTCCCTATTCTGTTGCACCTGTATTTATTTTTTACTATAGAACTTTTCCAATCTCTTTAATTATCTTAGGGTTGACCTAAGGCTTAATGTTGCTTGACTCATCGGCTTGACACGACTCAAGGTATAAACTTGACTCGATATGATTGACTGACTCGAGGTTGACTCGATTCAAAGTGTAATGACACATGTGTTAGACTCATGACCCGTGTGTGCATAGTGTTGATTATGCGACTCGAAAATGCAAAAAAGCAAAAAATTTCCGTCATTTTTGTGGAGGGTACCGACTTTCTCCCGAAAAAGAAAGACGTGAAAAAGAAGAAGCGAAGTTTGAAGATGCATGTTGAATGAGCTTAGTCAAATGTTGTTTGATACTATCTCTCAAGGTTTAAGGATTAATTCATCCTAGGCTATCTCAATGGTTGACTCAATGGTGAAAGTATTTGGGTAACTTAGGCACGGAGGCTAAGCACTTCATACTTCGATGTAATGACAATTATGAGTGATGTGTGATGTTGATATGACAAGGAATGCTTCAACGTTGTGTTAAGATTCCATGATAAAGGGTTCCTAAGGGGAGTAAATTTGGTCATGTATATGTGCAGTGTGTGATAGTGATACTAAAGTTAGGCCACAAGAGCTAAGTGTGTGGAAAAATATATAGAAAAGAGTCAAATGGTGGTGACTCTTAGGCTAGGTAAGCTAATGATGTAGGGATCAAGCCCCCAAGTCTAGCTCTAAATGAATAGGGATGAGCATAGGAAATCCCCTTATATGATCATGGTGTAAGTGTGTGAATGTGAATAGGAATGCATTTTTCATTACGGTCGCACCTCTATGTGAGGTTGCCTACGTATCCGTTAGGAATCAGGCCGAACGTAGCTCTAGCCGAACCTCGCACAAGTGTGTATACCTACAAAAAAGGTCTTTTTAAGGGTTGTAACGTGGTTAGGCTAAAGATTTGAAGAAGAAGGGGATAAAGGATCAAGACCCTAGATACGCCCCCAAGGTGTGCAACCTTGCTTTTGAATCTTTGTATTTTTATACTTGAGTTTCTACTCTTTTTTTAGCTCTCTTTTATCTTTTTCTTTAGCATTTATTTTATTTTTGCAAGTGTGGGCAATCCCGATCATGCGGTCTATCACTCACTTGGCATTCATGTTTCTCAGGCACGGTACCGAGCACTCGATAAGAGATGCAATCCGAGACGTGCTCATATCAAATATATTTTCATATCAAAGACATTGGAACACTTGCCCTTTTGTACACTTTTATTTATTTAATTTTTTTGCTTATTTTTGCTATTTATTTTGATCTTTTGAAATCACTCAAGCTTTTTAGAATTGCATAAGTTGCACACCATCCCATCCCAAGGTTAGGTAGATGTAGGTTGAAAAAAGAAAGGTATATCGTTAGACGAGGCTCAAAGTGGTTTATGAAGAAAGGATTTGTAAATTAGAAAGGCGAAAGGAGATATGATGTGGCTACAAGGGGTGCCTCAAATCATTGGTATACCTTGTGCTTAATTCGACATGGATTTTTTTTTTTCTTTTTTTATTTTTTTTTATTATTTTTTTATTATATTTGATGCAATATAATGAAATGATCATATATAAGGAAATAAATGCTCATTTTATTAAAAAGGGAAAAGAAAAGAAAAACTACAAAAATAATCTAAAGGAAAAGAAAAGGTACCTATGCTAGACTTATTAGGGAAAGGAAAAAATGAAAAAGAAATAGAAAAAGAGGTCATGAAATCTTGTCATTAAAGCTCGCCTCTTGTCTTGTGTTGTTTCCTTTATCATCACTCGCTCTTCTTGTTAACTGGAGGTATGGGAAGCTTGTTATAATCAATCAAATGTTGGATAGCCTCCTTTAGCTTCCAACAGCTCTCAGTAGTATGACCCCTACCTTGGTGGTACTTGCAGTGTTCGTCTGGATTCCAACTAGGCAATCTTTTCTTAACTGGGGGATCTTTAATAGGTCCTATGGGAGTAATTATTCCCTTGGCATGGAGTCGATCGAAAGCATCATCGTAGCTAATTCCGATAGAGGTAAATTCCCTTTTCGGTTGCTTTCGATTACTCATGGCTAGGATCTCACTAAGGTCGAAAGTACCAACACTATTACTAGAATACGTGTTTTCGGAAGAAGAAGGATAGTCGTTCTTCTTCCCTTTACAGCTACTGATGCTATTGTTACTAATCTTCGCCTTCTTGTCGTGCGGAGGAACATGAAGGAGATTTGAATCAATGAGATCTTGAACACGATCTTTGAGGGCGAGACATACTTCGGTGGTGTGACCACGACCTCTATGGTATCGACAATAAGAATTTGGATCCCAATTGGGAAACCGTTTTTCAGGTGGAGGGTCTTGACTGGGACCAATGGGGTGGATAAGACCTTGATCGTGAAGACAGTCGAAAGTTTCATTGTAAGTCATTCTTATTGATGGGTATTCTTCAATGGTCCGTTTTTCCGGTGGCTTAGGAGCACTGAGTTCTTCATTAAACCCTTGGCGAAAATTTTGTTCGATGGCCATCACCCGATTTGCTAATCCTTCTACCACATTCAAGAGCATGACAATGACATCTTGCAGTTTTCGAATGTCCTCTTTTAGACTTGACGAGTCTTCCTTGGTATTATCTAAGAAAAGACTTTCATCCTCCTCAATTATGGCCACTTCATCGAGAGAGGTCATATAAGTTGTCTTGATCACGGGCTCTCCTACAGGTGTGATAAGAAGTGATGGATCAAAGGATGCTTGGTCATCTTCGATGGCTAGAATCTCAGAATTTTCATTGTTATTGATCAGATCTTGAATAGCTTCTTTGAGTTTCCAACACTCCCCGGTGTCGTGACCCTTTCCTTGGTGATATTTACAATGCTTATTAGGATCCCACTTAGGTGGCCTGGCTTCTGGAACCGGATCTTTGATGGGCCCTATGGGCATGACTAGTCCTTTGTGATGTAGCTTCTCGAAAGCCGTTTCATAACTCATGCCAAGTGGAGTGAACACCTTTTTTGATCTTTGGATTCGTGGTTTAGAGGTGTTTGTAGCACGTACCTCATTAGTGGGGGAGGAAAAAGAAGGATGGTCGCTCTTCTTTCCTCTCGCACTATTATCTTTTAGAAGGTCATCTTCAATGTCAATGCCTATATAATAGACAGCTTTGAAAGTATTCAAGTTGTGTTGGTACTTTAAGTTCTTTGAATACTTCCCTTGGAGATTCTTGATAAACATCCTCACAGATTCTTTTTCGGTAGGAGCCTTGACCATATTAGCAGAAGTTTCCCTCCATTTATTGAAGAAAGAAGTGAACCCTTCGTTTTCCTTTTGTTTTAACATCTCAAGTTGTCTTTAGTCTGTTTCGTCTTGGATGTTGCACTTATATCTATCTATGAAAGCGTTTGTTATCGACTCCCAAGAAGAGGTTTTTTCTTTCTCGAGAGAAAAGAACCATTGTTGACAAACGGTTTCGAGAGATAGTGGGAACAGAGAGGGGAAAACCTTCTTATCGATACCCTTAATGCTCATTATAGTTTCAAAAGCTCTTAGATGGAAGTAAGGGTTATCTGTTGCCTTGAATTTAGGGATGTCAGTGGCGTTGAACTTATGCGGAAGAAGTTCTTTATCCAGCGAGACCCCTTGAGAACTCATGCCCTGAAATTTATAGTCACTAGATAGCTTGCTTAGACTCTCTTGCATGAGGTTCATCTGTTGTTGCTTCACGGGGTCATCGACCCTAAGTGCGAGAAGTTTCAGTGTCTCAGTCACAGTAGCCAGTTGGTTCTTAAGATCATTGACTTCTTCTTGAGTTGCCATTATCTTCTTAGCCTTCCTCTTTTGACGAATCGGTTTATCAAAAAGCGAGACTTGAATAAAGAGGTTGTCCTTGATTAATCGCCCTTCTCTCCTCGACCAAGTACTGTGGAAAAAGAATTTGGGGATACTTACTGTTAATTATTTGACTCAAATTTTATTCAACATGCAATGGATGGAGGGGGTGAAGAAAGATGGGAATAGAATGTGAAGAAGATTTAGGTGGAGGGATATGAAGAATTAGGAATAGAATGTACCCCCCAACTCAAATGACGGAAAGACCGACTCATGCATGGACCTAAGACATGGTCATGGCGATGTACTCAAAGTGTGTGCTAAGACTAGTGAGTGTATGTGACATGTTAAGACTCGTGTCATGACCATGTGGCTAGACTATGTGACCAAGACTCGATTAATGACTTGACAAGGTGTTATTGACAGTGAGAATTAACCGAATTAATTAGCAAACTGGTTAATTAGACCCTAGGCGATGACTCGACCAATAATCCGAACTGTCGGCCAAGCGACAGGACTGGCGTCACACTGTGGAGCTTGGCGCCAGACAACATATCTTTCGTCAGGCGCTACACTCCATAGTGTGGCGCTACAGCTCAGACCTTGGCGCCAATATTGGAGCTTCGTTCCGGGACTGTTTTCAGTGTTATTAGTCAACTGGGGTATGCCTAAAGTCGTACTAGGTCAATTTTGACTAAAATATTAGACTTCATTGATTCAAATTAATTAATTAATTAATTAATTAGGCAAAGTGCTTTAAGCCATTAATTTATTTAGTCTCAACACAAGTCAACAAATGGTTAAGAGAAACATAGAATATATATGCACAACAAATAATGCACAATTAGTCAAGTAGGCACAATATGATGCAATGCGTTCGCAACCTAACCATGACTCTAGTTCTCTAAAGTTCGGGATTTGGTTTAGTCAAAGAGGGTCCATGGTTAATTGTCCGAATGCACCGCGCGGAAGCCTAACCGTGAAGGGTTGGCGCGAGTGGATGGGACACCGCAAGCTTTAGAAAAAACTCGCTTCCATGGTTTGGTGAATTCAACATCTCGGATGTACCCTTTGTTGCACGGAGCGTTCAATCGGGTAGATGGAGCATGAATTCCCAGAGGGTTATGTCCATATGTAGAACACATATGGGTTTCAGAAAAGTGAGAAAAAAAATCAATCAGGAAGTAGGATCAAGCAAACAATACGAAAGACCGATCGAAATTAGAACGCATATTTTTGGCTCGGTATTGGGGGAAATTGGCGCCAGCAATCAGAGACTGGCGCTAGCTTTTAACTGTTGCGCCTGGCGCCAATACTGGCGTCTGGCGCTACAACTAAAATGCTGGCGCCAAGCTCTGGCCCCAGACGCTACTTCCCACATGCCTCAGTAGCTTTCTGTGCTCGATAAAATTTTCCAGTTTCGCGCGGTGTTATTTCAGTCCTAGTTGTGACAGATATTCCTCAAATTTTCTACGTGTAAAATCCTATGTTTTTAACTCATTACGGATGGTCTTTCCAATGAGATCTTTTTTATGCATATGATAATAATGTTAATCAAAATTACGCACATGAAATACTTAGAACTTTTCGAGTCTCATCCACTCATTCTAAATCATTGCCGAAACAAATTCAGGAATTAAAATAGAAATCCTCCCCATACACTAAAGTACGGTGGCGTCCAAAAGGGAAGAAGATAGAGCAAAAGAGTCGCCAACAAGTTTTTAAGGAACTTGTAAACCGTTTACAGGATGAAGGTTACACCCCTTAATGATCCAAGAGATCATCAACTCCATAAGGTCTAGAACAAAATAAGGGTTCGGGCATGAAGGTACAAATCCAACCTAAAAGATATTGAATCTGCCCTAATAATAGGCCTCTACTTTATTCTGCTCGTATTCATGTGCGCTTTTAAACTAACATACAATCAATAGGATTAACCCTAAACCTGTTTATCTATGTCGGTTGAATTTAAAGCACAAATAAACTATTATTGGCGATCACTTGAATTATAATCACAATTAACCCTAACAAGATTATTAATTATCTTATTAAGCGTGATTACAAGTACAAATTCCCTTTAAACATGCAATAAAGGTGATCAAGCAATAAAAATAAGCATCAAGCAACATAATATTAATAATCATGATAATAATGATAATCATCATAAAATTATAATCATAATCAAAACAATAATAATCATAAATAAAATAATCATTATCAAAATAATAATAATATTCATAATCATCATAAATTATAACAATTATAATCATAATCATGTTCATGTTAATATTAAAGCATAATAGTAGCAAGATCCTAGGCATGATACTAACAAGATTAATAACAAACCCTAGCATGTCACTAAGCATTAATAATCAAATCTTTAACCCTAACATGATACTAACACGAGTAAATATTAGGAAGAACATAAGCAGCATCATAACAATCATATTTAATATTAAAAATATCCTAGACATGATACTAGGAATATCATAATAACAATATAAACATGATTTCTACATCATAATATCAATTAAATCAATTAAAGTACTTACTTTGATGCCTCGTACCTCTTTCTAATAACAAAATACACACGTTAGTAACTTCAAGGAAAATAATAAACAAACAATTAAATTAAATAATTGAAAGAGAGATTTGGGACCAAACCCTCAAAAATTAAAACCTTTCACGTCTAGGGCGAAGGCAACTTCGAATATGGCTAGGTGTTTCTTGATCTTGTGAATGCGGAATTTTGTATGAAAACAAAGTTTAGAAAAACCAAGTTTTGAAGAAGATGAATGCAAGAGAGATGAATGAGAGAATACTAATGAATGATTGTTGAAGAAAACTTGTGAATGAGGAGAATTGGTGAATGAAAACGGAGTTTTTGATACGATATTTATAGAGAAAATCAGCCAAAAAAGATAATTTAACAAAACAGAGTCTGACACTCAGGAAACAGAGCTGGCTCCAACCCTGGCTAGCTGGCGTTAGGCACCAATGGCTAGCGCCAAGCCTGGTTCCAGGCGCCAAGGCTTGGGGTTGGTCGCCAAGCTTGATTTCGACGCGTTTTCAAAAATCTGATAAATTTACCGTACTGGAGGATAAAATAATATAATTTCTTCGAAAATGCTATTTGATTTTGATTAAAACTCTGAAAAGTCAACTTATCAATGCTAATTGAATTAAGAACAAAAAGAACTTTCTAGAAGAATCTAGAAGGCTAAAACCATTCCTAATTGCATTAAGAAAGATAAATCATATTAGGCCCTCCCCTAGATCATTGGGCCGCATATAAAGCTCAAACCGGGCCTAGTTTTGTAAATTAGCCACAACTTCCTCAATATTCATCGGAATTGGGCTTATAATATATCGTTGGAAAGGTCTTTGCAAGTCCCATCCAACTACACTACTATTGGACCCATATCATGGACCAACCAAACTGGATTGGCTGTTTTCTTAAAGTAAAGTTTTCAAAAATAGAGATAAGAGAAAAGAAATTAAAACTTTCCGCAACACTAGACTTTTCCACACTTTATTCGACGTGAAAGGTACTCATCACTAGGTTTGGTTTTGGGGAGACACAAATGGGTGTCTTCACCAAATGATCATACTTACGATTTTTTGGATGATTTTTTGAGCCCACTTCCCCCACCTATCTTGCGGCAACACCTTGTACCCAACACCACTGAGCATGAGTATCTTGCTGCTACCTCACCCACACGGGATCTAGCGGGCGCTAAAGTGGGGAGGGTAAAGCAACTTGCACCGTTTGCCCAGCTCGCAGGTTTCCCAGCAGGCGCTGGGTCGGGCTATATGGAGCACCACGGACAACATCATGCTCCCCTTCATGGGATGAGCGAGGTTATGCAGCCTGTCCACGCACCCTCCTCACCTCCTTCTTCTCCTATAGCTTCCACAAACCCCTCTCCTATCTCATCACAGCCGCACCACTCCTCTCCCTCTCATATACTCGAGCCTCAACCACACCATCCCATGGCTACTCGTTGCAAATGTGGGATCGTCAAGCCTAATCCAAAATACCAAAATCAAGCACTTCATACCTCTACATCTATCTCACCCATTCCAAAGAACTCGATTCATGCCCTTCGTGACCATAATTGGAAAATTGCTATGCAGGAAGAATATGATGCTCTTATTGCTAATGGTACTTGGGATTTGGTTCCAAGACCGCCTAATGTCAATGTTATCCGTTCTTTGTGGATATTTCGACATAAGACACATTCTGATGGATCGTTTGAAAGACATAAGGCTCGTCTTGTTGGTGATGGTAAAACTCAACGGGAAGGTATTGATTGTGGCGAAACTCTTAGTCCGGTTGTTAAACCGACATCTATTCGGGTGGTGCTTAGCATTGCATTGTCTCGCTCTTGGCAAATTCATCAATTGGATGTTAAAAATACTTTTCTACATGGTAATTTGAATGAAACAGTTTATATGTATCAACCATTGGGTTTCAAGGATCCTGATCATCCTGATCATGTCTCCTTAATCCGAAAGTCTATATATGGTTTAAAATAAGCACCCAGGGCTTGGTATCAACGATTTGCTGATTTTGTGACTACTATTGGTTTTACTAATAGCAAATCTCTCACATCTTTGTTCATTTATCACCATGGTCATGACATTGCATATTTATTGTTGTATGTTGATGACATTGTGCTCACAGCATCCTCCGATTCACTCAGTCGTCGTATCATTTCCCAGCTCAGTTCCGAATTTTCTATGAAGGATTTGGGCAACCTGAGTTATTTCTTGGGTATTGTAGTGACTCGTACCAAGAATGGGCTGTTTTTGTCTCAGAAAAAGTATGCGCGGGAAATTCTTAAGAAGGCAGGCATGGCTAACTGTAATCCTTCTCCTACTCCTGTTGATTATAAAGGGAAAATGAGCACAGACTCTGGTGATCTATATTCTGATCCTACGATGTATTGTCGTTTGTGTGGAGCTTTGCAATACCTCACTTTCACTCGACCTGAAATTGCTTATGCAGTTTAACAAGTTTGTTTATTTATGCATTCTCCCAGAGTTGCTCATATGGATGCCCTGAAACGCATTCCGAGTTACATCCAAGGTACGACTGATTTTGGTTTACAATTATATAAATCTTCTATCACCTCTCTAGTGTCTTACACGGATGCAGACTGGGCCGGTTGCCCTGATACTCGACGATCCACATCTGGCTACTGTGTTTTTCTTGGTGATAATTTAATTTCCTGGTCCTAAAAACGACAACCCACATTGTCGAAATCTAGCTTCGAAGTAGAGTATAGAGGGGTTGCTAATGTTGTTTCAGAGTCCTGTTGGATTCGGAATTTATTGCTCGAGCTACATTGTCCGGTCTCTAAAGCTACATTGGTTTATTGTGACAATGTGAGTGCTATATATCTTTCAGGAAACCCCGTACAGCATCAACGAACAAAACACATTGAACTTGATATCCATTTTGTTCGTGAAAAAGTACAACGGGGTGAGGTCCGTGTAATACATGTTCTGTCCCGATACCAGATTGTAGACGTTTTCACTAAGGGTCTGCCGAAAGTATTATTTGATGATTTCAGGGACAGTCTCAGCGTTCGCAGTCCTGCCGTTTCGACTGCGGGGGTGTGTTAGATTATATAAATAATTTCATGTATATATTAGTTTGTATTTTACTAATATGTCCTTAGTTGTTAACCCTAGAATAGGATTGTATATATATTGATTTTTGATCAATGAGAAGCCTACGGAAAATATTCTATAACTCTTATAATCAAGCACCTATTTGATGGAAGGCCTTGTTAGATACCTAAATTGGGTGGAGCAAGTCACTAATGAAGGTAGTTCACAGTTTAAAAGATTATAAGAGGCTAAGAAGAAATAAAAGGAGAAACTTAATTCGGTTCTAATGAAATATAACAAGAAGGCATTTATAGGGGTTTATGAACTATTATGGATAGGACTGCCTCCACTTCTACTGTCTTTTAGGTTACTTTGATGATTTTTGATTTTGTGCTTAAGTGTTGTTGTCATTTTCTTCTTGTTTTGGTGGCCTATACATCAATATAACTAGCATTTCTTCCCTTAGATTAGAAATAATGCTAGGATTAAAATGCCTAATGTAGCGCAACATAGCTACTGCCATCATCAATTGTGAAAGGTGTGTGATTAGAGAGTTTTAATGATATGTTTTGCTTAATTTCTAATCCCATATGCATGGTTAACATGCTCACTATCACTTGCGTGGACCGTCTCAAGGAGGTTCTACGTTGTCGTTCAACGGAAGTAGGGACCCGGTGAATTAGGTTGACACGATGCCAAAATCGTTACTCAAATGGAGGCATAGCTGTTGTATGAGCATGTGGCACTTCGATACTACCGCTTGTGTGGAACTTCTCAAGGAACGAAATTGATCTAATGTCGCCGTTTGGCAAGAGTGGGTACCACGTGAATTAGGTTGACACAGTGCCAAAATCGTTACTCAAACGGAGGCGTAGTGGTGGTATGAGCAAACATGAACATTTCTATGGAAATTGGGTTAGCTTGCATACTTCAAAGTAGAGATCTTTAGATCCAAATTGATTACATACTTTTTTTTTAAGGGATTGCATACCTTTTTAATGTAGTAAGAAAAAGCTTATACGAGTAATAATATTTTGATCTCAATTGTAAATTTTTGTACGAGAAGAGTGAAGGAAAACTTTTAAAAAAAGAAGAAAAAACTAGTAATAGAGGCTAGAAAAACCCTCCTAAGGGAAAACTTCAGAGGGAACAAAAAAAACTCCCCTTACATGAAAATAATTATATATTAACAAATTACGTAAAATTTTATGAACAAAATATAGCAAAAAGTAACATCTTCGGCAACTAGTCTTTTATTTTAATTGATTTAGAAACAAACAAAAGCAATGAATTTTTGAATTGTTGCCATTAGAAACAAGTTGTATAAACTATGGTTGCTTGATGATAACATATTTTTTTGCTAGATTAAACTTTTTTTTTAATCAGTAAATATAAATACATTATTTATTTTGGATGGAAATATATCCACAATTTACATTGTTAAATGAGTTTGCATCAAGTTTCTAGGTATCAAGCAGGTTTAAAGTAATATATAAGATATATATAAAAAAAATCAAATTTCTTTTCTTTCAAATTTTTACTTACAAAAAGTGATATAGGAAAAATTTTGGATGGAAATTTTTTTTTTTTTTTTGTAGAAAAAGAATATTATTATTCTCTAATTATATTGATAGGTTGAGAATAAAATAGTTATAATAAATTATACATATACGAGTAATACGAGTAAATTTGATTGAATTGGTTGAGTTGTTATCAATAGAATCGTGAAGGGCCATTAAAAAAAAATTAGAATCTTAGAATTTTTTGTAGAGTTTTTCACTGATTTTTCAATATAAGGAACAAAAAAATCACCATTTGTTCTAAAACAATTTAGAAATTAATACAATAAAACTTCGCACATGTTAGTGCATTATTTTGACTTTATTTTTATATAGTAAATATATATATATATATATATATATATATATATATATATATATATATATATATATATATATATATATATATATATATATATATATATATATATATATATATATATATATATATATATATATATATATATATATATAAGTCATCTAACGAAACTTTCTATCACTATCTATGTAACAACAAGTCTTATAAAAAAAATGTCTTAATTACATTAATTACGTATATAAAGAATGAAAAAAAAAATACAATAAGTTAGCTAGTCTAGGCTGGAAGTGATAGTCTTCATCAACTTTTATTATTTTTAGTAATTTAAATGATCAACATTATGCATTGGAAACCATACTAAACATAAATAAAAAAAAGTATTTATACAATTGAGGAAATTCTCAATTAAATTATTTACTTTGCCTCAAATTATTTTCCTTAATTTTTATTCATATTTTGTAGCGAAATTCTCTTTGGTAGACCTCTAATAATAAACATTCTCAGTGGTAAAATGCAAAAAAAGTTATTATCCTTGGTGAACCATGTTTTAAAAAGTTTATTCAATGGTAACATTAAGCAAGGTAATTAGACATTTTAAGCGTAACTATGGTTACCTAATGATGTAATGACTAATTTGACCCTATGGTTAACCCCTTCTTAGATTTTTTTAAAGGAAACAAAAAACCCAAATCCCTCACCAGCACCACTGCCGGCGGCTAACCCCCAGATGGCTTGCCTTCCCACCTCCGGTCGGCGATGCCTTGGCCTCGTTCCTCCTCCCTTTCCCATTTCCCCCATCGATCACCACCCGCCCCACCTCCTCTCTTTCCCAGTTCCCCCATCACCGTTCGTCGGGCCCTTATCGCACCCAAAACCACCACGAAAACCAACACCCCTCCCCAACAAACCCCCTCCCCGAAAAAACCACCACAAAACCTTGAAATCTACCCAAAACCACCAGAAAACTGAAACCCATTTCCTGGGTTTGGTTTCGAAACCCTAAACGGGGTTGGGTATTTTATGGTGTTTTGGGGTTATTTTTAGGGTTTTTGGTCGGCGAACAAGGGAGGGGGGTCGTCGGGGAAGGGCGCCGGTTTTGTGGTGGTTAGAGTGATCGACGGTGGGCATTGGGTGGGGAAAATAGAAAGGGTCGAAAAAGGGGGAGAGAGAGAGAGGAGGTGGGGGCGGGGGAGGCGGGGCGTTACCAGGGGAGGCCGGCGCACTAGCGAAGGTAGAGCTGGGCGGCGGTGCCGGCGTCGGTGGGGGTGTAAGAGGGGAGGGGGAGAGGGAATGGTGGGGAAGGTGGTGGCAGGGTGGTGGTTTTTATTTTTTATTTTTAATTAATTTTAAAATTGGGGTATTTTAGGCATCACAACTTTTTTTTACTTAGAATGGTTAACCATGGTTAAGAAATGCCTAATTACTTTGCTTAATGTTACCATTGATTAAACTTTTTAAAACATGGTTCACCAAGGATAATAACTTTTTTTTGCATTTTACCACTGAGAATGTTTATTATTAGAGGTATACCAAAGAGAATTTCCCTATTTTGTAAATTAAATGACATAAAATTAATAAAATCCAAAAGCTAACGAACGCCCTGGGGACGTTGGATAAGCTAGCTAAAAGTAGAAAGATTAAATTAAAATTAACATTAATTACATCGAATGAAGCGTGATTTTGTCATGCTTTCCCAAATTAATACCACTTTAGATAATATTTTATATGCTTATCCAAAGCCCTGAGGGCGTTTGTTAGCAAGATCCTTAATAAAATTGAGTTTACGAGAACGAGTAATTATAACTTTGGTATTGCTAATAAATAGATAAGGATTCAAATTGATAAGTATTTTTGTATATAAAGTAGTCCTATAAATAACCGAAATAGATTGTATGATTTAAAATAAATCAAACAAGTATGTGATATTTCTTTTTGAATGTAGTCTAGAGAGAAAAAATGAATCTAACAAATTGCGAAAGATTCAAAATTGATAAGTATTTTTTATATGTAAAGTAGTCCAACGAGTAATTTAAAGAGGTTGTATGATGTGAAATAAATTTAAAAAATTTAAAATATAAGAAGGGAAAAAAATGATGAATGAGCAAAAAGATTTGATCCTTAAACCACTAATCAAAGCAATAATGCAATTCACCATCTTAGCCAAAGTCAACCCATATTTAAAAAATGCAAAACACAAATACTATATTTAATTAAATTTATTAGTGGTACATTGTGGTACGTTGATTTAGTGGTACATAACGGTACACATCAATTTTTTTTTTTTTTTTTGTTTTTGTTTTTTTTTTTTTTTTTTTTTTTGTTTTTGCTATAATGGCATCAAATTCTAGTTTATTGCCTTTGGAAACAAGTTGTGTTATAGTTTGTTGTTAATTTATATGTAGGCCACTTTTAGCTATTAAGTATATTATTATTTGGAGACACTCTTCTTATTATTTGTTTCTATAATGACATCAAATAGAAACATATTTCAATTCCGTTTCTAATTCAGAGACGGATATTTGATTTTGTCCCTAATTTAGAGACAAAATTTTCGATTCTATCTCTAATATTTCGTTCAATTATAATTTATTATGTGCCTAGAAGTAAACAAATAGTACTTTGTATAGTTGGTAAAAGTTTCACAATGTGACGTTGAGGTCATAGGTTCGACTCCTACATACCACCTGTGATTCTTGAGACTAGGGATTCAAATATCCTTTCTTCCTTACATGCAAATTCGAGTCGACTTGACCTGAGTGAGGTTTCTCCGGTTGAACTGAATAGATGATAAGGATCGGTTGATGACAACCTATATTAATGATTTGTTGCTAATTTTAGTAACCAATATTAATAACTCGTTTCTATTTTTAGAAACCAACATTAATAATTTATTGCTATTTTTAGGAACCAACATTAAAAATCTGTTGCTACTTTTAGCAACAACATAGTAACCAATGGTAATGTGTTGCCAAAGTTGGCAACACATTCACCAAGATCAGCAACCATCATGGAAACTATATTTAAATTAATACAATATTGCAACAAAACTGTTTTGCAACTAGTAGCCAAAATCCCATGGCAGCAAGCCTTTTAGCAACAACAAATTTTTGTTTCCAACATGTTTGCTAACTAGAATTGGCACGGATTTTTGGTGAATAACAACAAATTTTAATTGTTACTATATTGACTTAATTTTGTAGTGTGGAGATGACCCAACCTGAATATAACCCATAAATCACTAACCCGAACCAAACCCGACCTAAACTGAGATTGACCCAAACCTGTTTTAACCCGTCAAAGCCCGAATTTAACCTGGCCTGTTTCTAATCCGACTTGAATTCAACCAGATCTGAAATCAACTCGACATGTTATTAACCCGATCCAAATTCAACCCGATATGTTCCTAACCCATTTTGAACTCAACCTAACTTGTTATAAACCTGACCCGATTCCAAATCACCTTAAATTTAATTTAGACGACCATCTTATTAATATATAGTTACGCTATTGTAGGGAATAGTTTCAAGCCTTTAAAATCCCACTAGCTCGAACCCCACTGTGATCATACACTAAAGTACGGTGGCGTCCAAAAGGGAAGAAGATAGAGCAAAAGAGTCTCCAACAATTTTTTAAGGAACTTGTAAACCGTTCAAGAGGTGAAGGTTACACCCCTTAACGATCCAAGAGATCGTCAACTCCATAAGGTCATGAACCAAACAAGGGTTCGGGGATGATGGTACAAATCCAACCTAAAAGAGATTGAACCTGCCCTAATAATAGGCCTCTACTTTATTCTGCTCGTATTCATGTGCGCTTTCTGATTAACATGCAATCAATAGGATTAACCCTAAACTTGTTTATCTATGTTGGTTGAATTTAATGCACAAATAAACTATTATTGGCGATCACTTGAATTATAATCACAATTAACCTAACAAGATTATTAATTATCTTATTAAGCGTGATTACAAGTACAAATTTCCTTTAAATATGCAATAAAGGTGATCAAGCAATAACAATATAAAATATGATACATATCAAGCAACATAATAAATATTAATATCATTAATAATAATAATATCAATCATAATCATAATCATAATCATAATCATGTTAAAGCATAGCAAGATCCTAGGCATGATACTAACAAGATTAATAACAAACCCTAACATGTCACTAAACAATAAAAATCAAATCTTTAACTCTAACATGATACTAACAATCATAAATATTAGAAAGAAAATAGGAAGCATCGTACTTTTAATCATACTTAATATTAAAGTTACCCTAAACATCAAATTAAGGAAAACATCCTAACATGATACTAGGAATCAAAATAACAATCTAAGCATGATTTCTACATCATAATATCAATTAAACCATTAAAGTACTTACTTGGATGCCTCGTACCTCTTTCTAATAACAAAATACAAACGTTAGTAACTTCAAGGAAAATAATAATCAAAGCAATTAAATTAAATAATCGAAATAGAGATTTGGGACCAAACCCTCAGAAATTAAAACCTTTCACGTCTAAGGCGAAGACAACTTCGAATATGGCTAGGTGTATCTAGATCTTGGGAATGCGGAATTTTGTATGAATAAGCAAGAAAGAATGAGGAAAGAAAAGAATTCTAAAGAATTAATGTTATTGAGAATTGATGAATGAAAGATGTAGAATGATGAATGAATTACGAATGAAAAACTTGCGAATGAAGAGAGTTGGTGAATGAAAACTTGTGAATGAAGAGAATTGATGATCAAAACAGAGTTTTTGATACGATATTTATAGAGAAAATCAGCCAAAAAAGATAATTTAACAAAACAGAGTCTGACGATCGCAAAACAGCATTGGCGCCAATCCTGGCTAGCTGGCGCCAGCACCAGTGGCTAGCGCCAGGCGCCAATGGCTAGTGCCTAGCGCCAAGCGCCAAGCCTGGTTCCAGGCGCCAAGGCCTGGGGTTGGACGCCAAACTAGATTTCAACGCGTTTTCGAAAATCTGATAAATTTCCCGTACTGGAAGATAAAATAATATAATTTCTTCGAAAATGCTATTTGATCTTGATTAAAACTTTGAAATGTCCTAATTGAATTAGGAATGAAAAGAACCTTCTAGAATATTCTAGAAGACTAAAACCATTCCTAATTGCATTAGGAATGATAAATCATATTAAGCCCTCCCCTAGATCATTGGGTCGTACATAAAGCTCAAACCGGGCCCAGTTTAGTAAATTGGCCATAACTTCCTCAATATTCATCGGAATTGGGCTTATGTTGAGTAATTAGGTTTTGATGATTGTAAACTAATGATGATTATCTATCTAATGTGTTTATTAATTTGTGCATAGAAAGAACAAGTTATACTTGGAACAGGATACAAGGAACCTGAGCAATGACAAGTATGTATATAAGGAACTTAAGCAATATATGATAAGCAATAGAAGAACAAGAACAATGATGAGTGCTATGGTTGATAAGCATGATGATGGCTAAGGAATCATGAAGGTAACTATGTAAATAGGTGTTTGCATATGTTATCTTCATGAGGTAAGTACGTACACTTGCATACATGAGTCGTATATGTGTAGGAGTATTTACATAAGCTTTAAGTTTAATTAGTTCTCTCACTTGAAGTTTGTTTATGACAAACAAACTTCAATCTAATAATGTTTCTCTTAAGTGTTTATGTGAAGACAGGAACTGACTTAGGTGAAGTCAATGGGTTGGAACATAGAAGACTTCAAGAGGAACAAGAGAGAATGAATAAACCTAAAGCAGGTTCTCCCACGAGAACTAAACTACGAAGGAACCTGAAGGTATTCTCTAACAAGATCCGGAAGGAACTTTTGGCAGGCTTTCCCACGAGAGTCGGAGCATGTTCCCTAACAGGTACATGAAGAGTTCCATGTTCCCTAACAGGTACATGAAGAGTTCCCTAACAGGAACTTAGTTCTCTAACAAGAACTATCTAAGTTCCCTAACAGGAACATGAAGACAGCAAGTTCCAATAGGAACTTGGCTTGCGGTTCCAGAAGTGGAACGTTGCCCCGAGAACTAGAATACATCAATACTACAAGATTCCAGAACAAGAGTTTCAAAGAAACAACATGAAGACATAGAAATCGAAGTATATCGCTCTAGGATTCATGTAAGTATGTTGGACATAAAAGTCAGTCTGGAACAAGTCTAAAGAACCAAGGTGAACTCATGATAGTCAATGAAATTAGAGTTGCTGACTTGTCAGGAATTCAGAGACTGTCAGAGTTCCAAAAACTAATTGGAACTTACGTCTGCACGTCGTTAAAGGTCGCAGGTCGAATTTAATGATATAAATATTTATCTACCACGTGCATATCTTTTAAGGATTTGGTTTTACAGAATAAAGATATTTATTTTCTAATAAATCCTTGTGGAAAAAGATAAGTTATTTTTGGAAAATATTTTCAGCAAAATAAGTTTTAAATAAAATCTAATTTTATGGCAAGTATATCTTTTGTAAAAAGATATGGTAATTATATCTTTTGTAAAAAGATATGGTAAGATATATTAGTATATTTGGAAAATATAAGATTTAGATAAAATCTGATTTTATGGTAAATATATTTTATTATTATTGATAGAATATATTCTTAACAAAAGATATATTTTTGGAAAACTTATTTTTGGAAAATATCTTTTATTTCTATCTTTTAATAAAACTTATCTTTTACGAAAAGAATAATTTGGGTGTACTATAAATATGCTCATATGTATTCATTCATAGTCGAGCTGATGAAGCTTAGTGGTCGTGCTTAATGATTTCATCCTTCACCACGAAGCTAAGTCAAACCTCCAGGTCGAAGTTCCAGTCAGGTTCCAGTTACAGTTCGTCCAGTAAGTTCCAGACAGATCTTGAAGTGTCCAGCATATTAGTTTTATCTCTTTATTCATTGATATGTATTTAGAGTTATTCTTTGAGAGCTTGTAATTGGGAAAAAGGGTTTTGAGTGTTTTATGTATTGGGGTGTGAGAGTTTGTGAGGATTCTTGTTTTTATAATATTGTATTGTAAGAGTGCAATGTGTGAGCTTCTAGGGTGAAGCCGAATGAGCTTCTAGTGAGAGGCCGAGTGTAGGCACTTTGGAAGTGCTGAGTGAATCTAAGTTTGGGACTTAGATTGGGTAAGATAGGGTCTTATCGTGTAGCAAGTTTAGTCAGGAACTTGTGAGTAAAGGTCTGTCACTTAATAGGTTTGTAACTTGGTGTTTGCCCTATTATAGTGAATTGGTTTGGCTTGAAATCCCTAAGGTAGGGTCGAGGTTTTACTTCCAGTTGGGCCCTGGATGGTTTCCTCGTAAAATCCGTTTTGCATTGTCTAAGTTCCTAATAGCAATCAGTTTTATATTCCGCGAAAAGTAGGCACTAGGAACATACTACAATTCACCCCCCCCTCTTGTAGTATATCATCCGAATTAACAACTTATAATATATCGTTGGAAAGGTCTTTGCAAGCCCCATCCAACTACACCACTATTGGATCCATATCATGGACCAACCAAACTGGATTGGCTGTTTTCTTAAAATAAAGTTTTCAAAATCAGGGAGAAGAGAAAAGAAATAAAACTTTCCGCTACACTAGACCTTTCCACACTTCGTTTCATTCGATTATGATTCGACGTGAAAGGCACTCATCACCGGGTTTGGTTTTGGGGAGACACAAATGGGTGTCTACAGCTATATAGTTTTTTTTTTTAGGATGCCCACCCGGATCATCGGAACTTAGCTTCGACTACATTAAGATCCGATTCGGGTAGCACATCTGGCTTATGGTGGTGCGTCTCCCAACAAGAGATTCTGCTTACGGTGAGGCTCGAACCCAAGGCCTCCCTTATGTGACATCAAGTTTCTTACCACTTGAGCCAACTCTTGTTGGTGTTACGCTATATAGTTACATACTTCTTTCTAAATTATTTCTACTATGAATATGATGTTCTCCGCGCAAATTATATTATATGTAATTGATGATATCTTATGAAATTATTTATCTTAAAATAAGTGTAAAAAATGTAGTTTAAATTTATAAGGTCACTCGAATATGAAATTATCCGAATTATTTCTCTTACAATAAATGAAGAAATTGATAATGATTAAACGTGAATGTGTCAATACCTGAACTATTAACAAACTGACCCGAAAAATGTACTCGAACCAGATATGACCCGACCTGAAATCTACCCGAGACCTATATTAACTCAATATTTGAGACCCGAATCCAAACATGAACCGACTTGGAAATGACCAGACCTAATTATAACCTACAAACTTGACTTGAACCGAACTCAACTCGAACTCGAGAACGACCCTAAATCATTTTAACCCGTTAAAACCCGACCTATTATTCACCTGACTTGAATGTAACCCAACCTGTTATTGACCCGACCTAACCGAACCCAAACCCGATAAGATGTGTGACTCAGCGTGACCCGACTCAAGCATGACCCAACCTGAACCAGACCCACATAGGTTACAACATTAACCCGAACTAATCTGACTCGAGTTGAATCGACCCACACAAACCCGACTCGAACCCAACCCACACGAACCCAACCCGAACCCAACCCACATAAACCCAACCAAACTAGACCCATTTAACGGAATTTTCAGCTCTAGTGTGAGTTCACATAAAGGGCAGTTAGTGGGTATGTCGATGTTTCTATGACAAGGTAACTGTAAGGAGGGTGATCCCATCGTAGGGGGTCCTTCCTTAGATGTCCATGGCCACTTAAAAGCCTAGGACTTTACACTTGTTAGGGTGTATTAGGATTTGAATTCCTGACTGTCTGGGAGACCTTGAATGAGAAATGATACTCTATCACGTTTTTTTGTAAGAAACAAGTAGGAGTCGCCAATGAGTTTTAGGAAAACCCATAAACCTTGTTCATGCCTTTCTTCTATGTGGAGTTCATGGAATAATTAGCACGAATCGTAAGTTTACCCATGTCCAAATTGATCTACATAAACCAGAAATGAGTTCGGGAACGAGGGTACTAAAATAACGTTCCTTTTAGGGAGGAATCGCTATTCTAGCCCTAGTACGGCCTCTACTAGATCTTCTTTTTTTGCAATTTCGTTACCAAACAATATATGCAACGCGATACCTAAAACTAAGTTAGTTGATTTTATTTACACACGTTAATTCACGTAGGAATTCATTGCAACATCGTTATTCTTTATTTAATCAATTTCGTGAAAAGAACAAGAAAATAAACAATATTCGCCTTGGCTTAAGTGATCAACCAACAGTTATTAATTATCCAATTCTAATATTTATTTAACGCAAGATACTATGTGAAAAAATTAATTAGTCCTTTTAAGGTGATCAAACAACACTAATTAATTAATTAAGATTCTTTTAAACAAGAAAATAAATATGATTTATCTAAGTGCTCGGGAATTTACCACTTCTCTTTGCTAGCTCTCCGTGTAGAACACTTATGGACACCTTCTTGTTGGGAAACATCCACCATAGTAACAAAATATTAAGGGGTGAGTATTTAGGACAAGAGGGTTTAGGTAGCACAAGTTCACAAGTATTCCGCCAAAGTTTTAGGTTATTTTTCTGTGTGTTTAAGCCTCGAATTAATCCTCTATTTATAGGGAATGAGTAGGATTAGGGTTTTGAACATTCTGCCACAGCAGGTGTCGCGCGCAACAGGATTAGTTGCGCGCGGCATCCTAGCGCAAGTTATTGGGTTGCACTGCTATGGGCAGCGCAACTGAGTGTCTTGTGCGCGGCATTATGGTAAGATTCGATTCTATATTTTTGTAAAATTTTGAATCTTCCACGAGCGCATCTCTAGAGGTTGCGCTGAGTGTCTTGCGTAACTGAATTAGTTGCGCATGCCTGCCAGCGCGACTGATTGAGATGCGCGCAGATTTTCTTGCGGCAGCATTAAAATTTAACCTAGGCGCTCCTACATCCGTCATTATTGGATTTTAAGCACTGGCTTAAGCCTAATATTGATCAGATTTAGTTAATTGGACCTTGTTTAGCTTTATTATTTTTTTTTTTTAGTTTGGGCTAGTTTTTGTGTTTTGTGGCTTAACAAGTTATCCATAAGCATTCTCCACTTCAATCTAACACGAAGATGGTTTTATTTATCGTCATTGCACTTCCTGTCGGGACAAGAGGCTAAAAGTAGATGTTTACAGTAACTCTACTAGGAAGGGCATTATGAAGGAGTTCCCAAAGATATTAATCTTCCATATTGTTTTTAGAACAGTATATACTTAGATTTGAGTTCACTATATTCAATTACACCCCAACCAATTACAAACTGGAGTATTATTTTTCTCTCACCTTTTAATCTTATTTGTTTTAGAATAACTTGCGTTAATAATTGATCTCTAAAATTTTCCGTAAAGAACGATGTTGGTAGCAATCATTCTTGGTTGCATATAATTCAAGGGAGATTACAGGTGACTTTTATTGCTATTAAGCTGTAAAAAAATCGTCAAGGAAGATTACATTATCTCGTAATTAGCAATATATTATATCGTATTATAGATTCACAAATCCTCGAAGAAAGGATTTAGTAGATAGATACAGCCAAGCACCTTCAAGACTACGGATTTTGTAGTAGTTGAATTAATTCTTGTTTGATTTGCCTTGTGCATTTTGATCATACACTCATACTACTATAATAGCAAGTTGCTTTACAAAATGAGTAGTTGATAACTTTGTGTGAGCTCGACACGCGGTAAAAAAAAATACTATCTTTGTTTTTTTTAGTTGACACATAATTCTTTTAGGAAGTTTTTTTTAGTTGACACGTTTTATTTTTGGGTAAGTTTTTTACATTGCATTTTCAAGCTACACCACTTGCTTTATGATTCTTTCTCACTCTCTCTCCTCTCCTTAATATATGTGTCTAAATCAAAACGCGTCAACTAAATAGATACTGAGGAAGTATATATTATTGAATACATATAAGTTTAGCACGTCTCGACTTTTAAATTTTAGATATAGGTTATGTTCGGCAAAATTTGTAGTGATAGTTTTTAGTTGTGGCAATATATAGTTAGCTATATATGTAGACAATTGTTAGCTGTCAACAAATTGATAGCAATGAAGATAGATACGCAGTAATTAAAGTATGAGTGTTTGGTAAAATAATATTAAAACTATAGGATTGAAAGCCAAAAACCACTTTAAATTCTCAAAAGCTAGTAATTTTAGCTTTTGATAAAAGTTACCTCTACCATAAAAAACTATTCTCGCCACTACCTTGTCAAATACTCAAAAATTTAACAAAAATGATTGTCGAACATCCCCTAACATTTCAAGAAAAATGTCATTTCGTAATGATTATATTTAGTTTACATTCGCTACAATATGCAACTTATGAAAATACTCCCTCCATCCCATACTAATATGCAACATGGAACTTATGAAAATAATCCCTCGATCCCATACTTGGAACGTTGGTTTGGACATGTAATTTATGAAAAATACAAGTGATGAAGTGAGTCTTTTTAAAACATTTGTTTATTGGATATAAAAGACTCTCTTTTGTACTATTATATTACAAATAAATAAATAAATAAATAAAATAAAAACAAAAAAGAAAGTGGGGTGAAAATGGGTAGGTGAGTAGAGAGAAAATGTGGGAAAATATTATTATTAGTGGTCTCATTCGATATTTAGTAACTTGTCAAGTATTATGAAACAAACAAAAATGAAAACTGTGTCAATTATTATGCAACGAAAGCAGTAGTTTATAATTAATGCCGCATTTAATATATTATGAAAATGGATTACCATTGAGAATTAAACTTAAGTTTCAGTGGCATAGAAAGAAAATTCTAAATATTGTACTGCCTCCGTTTCATAATATGTGCAAGAAAGACCTTGACACGGAGGTCTAGAAAAAATTTGTTTGTGAGAGTTAAATAGAGAGAAAAATATAGGTGCATGTGATGAGGAGAAAGATAGAGAGAAACGACTATTTAATAAGGAAATAAAACATTTTTGCTGCACACAATGTGTAGCATATGTTTTTACTAAATATTGCATATAATATTAAAAAAGAGGTAGTAGTTAGGCCTTGTTCACTTCACCTTAAAAAAATAATATTAAGTAAAAATAATTTCAGTTCAGTAAAAATAAGTTCAGTTCAGTAAAATTAATTTCAGTTCAGTAAAAATAAGTTCAATTCAGTAAAATTCAGTTTTCTTAAAGAAGAATTATAATAGAAAATCGGTAAAAATAATTTCAGTTCAGCAAAAATAATTTCAGTTCAGTAAAATTAATTTAAGTTCGGTAAAAATAATTTAAGTTCAGCAAATATAATTCTGTTTCATTTAAAATAATTTTAGTTCAGCAAAAATAAGATGAAGTGAACGGGGCCTTACTATTGAGAATACTTCTATATATAGCTGTATATGTATATTGGATAGTGGATCACTATGAAACCTTGTGAGGATTTCTTTGTTCTTAATCAAATCAATTTGTAGTTGATGATGTTGAGGCTGATGTTGATGCATTGGATTCTGAAGTATTTAGGGACGTGTGTTGTATATTCACTTCATTTTCACATATCTAAACCTATTTTATCTTATTTGAACTTAAGAGTGATGGATACCTCAAGTGGTTAGAATTTTCTCCCGATTCTAGGATATTGTGAAATCGTTTCTCATTTTTTATCGCTCTTTATAGCTCTCTAAACACTAAAAAATCATATTTGAACTTACCTGAAAGTATCTAAACTTATCAAAACTTATAAAGTTTTAATTTAAATAAGCTTTCACTGTATATTGGAGTAGATGATATTGTCCCATTATTAGCAGAAAGGATGGCCGAGTGATTAAAAGATTGCAAGATTAAATAAACTTGATTAAAATAAGTATGCTGATAGAATTGTGCAGTGATTGATTGGCCCAGTAAGCTAAGGGTCATTTTACCTCATGTTAGAATGTGTAAAGATAGCCCTATAAGCTAAGAAAGTTTTTGACCTAAATAGATTGCAATGTAGATTGAAGGAGGTTGACATGTTGATGAGGGAGTGTTAGGAAAATAAACAAATAATGTGAGTTTGAACTAGTTATTCCGCATTAAAAATATAGAGAGTAAATGACTAGCATATAAAATTAATGGACTACTTCACTCACCATTAACATAATTAGTGTAAGGATGAAATCAAGTTAGTTAGGCTTAGAGCACTAACACTAATGAGGAATCCTCATTCTCTCTCTACCCACTTTCTCACTCCTCCCACCCAATAGTGTTTTTTTTTTTTTCTTTTTTTTTTTTTTTTTTACCACATCAATGCTTATAAAAAAAACTACTCACCACTATCTCTCCTACTATTTCCTATACCCCACTACAATACACATCACCTTTTTTAGTTTGGGAATGAGGCCCACCACGCTACTGTTCACCCACAATTCTCCTCATTCTATGAGAAAATTCCCCATGAGGAGAATTAAAACTTCTCACTAATGTAGGTTGAATGTTTTTTTTTACACCCTTATTTCTTCTCATGTACACTTTTCTTCTCATTAGTGTGAGTGCTCTTATATATGATCATCATCACACTCTTTTCCTAGGTGAACTTGATGTACTTGACTCAATACAACTTATCGATACAACATTCCATACTTCACAAGAAATCTTTAAATTCATTACTTCCCGTTAAAAATTCAAAGTAAAAAATGTATTTTAGGACGAAGTCTATTTTATCTTTCCAAATAAGGCGAGGGATGTACCAGATTTTTCAAATATTAATTGACATCAAATTAAAGAACCATGCATTAGAACCCTCTAATTAAGGAGTTCAATTAGGAGATCTATTATAATGAAGACATAGATTTGGAATTCGTGTGTAAAGCACTATCATTAAAAACTTTTCTCTTGATTCATGTGTTAAGTTTGTTAACCACACTTGAAACATTAAACCAATGCATGTTTATTTATAATCAAAAGATTAAGCCTTAGCTGGCTAATAAGGAGGCTTTTGGTAACAACATTGAGGCAAATGTTTCAAATACAAATATATCTTATCAAAGCTGCCTTACTCACGAGGCAATGCTTACAAGGATGCATGCGCTGGTGCCCACGTGGAATTTGGTGGAAAGGGTATCTTGCATTGCAAGTTATTTATAAAACATGCAGCCACTTTAATTTCTCTTCTTAGAAATTGGAAATATATGTATCCATTTATGATTTATCCACTAGTCCACTAGAGAAACCTATATAAGATGGTCGATTTTATGGAAAGAGAATTAATCAAAATTGATAGCTATAGATGTCTTATAATAATCTTATATATATATATATATATATATATATATATATATATATATATATATATATATATATATATATATAGTTTTACATGCATATAAGACCATCTTGTACAAAATGTATCATATTTACTTTAGATGCATGGAGGCTTACACCTTCAATTAAGGGTGTTCAACTAGTTTAGTAGTTTGAGCCAGAGATTAGAATCTTCCGATATTAAGGATAATAGAAGACCATGTCGATAGAATTTAGTTATAAATGTCAATGCACGTAAAAATCACTTTCTCTCAAAATTCTATGGTAGCTAGTCACCTTAAAATGACTACTATTATACTCCTTATAATCGATTGATTTGTTTTTTATTTAGATTTTATATCAAAATTAATTGTAAATGTTTTTTTTTTCAAAATTATTTTTAATTTTTTTATATTTTCATAATTTATTTCTAAAATATTTTTTAATTTCAGTCATAATTTAATAAAAATTGAATTTTATAAATTAAATTAGGAAAATTATAAAAAAAATAATAAATTATTTCAAAATTAATAAATGAATTTTAAAAATTAATATTAGATAAATAATTTATAGTTAGTTTTGACATTAAAAAATAATTCAAATCAGCCAATAGAAAATTAGTATAATGATAGTCACTTATAAGGTGGCTACCATAAAATCATATATTTTACTCTTTCTATACTACTTAAATATTCTTGACTATTTGGTATGTGTACCTATTATTTTGCTATATCGATTATTTTAGCAATGAAAGGGTACAAATAATACATTTGTGTACGGTTTAATTAACAAAAATTAGGGTTAAAGTTTGTTGTTAATGAGAGGCCTCTCATTCATGGAACTAGGTATTTAGTCTACATCCATGAAAAATAATTTAATCTTAACTGGCAAGACCAACATATTTGTGTTTGGACCACATTGAAACCTATTGGGGGAAGGGGGGAATAGTATGATCTCCAATTAGTTTAATATAAAATTTTCAGGATTGAGAAAAACTTGTAATAGTTAGTTTCACTTCAGTGTGTATCATATAGATTTGCGTATTTAGAGACATTTACGCTAGTGTTTTAGCCTAGGGTAAGGGACCAAACGAAGTGAGTCCCGGTCCTTGAATCAAGGAGAAGGCTGCCATTGTACGTGCATGAAAGTTGTGGTTTGGGAAAGCACACATTACTCTTCTATCATTTCCATGCAATAACTATGCAAAGCACACCACATACCAAAGAAGAGATGTTTGGTTTCCTCCAACTTCCTTATAATAATATTGCGAGAGTCTTGCTTAAAGTGCTTTTTATCATCCCAAAATAGTCAAGTAAATTTATTTTATGGTACTACAATTCAGGTGTTTATTGAGATTATCTAAAATCATCATGTAAATTATTGTAAGAGGTCATGCATGGAGAAATAAAGACCAAGGATATAGATTAGGACCATTACTTGCAAGTGGAGATGGTGATAATTGTGAATCTTGTTAAGACTTGGTGAGAAAAGTTCTAGTTGAAAAGGAAGATCCTTCATTCTTTTAAGGTTGATCCTAAAACATTAAGCTTGATACAAAGTTAGATTTTATGATCTTGTGTATGGAATATCAAAGAATACCTAAAACCATGACCATATATATATATATATATATATATATATATATATATATATATATATATATAAAGTATTTTAACTTGATCTAGTTTTTTAAAAACTACGTACTCTTTCGCTTCACATAGACCTAGCTTGAAACTTGTAAGGCGATTTTCTGAACATTATTTTAAAAGATAAGCGTACATTATTAATTATGTTTTTATTTATTTTTCTATACCTAATATACACCATGACATTATCTAACTCATAACTCACCCTTTTCTTCCCTTGATATATGGACTATTCATTCTTGTAGAGGAAGCAAATTTTTTTTTTTAATTATTTTTTGATGTTTTACCCGGTTTACCCTTAGCTTTGGGCTAATCTGGACTTGGGGCTCAGTTCTTGGTAGTTAGATTCCAGTTCACTCTCAATTGTTGCTGTGGGAAATCGAACACGCAATTCTCCCTACTAAGTGCAGCACTGCAGCCTAAATCCCCACTGCACCAACATAGAGGAAGTAGATTATAATTTGGCATTGATTTCCCAAAGTCGTAACATTGCACAAATCATCATATTTTCAGTTACTAAACCAAAATAATGCACCATTAATTGAGTGTATGGCGTGGCCCATATAGGGCAAACTATATAAAATCTATATTAAATTAGAAAGTCAAAATGAAAGTTATTGCACTACATTATTTATATTGAACCATATCATCTTAAAATTGTCATTGTTATAATCACTAAAGACTACAATAGTGGGTGCGATATTATAGTAATGCAAAACTTTCTTGAATCATTGATGTGTTGTTCCAAATGATCACATTCGTTTAATAATTGAAGTTAGTTCAAGTGAGTCAAAGGAGTAGAGAATTACTTTTGGATTGAACAACATTCTTGACATGTGCTTGCGGAAAATTAGCAAACTCCACGTCTCATATATTTATTAATCCCTTTATAATTATCCTTTTTTTAACAACATTAATTAACAATAATTTTATAACAACATTTGACTAGCCTTAATTAGTTAGCTTAGTGATACAATTAAGCGGAAGGTTTGCATTTCTCATGTTTCCATGTGGCTATTTGCAACCCTTAATTATGCTGCCTAAAAACAAGTTAATATTCCTTTAATTAGAGAATCGAATTAAACAATCACATTCAACAAGATTTGGGAAATTTGGAAAGTTAGTCCAAGGTTTACAAAAAATAATCTATAAAACAATTTTAAAATACTTCTGAATGATCCAAAATACAAAACATACATAATTTGGTACCTAAAAGTCTTATTTTGTCCAATTGTTAATTATTAATCAGATTCTTGTAAGATTTGAAGGATCTTATACATGATAGTATCTTAAATTGGTCATATGTTCATAAAATGTTTCCTAAATTTGTCAGTACTTCAGATTACTCACATTCCCTAATTCATACTACTTGACCATTGACTAACTTAAAAGGGAAGTTTTTCAATTCCTTTGTAGGTGAAAGTCGGTTCTTTGTTTGTTTGTGTTTTTGTTTATGTAGTACGTGAAGTGGGCGGCATAGTGAGCACTAGTCAAGATCTCTAGTGAATTGGTAAACTGTTCTATCCATAGGTTGATTTGTTTTTATTCAGATTGTAGAGAGTCATCCAACAATAGAATATATAATGAGTTGATCCATCCCGATCCGAGACTAGGTATCATGTAACATTTCTTTTATCAACTATTCTAGCTGACATCTACATTTGTGATTTCATAAATAATCACAATGCAAAGGTCACCGTATCAATAAATGTCTATCAGAGCAATAATAATAAAATTATGGGTCCTTCCTTGAGAGGAATTGTATTTGCTATACAATTGGTTAAGTTGATTTGATAATACTACATACACATATAAATGTGCATCATCATCCATAGTTAAACATGTTTAGTTCAGAGATAATTGTGATTGAGGACCTTCTTGATCGAAATTCAATTAAGTCTTGCACTAATAAGCTAGCTAGCTAGCCTAATTGCCTGATATTAAACAAGACTTGATTCAATTGGTAAGTTGATGATGGACTTACATTAAATCGTAGAGTTCTGAGGTTCAAATCTTACTTACCAAGTGAGGTTACCCGGAAATAGGGATACCGTAACCTTACCCACCCACTTTTAATTATTTGTTCCACAAAAATTGAACCATAAAAAAGTGTAAAAATTGAAGTTTAGTTAAAGTCCTTATCTTAAAAAAAATTGTACTTGCCTATTGAAAAGTGTATAATAAGACTATTGAAAAGTGTATAATAAGACAACAAAAACTTCAGTCATTCACTAAATTTAAATGTTTGTTATCTAATTTTTAACGATGCTTAATGTTAACGGATCATCTCAACCAAAAGTTTAAGCTAATGGTTGAGACTTGAGGCACAAGAATATATTATATACCATCATCGCCCCCCCCCCCCCCTACATGAGAGCTCGTTAGACTTGAAGTTTAGATACATCATGGTCTATCCTCATATCAACGCTTAACCTTCCACTTTGAAAATAGGGATGAATGAGATTCAAACCCGTGATCTTTATGTCACGTTGACTCTTGATTCCATATTGAAGGACAAATATTATCATAACTATAACGAGCGCCTATCACTTAATATTAGAAACAAAGTAAGATGCATGTTATCTAACACAAATGTTTAGATGTTACAAAAAGGACGGTAGATGGTATTACGTATTACAAAATTATAAATTACACAACTTTGATTTTGACATTGTAATTGTTTATAAATTAAACAAATCAGTCACGTTTTATCACTAAATTAATCTATTTAACAATTAAGTAATTAATTAATAAACATTAGTTTTATGGGACAAGGTCTCTCCCATAATGTAGGGTCTCATGACTCTACGAAGACTCACCATGTGACCTAATCAAACGCATGCCACGCATATGACAGAAAAGAATCGATTGGTGCATAAACCACTTACAGTAAGCTACCATCTTAAGGGTCAACCCTCTTATTGCAACTTATCCTATATTATTCTTTATTACGGTAGTTAGACCTAAGAAATGAAAGTTACTTAATTTAGGGCATATTCGCAACTACGGCCGTTCACTAATCCAAAATTGAACCGGAATAAATCAAATTGAAATGAATCGAGTTACACACCTGATTAATTAAAGTGAGATTAAACTTGTTAAACATGTATCGATATTGAACCAAAAATTTAATGTTAGAAGTCACGGAAACCAGACTGGTTATGCCTGGAGAATAATCCAAATATAAATATTTTTAACTTTTTTTTTCTTCATTATATTTTTAATTTTTTGAAAGAATTTTCTCCACTAATTTTGATTTGTGTAAAATAATCCAAGCTATACATTTTGTTCAAAATAATCCAAGCCATTATCATGTATGTGTAATATGATATTAATTTATTTCTAATAAAATATTGTGGAGTATTCCAATTGCAAATGGATTTTTAAATTCATATAAGTATAGCTATTATTTTGAGATTTTTTTTTAATTCAAAATTTTAAAAATAATCTTCCCTCATGGCGGGAACTTATCATGTAAGTTTGAACTTGCCAAAAAAAAAAATCATATGTGGCATCAACGATTAATCACATTTAAACTAATATCAACTTAAACTAACATATGGTATTCGATGATTAATTAAATTAGAATTAAATTTGCGTGTTAGCAATTATTTTTTTCTTCTTAGTGTGTGTTTTATTCAGCTTTAGCAATTGAGGAAGAAGCTAATTAAGTAGAGAGAATAGCAAATGTTTTTTTTAAAGGATTTTGAATTTTAATGTTATGAGTAATTTTAATTTTGTAAAAACTTTATAAACTCATTTTAAAGATGAAAAATTAATAATTGTTAAAGGCATTGGAATAATCCATAAAATTCCATCAATGTTCGGGTTCTTTTTATTTTGCAAACACATGTTAATAGTTTAGATTATAGCGAACAATATGCAGTTTGAATTATATTCCACATACAACTAATAGTTGGGGTTATTTTCTATCAAAATTTCCATTTTAGAAAACCAACCGCTTGCAATTTAATTGCCAACCAACTAACTAACTAATTAACTACTTATTCTAGTCTCTAATATCCTTATTATATCTATTAAAAAACTAATAATGTTTTAGGATGATAACAAACAATTCCTTAATATAAAAATAGGAAGTAACAGTTACAAACTGCAAATCAAAATGTTTAATATTAGACACACTTAGTGGCTAAAAATGATTGGAACAAAAAATGAACAATGATGCATGAAGCCTCAACTTGCATGCAACTTCAATTTTATAATTAAAACGCAATTCCCAACAATTAGATTCAATTAATGAAGTCAGTAAGCATATTACTTCGATCGTATGAAATTCATAAATACCATTTAATCTTTCAAACATTATGGCTAAATTGTTACATTGTACTATACCTAGCTTTTCTAAGTATTATTCTCTCTATTTTTCTTTTGTTATTCAAGAAAATTGTTTTTTCTATGGCTCGCCCGTCTCAAATGCCTTTTTGTCGACTGATTTTGGGTCAGAAAAACGAAGGGTCTGGAGTAATATTTAGTCATGTTGGTGATAAATGTAACATCTAGCTCTACAAGTTAAGATAGTATAACCAATTGAGAAATTTAAGATTATGCATCTAGGATATATTTATATATACTTATAATGATTGTAGTGATATACTTTCATATTTGAATTTGAGAGACTAGTGTAACTGTGTAGGTGTCAATTATATTAACTGGTATTCTGGTAAAGTCTTGGGTTATGATAGAACAAACTCAAATATGGTCTTTATCAATATAGGACTTGTTCGGCAAATTATAGCTGTGAAGGTAGTTGTAGCTGTGGAAGTAGCTGGTAGCTGTGTAGGTGGCTGTTAGCTGTCAACAAGCTGTTAGCTTTGAAGATAAATAATTTAGATATAAGTGTTTTGTAAAGTAGCAGTTGACTAGCTGTTACATATAAAAATCAATATTTTATTTTTAAAACTATAGATTAAATTTCCAACATCTACCTCAAAAGCTACCTCTAATTTCAAAAGCTAATCTTTCTAGCTTTTCATAAAAGCTACCTTCACCACTAAAAGTTACCCTAACCACTACTTTGCCAAACACTCACATTTTTTGTTAAGTAGTGGTTTGACTAAGTCAAACAACTAAAAGCTATCTAAAAGCTACTCAAAAGCTAGCGCCGAACACGCCCATAATGTTGTATAGGGTAGCTCCTGCTGAGCTGCCCCGTACTCCAAGCACCACTTAGGAGGTGCGCACTCAAGCTAGTCTAGTCCAAGGTCAAGGTAAACCTCCTAGGGGCTCTGAACTCAGCAGGCTCCGTCTAGGAGTCAGGGTCAATCTCCCAGGGGCTCAGCACCAGCACTAGCCTCAGCAGGTCTCAGCCTGCAGCACCAAGAATAGAATAACTATAAATAGTAACCCAAATATAACGAGAAAGAGGTCAGACACATACATTTCATCACTTACTCATTATTATTCACTAAATACCCATTATTATTCACTTAATACCATACTAACTTAACCATCAGAGGGGGATTTCTCAAAGTCATCCCCGAGGGCATAGCCACCATTATTGTGTAAGTGAATACCGACCGGCGTCCAGGCCAGCGGAGCTACACCCGGAACAAATGTCATTAAAGTTTAGTTGTTCTCGTTCTACAAGCAATTGATAATCGTCGGATTAACATTTCAGTCATCTTCCTTCTCCTTCAATGTGGGACAAACTTACATGCGACTTTTTGTTTATTTTAACAAGATATTTTTAGACTTGAAAGGACTAAATGATCCCACATCACTTTCTTAATTTTAATGTTTTCTTGTAATGTTTTGCCAAGTTTATCATTGGCAAATCAATAATGATTGAAAAATGTGACAGCTCTAAAAATTAAGATAGTAGAATAAGCAATTGAGAAATTAAAGATGCATCTAAGATTCTAAGATATACTTTATATGTACTTATAATGATTGTCATTATTTTTATATTGACATATTATCATATTTGAACTTAGAACTGTTGTAGATGCCAATTAGACTAATTGATTAAGTCTTGTGTTATGGTACCAAAGATTAGAACAACTTAGAAGATTATTTGTATCAATGCATGCCGTTAAAAGTTATCTTTACTTTATTGTAATCACCAAATTAATTAACATCCTTCAACGTAGGACAAACTCGCATGTAACTTTCTATTTGCTCCGTAAACAACCAAATTTGAGATAGGAGATGGCTAAATGATGGTTTAGCAAAGCTCCACGTCACTAAGTTAATATCAATGTTGTTTTAATTTGAGATGCTTTGCCAAGTTAACCATTGACATAAATTATAACATTAATATTGATGATGAAGAGTAGAATTGCAGATATCTAGTTTACTCACTAACCGCTTTTAAGTAGTTGGTGTTCCTTTGGAGATTGGCCTTTAGAATGAGTGGTGGTCTACTTCATCATCTCAAGGAAAATCTAAAGAGGTTAGTTACGTATGGGGTTCATGGTGTGATATTAGTAATATGGTTATTAAGGCACCTTATATTCACTTATCGATAAGACTAAGTTATTGAATATAAGAGATCGAGGTTCAAGTAAAATTTAGGAAAATTTGTCGGGAAAAACCTTTTAAAGTGACCTTTTTGTCCAAAAAAACCTTTTAAAAGTTTTATGGCCAAAGAAAACCTTTTAATTTTTTTTTGTTCAAGACAGCCAAAACTCACTTTCCGACGTTGAATCACCATTCTCCGGCGTTGACCACGTGTTTTACAACATGTGTCACGCACATGACCCCTATTTTACTAATTACACCCCACTTTGCCTAATTTCACACCCTTTTCCCTCCAATTAAACACTCTCTCTCCTACTCTCGGAATTAAACACTACTCGCAGAAGGAGATGAAATATAATAGAATACCGAGAGTAGGAGAGAGAGAGTTTAATTGGAGGGAAAAGGGTGTGGAATTGGGCAAAGTGGGGTGTAATTACGAAAATAGGGGTCATGTGCGTGGCACATGTTGTAAAACATGTGGTCAACGCCGGATCGGAGAATGGTGAGTCAATGTCGGAAAGTGGGTTTTGGCTGCCTTGAACAAAAAAAAAAATTAAAAAGTTTTCTTTGGCCAAAAATTTTTTAAAGGTTTTTTTGGACAAAAAAGTCACTTTAAAAGGTTTTTCCTGACAATGTTCCTAAAATTTAATCAAATAAGAGTTAATAACTCTTTACAAGTTTTTTTAAATAAAATTGAATTACAATCATAACAGTCGTATCAACCACACCTTACAGGATTAGAGCCAAAGGAGAGAGAAATTTGGATAGGTCTAGTGGCGGATCCAGGATTTTCAATTAAGGGTAGCACGTACGAGTAATTGTTTAGACTTTATTTTAGGGATTTTTTGTTGAAACATTCCCCAAAAACAATAAGCAAAATAATAAACCGAGTTATTTTTTCGATGCAATACATTATGTTAGTATATTGTTGTGCTCCTTATTAATTGACAATGTGATTTTGGACATGGATACATTTGAGTGATTTGACTAAGAACTTATTCAAAAAATTCCTAAGATATATTATACATATAAAAAACAATTACAGTATTGTATAAAAAATGCTTAATGGTATGAAGTATCAATTTTTTTAATTGATACTAGTAATTTTGTACTCCGATTTGTATCTATTTTTATAGACAATTTGTATCTAAATTTATCATTACAATTAATAAATATTCCATACTTTGTTGATGATTTGTGAAAACGAAAAAAAAGTCATCTTTATTGATGAAAGTAATAGAGAAATTTAAGCTACTTTTAAATCTTATTAATGCTTTTTTTATTCCTTGTACGTAGTAAAAAAAAAAAAAGATTTAAGAAGAAATCGATTTTAAACATTGAGCAAGGGTAGTTAAAGTGCTAACACGGGAAGAAAATTAACATGTAAATGGGGTTCGAACCTAACCCCTGACCTATTACAACAATCAAAACTTAAGCAACTTCTACTTAACCACTGCAACAATAGAAGGCCTTTAATTTTTAATTTGCAGTTTTAAAAAAATTATACCAAATGCTACCGCTTGCTACAACATAGATCCACCAGTGATAGGGCCACATTCACGAGTCATGACTACAGTGACTCAGTATCATGACTTAGTTTGATAAGGCAGTCTTACACAAATTTTTCTAGTAAGAACTACCTTACTTTAACTTGCATCTAATATAAGTTCCAATAGTAAAAATATTTCAATTAGGTATTGCTAACATAGTTAATATTCGCCTATTAGGTGAAGAGAATGTTAGTGGACCAACTCAATCAAAAGCTTAAGTTTATGGTTAAAGCCCGGGATCAGTTATATATTCTATTACACGCCCCCTCACATGAAAGCTCATTGAGCTAAAAGTGTGGATGTAGCATGGGCTCCATTGTACTGAGGGTTTAATATTCCACTTTGGAAGAATGGGTGGATGAGATTCAAACTCATGATCTTTGCGTCAAGCTGACTCTTGATACCATGTTAAAAGATCAACTCAACCAAAAGGTTAAGTTAATGATTGAAAACCAGGATCGATTTATATACTTTGATCTATAAGAGAACATAAACTCTAACACACATTACTTTGGGGTCTATTTTCACCAAAGTGAAATATTAATTTATTCTGGATTTTTTGTGAAAATCTACCTTTGATATACAACTTTTTGTGAAAAACTACCTTTTAAAAAAAATTGTTGTAAATGACTACCTCTTTTTTAAAAAATGTTGTAAATATCTACCACTTGCCGGAATCTCGCCGTTGACTTACTTTTCCCCCGTTGACTAGGCCACTTGGCGGCTTTTTCCCGTCTTCGACCACCCCCATCCCCTCCTCCTCCTCTCTTTTCCAGTTTTCGACCACCCCCACCCCTTCGCCGTCAACTCCCCCTCCCTTTGTCCAGTTTCAGACTGCCCCTACCCATACCCATGCTAGAAAATTGCGCTTGTTGCCCCTCCGCCTTCCTTCCCAATTTTCGACCATCCCCACCCCCTGCAAGCCCTCTTTTTCCCTAGCCATCCTTACCCCTTCTTGCAAACCTCCTTTAATCTAGTCGTCCCTACCCCTTCTTCCCCGCTACCACCATTAAAACCAACCTTCAATGTCTTTGAAACCTGAAATTCAAAAAAAAAAAAAAAAAAAAAAAAAAAACCCCAAATCCAGAAATTGAAAAGGGTAAGGTTTTCGAGGGGGCCGAAGGAGGGTGGGCGGGATTTTGAGGGTGAGATATGGTGGGTGAGATGAAATTTGGCTAGAAATTGATAACTTGTTTGAGGGGTTTTGAAGTATTCGGGGCCGGAAATCAGAAAATTGATAATTTGTTTGAGGGGTGGCCGGAAATAGCTGTCGAAAATGAACGTCGGAATTAAAAGTCAACGGCAAGATTCCGGCAAGTGGTAGTTATTTACAACATTTTTTAAAAAAGAGGTAGTCATTTACATAAAAGATAGTTTTTCACAAAAAGTTGTATATAAAAGGTAGTTTTTCATAAAAATATCCATTTATTCTCAATAAATTTAAAATCAAATTGGTAGACAACTTGTTGAATCGATGACTCCCTTATCCTCTTCTTATTAAATCGAACTTTTTCATGGTACTGGGGGGAGGACATATGGTAGCACCTCAAAATAATGAAAGAAACTTCTATTGGGATTAAGGTACAAGAACGGTAAACAATGGATAAAATTTTAAAGTACCATAGACGGATCAATCCAAGAACAAAAGCCGAATCTTTCTTGGATATTGCTTGGTAGGGTTTATGTATAATGGATATGTGTTAGATACATCAACCTTAGGCCCTAAAACTCCAAAAGTTCAATTCTCAAAATGCCATTCACGATTTTTAAAGCTTAGAGAAATATTGGGGGATTTATCATTTTAATAGTAAAAGTTGATGAACGGAAACGATGCTAATGTATATTCTCGTACCTTCAAACAATCAAATTAAACCAAATACTAAACATGTATAAATATTATTATTATTATTTTTTTTTTTTGGTGCAAACATATATAAATAAAATAAATAAAACAAGCACTCCCTTCATTTCTTCATAAAGTGCTCACATCCATTTTCATAATTAAAACTTTTTTTGATCAAATTCTCATTAATATATGTTTCCTCTATTCTGGAAAGTTTTACTTTGAGCTGTTAGTAAAAGTACTTCAACTTGAATCTACTATAAAAGTTATTATAATGTTGGTCACATTTAGAATCTTTTGAGTATTAAGTGTGAGATGAAATCTTTTATATTACTCTTATATGAAGTATAGAAATTACTACAAATATAGTTATATGATATCTACTTTAATTTTTTTTTGAATAATGATATCTACTTTAATTCGTGTTAGTGAACATTATTAAAATCTAAACTTTATATTTTTTTGTTTATGTGAAATTATAAATATTTACGATCAAAGATTTCGTTTATTTATGCTCGTAAATGAGACTAACATTATGAATTAGAGGGAGTGATAATCATCAATAATTCATTAATAAGTGTTAATGTATAATAATAATAATAAGTAGTAGTAGTAGTAGTAGTAGTAGTAGTAATAATAATAATAATAATAATAATAATAATAATAATAATAATAATAATAATAATAATAATAATAATAATAATAATAAAACAATAGATAGAACAAAAAAAAAAATATATTATTGTAATTCTAAGAATATCAAGATATGATACATTGTATAATATATTTAATATTTAATATAATTATATTAGACTTGATTGGGCTATCAGACTTGATGAAAACTTATAAAAACTTTTTGTATTTGAACAACATCAACTTATTAATTAAAAGTGATGAGACACCTACAAATAAAATATAATTAACAAATACATAAAATAGAATCAAATAAAGGTTTTCTTCATCAAAGCTACGATCATTGAATAGATCTTGCACTGTGACACATCCCTTCACACATTGCTTGAATATATACATGCATATTCTTTTCGCAGAGACAATCTAAAGATTTGTTGTAGCCGTAAAAATGATTTTTATCTGATTCACTTGAACGTATTTGAAAACTTGACAACTAACCGTTGCAATCTTGAACAAATATTTGCCACTGTGATTTGCGATATTATTAATTTAAATTATAATCTCTCCATCCCCGATTGATAGTCACTTTTGCCATTTTTGGTGACTCAAAATGTTAGTACCATTTGCTTTTTTCAAGTACCATTAATATTATTTTTTTACCAAAATTCTCTAACAATTGCAAAATTATTTGTGCAAATTTAAATTTTTCATGTAAATTTTATTTTTTCATGTACTTTAATTACTTTCTCTCTCTACTTTTTTACATACCCAATGTAAATTTGCTTTTTCAATGTACTTTCTTTAATTCTCCTTAATTCCCGTGATTTTTCTTCAAAAGTGACTATCAATCGGGGACGGAAGGAGTATATTTTTTTAATTGTGAATAATTTTATCATACTAAATAATTTTCGAGCCATGTTCGATTTTAAAAATTATTGATCATTGAAATGTATAAGTTTGTCGATAAATATAATGCAATAATAAATTATAAAATAGTCTTCAAAAAGAATTTATAATTAATAATAATCTATTAACTATAACTAAAATAGAAGATGCTGACGTTACTGCTGCCCACTTGTCGCTCTCTTAATAAAAAAAAAATTCTGCCTAAAAACAATAGTGATGTCATCTTTTTTTTTTTAATAACATTTTTGAAATTTAAATATTAGAAGGTTCTACATTTCAACTAAAACCTATCAAATTATCATAGAAAATTGAAACAATTTTTAACAGCACACTAATAAATGACCTTCTACATTGAACTTTGAATTAGACGACGTTAAACAGATACTATATCGTAATTTTGATGAAATTAAAAAAAATTTAAAATTATAAAATGTACGTAAGTCTTATTTATATTCATGCATAATAGCGATTTATTTTAAAATGTACAAATTATAAATAGGTTTTATATAAACGCCGTGCATTGTACGGGTTCTAACCTAGTAATAATAATAAATATAATGAATTTCTTAGAAAAATTAATGCTTATACAAAAAAAAATTTTAAAAAAAAATAAAAAAGGAAGGAAAATTACCTCCAATAAAACTCCAATTTAGGCCTTGTTTATTCACCTTATTTCCACTTATTTTAGGCTTAATAAGTTCAGATAAGGGTTAATAAGTTCAGATAAATTCTGATAAGATAAGTTTTGGAAAAATAAGTTCAGATAAGTTGTGATAAAGATAAATCAGGGCTATCCTAGTTTAATTTATAACTAAAATAAGGGTCTGTTCTCATTGACTGAAATAAGCTGAACTGAACTGAAATTATTAGAGCTGAAATGAACTGAACTAAAATGAATATTTTATAAGAGAAAGAAATTAGTGAATTAAACTTATTAGAGTTGAACTGAACTGAACTGAACTGAATTGAGCTGAAAATAATCGTATGAGAACATGCCCTAAGTTCTAATAAGGGATAATAAGTTCATATAAGTTCAAATAAGTTTAGATAAATTAAGATAAGTTCAGATAACATCATATAAGTTCATATAAGTAAAAATCAGGTGAATAGAACGCACCCTATAGATAGAGTAACAAATTACTCGTGCAAATTATTATATTTATTGGTCACATATTTGACATTTTAACTAATAACTTTTTTTTTTAATTCAACGTAAATAGTTCTACGTAGAAAGAATTTAAAAAAATCATCACATTCATTTAAATTTAGCCCTATTTATTAATTACCCTTTTGCCCTTTAAAATTCAAATATGGCCTCTAATATAATTAGGAATTGAACGAAAGGGTATTTTATATTTTTTTATGTAATTTTTTATTACAATAGCAATGATTACAACTAAACGTTACAACGAATTGTTTGCATCATAAGAAAAACATTACAACGAATTGTTCTCATTACTGTTTATTTTGACGAAGAATTCTTTTAACTAGCTTGTCTAGTGTATCAGAGTAGAGCATTTTGAGGTTAGAGCTTTAATTTAGGAAGTAGTTCATTGAACTAACACCCCTAATGATCTTGGTAGGCGAGCCTTGAACATCATCCTAAATTAGCAAGTTGAGAACTAAATTTGTATCGCCGATCCACTTGTATTAAAAAGTAGAAAGAAAACTCATTGGCATGTTCTCTAAATTTACTTCTTAAGAAATGTAGTATATAAATTAGCAAAAAGAACGATAAATTAGTAAAAGAGTTAAAAATTGAATAAAGTGAAAGGTTTAAGAACTTTGTACAATAATTTAAAATGAAAAGTAATAAAATTCACTCAGAAATGTTGAGAAACTATTATGTACACGCGGGTGTACTGTATACCCAGGATCATTTGCTCATTCAATCAACAAATAAATAAAAATACTATTTGCTCATTTGTTAATTAAATGAGCAAATGACCCCGAATATACGGTACATCCGAGTGTATATAATAAATTCTAGAAATGTTAGTACTCCCTCAGTTCCTATAAAATTCTGCCTATTTCCTATGGGTAAATTGTTAATTAATAGTAAAAATTACATAAATTGACATTTTATAAGTATCTAGATATCGAGACAAATAAAATAAAACCCTATTTGATTATTATTATTGTTATATGTTGGGGAGAATTTATAAAATTCCTTTAAAGTTGCAAATAGCATCTAAATTTCATATGAGAAAATATAAGAAACAAATGAAGTATATATATTTTGGTCTAAATAGGGTTGATTTTTTATTTTTATTTTTTCTTTGTGTAAAGAGATTAAGGGATTGTTCTCTTCATCTTAATTTCACTTCACTTCAGTTCAGCTCCATCAGTCCAGTCAGTTCAATTCCTAGTTTTCTTTTCTCATAAACAATTTATTTCAGCTCAGTTAAATTAATTTCAGTAAATCAGAATAGGCCCTAAGAGAGTAGTAAAGGTAAGTTACCAACCTTTATATGTGGTTGACCACACGTTATGACCATCCATTATAGGGTTTGTTAGTGTTATAGGGGTTACGTAGTCAATGTTTCAGCTTACAGGATTAATTCGTCAGTGATATAAGGGTAACTAGGTCAGTAATACAGGAGTTAGTCAATTGGCCAGTGTTATATGGGTTAATATATTCTTTTATAAGCAGTACATGGTGTGGTCAGCCGCACACAAAACGCGTTGTAGATATTGATGTAGAAGATATTTGATTCCTAGGTACCACCTCCAACTCTCCAAGACTTTAACCAATTATACTGTGGCAATCATGAGAATTTGAATTTGTGACAAATCATTACACAGATGCTCAATCTAACCACTAAGCTAAATCCTTATTGATAGAGAGTAAAATAATTACGTTTAATGCATGTATGTTTTTAATAGGTCAACTTGTAGTACATTCACAGTACTTGACTGATGACTGGATAACTAAATTGCTCTTGGAATAAAGGAAATTACGACTGAAAGATAGTGTAAGAATAATATGAACAAATGAATTATGGTATAGATAAGCATAGCTGTAATTAATCGAATTTATCGTAAAACATTTAGGTCAACTTATAGTACATTCACAGTACTTAAGTGATGATTTGATGAAGAAATGGTTCTTGGAATTAAGGAAATTACGATTGAAATACAGCTATTGATAGTAGTATTAAATAATTAGTATAATATGAAGAAATGAATTAGTGGTATAAATTAGCATATCTCTAATTAATCGACTTTATTGTAAAGCATATCAATTGGTCCTTGTCGCTAAATTGAAACTTCTGTACAACAATCCAATTGGTTATTGTCGCTATATTGAAAGTTCTTTAAAACATGCCAATTGGTTATTGTCGCTTAAATGAAAGTTCTTGCAATACTAATAGTAGAAGATGAAATCAGAACCAAATAATATGACCAGCTCATAAAATGATGGTAAAAGTAGACCATTTGAAACACACCTATTACTTGCTCCACCAACACCCTGACCTATTTTTATTTTCTTTTAAAAGGTAAGAAAAAAGAAGTATTAGAAAGCCTTTATGAAGAAAGAATGGAAAATAAATAAGACTAGAAATATTACTGGGGAATATGTCCTTGCTAACTTGATGTCTGACATTTGCAATCCAAAAGCTGCCACCCAATTCGCCTCTCGATAAATGTAATGACCTCTAATTGTCGAGATTTGTGGGAAGCAACCATAGCCTTCGATGTCTCATTATCCTTTCATCGTAAATTCGTATGTATTTGGCAGCGTAATGAGTATTATAAGACATGCCGTCATGTAGCTAGTTAGGCACTACTGATTTAAAATAGATTATTAAATTGCCTACTATTGACCTAGCGAAAACAAAATCACTTAAAATTCTGTCATTTGAAATCGAAAATTAACCCGAAATGCTTTTATTTATGTGAAATGAACGAAATCGGGTAACATTAACACATATTTGAACCGAAATCACATTAACCAATGTGAGCTTGACCTAAAACCATATTGAACCAAATACATTTCAAACCATTATTGAGAGGAACTATTTTTATTCAAAACTCTTTGAACTCAAGCATTAATCGTTCAAACTAGCTTGTTTCAACCTATGAATCGTTTACAAACCAGTCTCGCTTAATAATTTGAATATGTTCAGCCTGTGAACTGCTTAAACCAAACTAATTACTATACGTGACCATTAAATACAAAAGGAGAAATATATTTACTAACTTATATCAATTACACAGTTTAAACTATCTTAATATATAGTTGGAATTAGTTGCAACATGGGTGTGGACACGAAAATTATGGATAGGAAATAAATTGGGTTTTGGTCCTCACATGAGATACTTTTGACGGGGAAAGCTTGCTAAAATTGATAATGCTGCAACTAAAAAAATAATTCATTTTATGGAACTTATCCATGGTAGGGAAGAGGTTGTTTTCCCACCTTGATGCACAGTGAATCCTAGGATATTTTTTCTCATTAAGATGACTAAATTAGTATTTATTTAATTATCAAATAAAGAGCACATACTAACTTTGGATTAGTTGGGTGCACCGTACACTAGAGCAAATATAAAAAAATTTCTATTATAAAGAAGTGTTGCAACTAAAAGATAACGAATGAAGTATATATATAGGCCAAATAAATACATTGGCATGTGTAAAACTTTTTTAATTGTGTCAATTATTATGAAATAAACGGAGTACATGTCATTGAAAATCTGTGCACCTAGCTAGCTAATTTGTTTAGGTAAGCAAACATATTGTAGAATTACATCTTAATTTAAATTCTTTTGCATATCAGGGGCAATAAAAATTACCTGAATGGAGAATTTAAACCTAATAGCTATTGTAAAAAGTTTTTTACTAATTTTTTGGATTAAAAGAAATGTAGGAAAAGGAAGAGAAGGGAAATGAAACGATGGAGTATCTTTTAATTGAATAACAGTTGAGGAAGGAAGGGAGAGAAATAAAGGGATCAAATTCTTAAAAATTGATCCTCTCCAACAATGGAGAAATTAATTATTTGAAAGAAAAACTAATCTTAACTATTAGGGCATGAGCTCATTAGTGTTCTTGCTTAGTTGAGCACAACTTTAACACTACTTGTCTACTTTTTAATCAAAGAATTGTTTGCTTGGGAGAGAATTTTTACTTGTAAACTATTGTACGACTGTATGCGTTGTTCAAAGTGCGCCTACGTTAAAGCATGTGTGAATATGCTTGGCACTCATAGAAAGTGGGAATTGACATAATACGATTAAGGACAAGGAAAGTAGGGAGCCGCCAACAAATTTTTAAGGAACTTGTAAACCGCTCACATATCATTTAAGGCAACCACGAATAAGGAACAACGAAGGCAACAACGATTGACCCGTGAAGGTTACACCCCATTCATAATCCATGAGATTACTAACTCCATATGGTTTGGAAAAGAAGGATCGGGGATGATGGTACGAAGTAAGTCATGGAGTCACATTTGCCCGTATTGGCCTTTAATCGATTCTTATAGTGAAAAGTGATTCATGCGATCTCAAAGGCATACAAACAAAATATTCAATTTGCTCCAAACTATTATTAAGCTAAATTGGTTGAATATTAATGCAACATATAATTCTAAAATATTGTGATCACTTGAATCAAATAACAAGATTAAAAAGGATCCTAAACCTGTCATCCAAATTATCTTATTAGGCGTGATTTTCAATTACATATTCCCTTTAAACATGCAATATGGTGATCAATAAATATAATAGAATATACATTAATATTGGAAGATATTTAACAATAAATCCAACAATATAAATCGTTAGAAAAATAATAGAAATAAAAAGGAACATAATTCTTACTTTGATTCTGTTTGCTTGCAACTATAAAATAATGAACGAGTTAGTAACTTCAAGGAAAAATAAAACAATAATTAAATTAAATTAAAAAGAGTTTATTTGGGGCCAAACCCTCAAACAGTTCTACCTTTCACGTCTTGGCTTAAGGACAGAACCACGAGTAAAGTATGGACTCCTTAGAGTGCTTGAAGAGGGAATTTTGAAAGAAGAAGGATAGGCTAGTGTTTAGGCTAAAGCATAGAGGAGAGAAAAATAGAGAATTAATTGATGCCCCGTACATCAGAAATGAGGAGGTATTTATAGAAAAAATGTGCTAAGGGAACACACGGAGCCCTAAAAAGATAAAAACCCTAAAAAATTGCACCGCGACACGGCAGAGGACACCGTGACACGATGCCTGGTACCGTCAGGCGGGACAAATTCCCGTGACATGGTGGCAGCTATGTGACACGGGAAATATTTAGGGTACGGGGAATAAAACGCGTGAAGGGTTTATGCGGAAAGGACACGGAATTGCCCCGTGTCACAGAGGGGCACCGTGTCACGGGGAAACCCACCGTCAGACGGGGCAAATTTCCGTGATACGATGGACAATTTCCGTGACGCGGGAGACTTTAGTCCCTTTTTCCATCTAGATTCATTTTTAACCCTAATTTCGTTAAACATTTTTAAGTGTCGATTGATAATTTCGGGCCATTTCTGATTTATTATTATTATTTGGGATAGAATAAATAAATAAATAAAATAAATAAAAGGTTTGAGCCAAAATAAATAATAATAAAAAAGGTTTGGGCTGAAATTAAAAAAGAACTATGCTTTGACTAAACATCAAGACTGATCCATGGACCATTCAAAAATTGAATTGAATTAAATACGATTTTTTTAAGCACCCTCGGGATTAAATACTGAACCCGACCAATAATGGCGGTGAAAGGTTGTTCATCATCGGGTTTGGTTTTGGGGAGACATTTTTAGGTGTCTACAGAAGCCCTCACTTTGACTGAGTTTGTAGAAACGTCAGTTTCAAAAACGATAGTCAAAGTAGTCGATAGGGACGGAGAATGATTTAAGACGTTATGCGATCCTAAATCATTCTGTATACGCCGATACCTGCAGAAAAATGTTAGTTCCACAAATAAAAGAATAAAGGAATAGAATACGTATCTGACACCAGTGAATCGGTGACAAATGAGTTTGACAGCTTCCTATGCTTGAAGGAATCCACCGGATGACGTTTGTTGAAATGATTTCCATGCTTGAGGAAAGCCGACTGATGAATTTGGTAGCTTTCTAAGCATGAAGAAACCTACCGGATAATACTTTCCATGCCTAAGGAAAGTCGACGTATGATTTTGGTATTTCTAAGCATGGAGAAGTCCACCGATAATGTTCTCCATGCTTGAGGAAAGCTGACTTGGCGGTTTTCTATACTTGAAGAAAAATCCACCGATAACGCTTCATGATTGAGGAAAGCCGACTTGGCGGTTTTCTATACTTGAAGAAAAATCCACCGATAATGTTTTCCAAGCCTGAGGAGAACCGACTTGGCGGTTTTCTATACTTGAAGAAAAATCCACCGATAATGTTTTCCATGCCTGAGAAAACCGACAACTGATATAATCGCTGAAATTTAAAAGTACATGATGGTTCGATTATCCCCGAACGTGGGACGCAGATGATTTACCTTCAAGTTGACTATCTGAATATATTAGGCGCTTAAAGTGTCGAAAATACAACCCTAAAGCTTGTTAGGGGTAAATCGGTAATTTTGATACTTAAAATTTTAAATCGGTAAATTTGATACTTAAAATTTTCCGCGCAATTCCGGTGACAAAATAACAGACCACCGTGCCATGGCCGGCGTCACCGGCGAGCGTGGATACACATCGTGACACGGTGTCCGGCCGCGCACAACTACCCTTTTTTTATTTTTTTTTCATTTGTTGCCGCTGTTGTTGCCTGAGCTCCACTTGGTTCCGCTACTGCTGCCGGAGCTCCGCCACCATCACAGACCACCGTGACACGGCAAATCTTCACTGTGCCGCGACTTTTGGCCATCGTGTCCTGGTGGTTGCTGCTGCAATGTTTCAGATTATTCGAGCTTTTTTAGCTCAAATTTCCACCGAATTCCCTCCAATTTTTTGCTACTTTCTTCATTTTCGATTTCTCACAAGAACCTATGTAAGTTTCCTTTACTTTGTCTCAAATTTTATTGTAAATTCCATATTTGCTTGAAACCCTAAAAAAAAAATCAAATTGGGGGTTTTTAATTTTGAGCTTCCATGTCAAAATTCTTGCTATGAATTGACTTGTATATGGATGTATGTGTGTTTGTGAGCAATTTGAGACTAAGTTTGTGTGTTTTGGTGAGAAATTGAGCAAATCACCATTTTTTGGTACTACTTGTGTGAAATGGTGTTCTTGTTGTTCATGTTGTTCTTTTGCACTTGAAATGATGATATATTGGTTGTAGGTCTTGTAAATATGCCATGATGTGCCATTTTATCGTTCTTGTGCAATTTTGAAACATGTTTTGTTTTGTATATGTACTATATTGTCATTGGAGAACATAGTATCATGCAATTAGGAGAACATAGTATTAGTTCATCATGGAGAAACTAAATACTAGAAATAATACCATTATTTTGCTAATTTTTAGCCTTGAGGTTTGAATAGATGACTAAATAACTTAGGAAATGATGCTAAGTATTTAGATTTTTATTTTTGAAATAGCATGCCTAGACAACGGGATCGCGATCTTTCTACTCGTGGCCGACGTCAGGCTTTCCAGGAGGACACTCTCACAGTTCCTAGGGGCATGGACGACAATGTCCTAGAGACCGAGCCTCGCCCTTCTTCGAGTAGGGGCAGGTGGATTCCACCTCTGTGGTCGCCAAATGAGTTGGTTTTCTATCGTGAGAACCATGTTTCTCACTGTCCACTTGCCGGCATAGTCGATGGAACGCTTCGCCACCATGGATCTGGAGCTGGAGATTAGGTTCCTCGACTATATGGGATTATCACGAGGGATCCTGTTACGAACGCCTTGTGGGAATCTGCTGGTTTAGTAGATTTTTATTCGGCGGTCTTAGGGTTTTGCAGCCCCGGGAGTTGTGGCCCGACAGTCGTTCGCTCGTTGTTGGAGTATTTTTGGGATACTACCAACACTTTTCACTTTGCTTGGGGGAGATGACAGTGACCCCCTGGATTTTAGCATGATCAACAGTTTACGCTTCACCAATTGAGTCGTTCAGCAGATGTCTGACCTTACTTGGGGGGCAGCTGAGGTAGCCGATATTTTAGGTCCAGTTTTTCAGCACATCAGGACTCAGCCGGTTCCTCGAGGTTGTCCTAAGAGCGGGCGATCAGAGTTGACTTTTGTTCTGGACCGTGGCTTTGACATGGATGAGACATCACCTGAGCGAGTGCGGATCTTCATTTTAATTCTCATTTCCATGACTCTTTCTCCTGATAGGAGTTCGCGTACGCTCGTTTTCTATCTTCCTTCTTTGGTCAGGATCAGTGAGATAGGATCCTTTAGTTGGGCCAGCCTTAGATATGCCAATCTTCTCTTGTCGCTACGTCATGGCTGTAGGCAGCTGAATGACCAGGCCCCTGTCACTGTTTACGGTTTATGGAGAGTCGTAGAGGTGACGATCTTTCATCTTCTTGTTTTGTTTGAATCTGTTTGACTCATGTGCTCAGAGACTACTTTTCATTGCAGCTATGGTTCTGTGAGTACTTTTCGGGAGTGGCCTCTCGATGGCGTTGTGGAGCGGTCCATGACTTCCCGATCGGAGCTAGCTGGCATGACCGAGGCGAGTCACGAGTGGAGTCTGTCCCTACGCTACACGGGCTGTTACGCCGAGGCACCTATTCTGTTGGTGTAAGAATTGATTTTGCAACCTGTTATTTTTTACCTTGACGTCGTTTTCGGCGTTTCATTGCAACTTTTTATGGTTTTTAGGTTGCTATTGATATCCAGTATCGGCCTTGGGCTTGGATGAATGATCTTCCCGAGGCCTTGCAGCTTTCGGCTTACCGTACTGTTTTTGTTGGTACTGGACGCTTTGTTTGGTATCTTAGGGAGCTTGTTTTTCGTTAGCATAGTGATGATCGCTTTGTGGTGCCCTTGCCTCCACCGGAGTTGATGCTGGACTCACACTTGCTTAGGGAGTTGATAAACAGTATAGAGCGCTACACTTTTCCTTGGCAGGAGCTTGTGCGTATGGAGGGCGATTATTCGCAGGACTTGCTTCCCTCTTTAGCTCCTCCACCCCGTCTTCCCGAGGTATGATTTCTTTCTAGAATTTTGTCGCTAGTCTCTGTTTAAACCGTCGAATAACCTGATTATTCGATCGTATTTTCAGACGACTGTTTGCCGTGTGGGGAAGATTGAGGTTCCACCTCAATTCGTTTGCTAACCGGGGCCGATCGGTATTACTGAGGATCATATTGCTGACGCGCCAAAGGGTTTCAGACAGGCGCATGAGTCTTTGCCTGGTGTGTTTCAGCCGGTAAGATTTTTAACAGCTTGTTACTGACTTTTCTTTGCTTTATTCTCATCCTACTCACCCGGAGATGATGGGATTCATGAAGCTGGTTGACGCTTTGAAGTACTGCATTATCAAGCTTCGGCGTAGTGCGAGTTGTCGGGGCGGTTCTGGCGATGTTCTTGAGGTGTATTCACTTTTTTTCTTTTTTCTTTTTTTTACCATTTGTTTTATTTTGCACCATTGACATCCTTTGATTTTGTGTCTTTCAGGAGCGACGGAGGTCCCGCTCGCGCTCGAGGCATAGAGGCTTGGACGAGGGAGAGCCTAGTTGTGGCAGACGATCTCTTGAGGTTCGTCGGCATTCTCATTCTCAGCGGGAGCCTCAGCTTTCTCGGCCATTTCAGGAGGCTCAGTGGCAACAGCCTCATCCTTCCCAGCCATTCCAACATTTTCGGGGTCAGTGGCAGCGACATTCATCTTCACAGCCTGAGTTTAGGCCAGCCATTACTCCTGTGGATCAGGGTTCATACTCAGTTCCATTGTCTGGGGTGCTTCCTCCACCGGTGCCTTGCTTATTTCAGTTCCAGTGTCTGGGACGATGCCTCCACCGACGCTTCCTACATCTTGGAGTCAGTCTACGCCGTTTTCCAGTTGGACGGGTCCTGCTTTGAGTTTGACTGCTACTGGAGCTATAGGGACTAGTAGGGATGCTACTCCTCGTACCCGGATGATGTCGAGACTCTTTGGTTCACCGCTCTTGTATTCACATGCTGGAGATGACACTGATCCTCACTCTTCTAGTTCTACAGATTTTTGACCGAGGGTCTTTATTTTGTACTTTGGTTGATGACACTTGACACTGCTTATGCATCATGATTCACTTTGTACATTATTCACAGTTTATGCATTTATTAGTGTGTATTAGTGTGTGCTTGAGACTCATTATATGTGATTGTGTATTTATTAATGATGCGAAAAAAACGTAAGTGGAGGGTACCGACCTTCCCCAAAAGAAAAAAGAAATAAAAGGACAAGTTTTACAACTCCTCCAAAAAAATAAAAAGGAAAAAATAGAAATAAACATGAAAATAGGACAAGTTTTACAACTTTCCCAAAAGAAAAAAACTAAAATAATAATAATAGAAATAAGAATAAAGTAATAATAAATAATAAAATAAAATAATAAAAATAAAATTAAAATAAAATAAAAATAAAAAATGGATGGAGAATTTTATTAGGAATAAAACTCTCGAAAAAAAGAATTAAAAGATAAACAGTGAAGACAAAACAATAAAAATCCGGATAAAAATAATAAAGGAAAAATAAAAGAAAACGCCTGGGCACCGCGACACGGCACTGTACACCGTGTCACGGCAAAGGATTCCATGTCGCGGCATAAATTCCCGTGACACGATGGAAATTCCCGTGTCATGGTGCGCGTATTCTGCAACGGTGTGGTTTGCCCGTATAGAAAGATAGATTTAGAGTATTTCCAAGAGTTTTTGCTATAAAATAGGACCAGTATATTCGTGATATGCATAATTACGAAACATTAAATAATTAGAATTTCATATTTCAATAATAATGTCTCAAAATTTTGATAATACATTGTACGACTAGTCTTATTCTTTGACCAATGCTGAAAAAAGAGAGCTGAAATTGTTTCATGTCAGAGGCTTATTAGCTTTGAGACATGTAGAGATTGAACATGATTTTCTTAGGGCAACTTTAGACTATTGGAGTCTAGAAACACATTGTTTTAAATTTGATACGATGAAATCTGTCCCTTGCCGGAGGAATTCGGTGCCATCTTTGGGTTTCCTGCTAGAAATCTCATTGCCATGCCTACCCTACGTGAGTATTATTACCAAGACTTTGCACGCCATCTGAATCTGACAGATCCAGATTTAAATAAAATTGTGTGTGGTAATGAGGTAGATTTAGAAAAACTTGCAAATTTGTATTTCAATCGTCCTGTCTCTGAGTCTTATCATGTATACCATAGAAGGGTGTAGACACCCATTTGTGTCTCCCCAAAACCAAACCCAGTGATGAGTACCTTTCACGTCGAATCATAATCGAATGAAATGAAAGTGTGGAAGGTCTAGTGTTGCGGAAAGTTTTTTTTATTTCTTTTCTCTTCTCTCTGTTTTTGAAAACTTTATTTTAAGAAAACAGCCAATCCAGTTTGGTTGGTTCATGATATGGGTCCAATAGTAGTAGTTGGATGGGGCTTGCAAAGACCTTTACAACGATATATTATAAGCCCAATTCCGATGAATATTGAGGAAGTTATGGCCAATTTACTAAACTGGGCCCGGTTTGAGCTTTATGTACGGCCTAATGATTTAGGGGAGGGCCTAATATGATTTATCATTCCTAATGCAATTAGGAATGGTTTTGGTCTTCTAGAATCTTCTAGATGGTTCTTTTCATTCCTAATTCAATTAGCATTGATAAGTTGACTTAGTTGACTTTTCAGAGTTTTAATCAAAATTAAATAGCATTTTCGAAGAAATTATATTATTTTATCTTCCAGTACGGTAAACTTATCGGATTTTCGAAAACGCATTAGAATCAAGACTAGCGTCCAACCCTAGGCCTTGGCGCCAGGCGCTAGCCAGTGGTGCCTGGCGCCAGCTAGCCAGGGTTGGCGCCAACCTTGTTTCCTGAGCGTCAGACTATGTTTTGTTAAAATATCTTTTTTGGCTGATTTTCTCTATAAATATCGTATCAAAAACTCCGTTTTCATTCATCATCTATCATCTACCAATTCACCAATTTTCACCAATTCTATTCATTCTCAAGCTTTCATCAACAATCATTAATTCTTTAGCATTCTTTAATTCATTCAATTCGTTCTTACTTGTTTTCATACAAAATTCCGCATTCACAAGATCTAGAAACGCCTAGCCATATTCGAAGTTTTCTTCGCCCTAGACGTGAAAGGTTTTAATTTCTGAGGGTTTTGTCCAAATTTCTCTATCAATTATTTAATTTAATTTCTTTGATTATTATTTTCCTTGAAGTTACTAACGTGTGTATTTTGTTATTAGAAAGAGGTACGAGGCATCAAAGCAAGTGCTTTAATTGTTTTATTGATATTATGATGTAGACATCATGTTTATATTGTTATTATGATATTCCTAGTATCATGTCTAGGGTGTTTTTAATATTAAATATGATTGTTATAATGCTTCCTATGTTCTTCCTAATATTTATTCATGTTAGTATCATGTTAGGGTTAAAGATTTGATTTTTATTGCTTAGTGACATGCTAGGGTTTGTTATTAACCTTGTTAGTATCATGCCTAGGATCTTGCTATGTTCATAGTGCTTTAATATTAATATGAGCATGATTTTGATGATGATTATAATTATTATTCATGATATTGATTATTTATTATGTTGCTTGATGCTTATTATTTATTGCTTGATCACACCTTTTATGCGTGTTTGAAGGGAATTTGTACTTGTAATCATGCTTAATAAGATAATTAATAATCTTTTTAGGTTAACTTTGATTATAATTCAAGTGATCGCCAATAATAGTATATTTGTGCATTAGATTCAACCAACATAGATTAAACAGGTTTAGGGTTAATCTATTGATTGCATGTTAATCAGAAAGCGCACATGAATACGAGTAGAATAAAGTAGAGGCCTATTATTAGGGCAGGTTCAATCTTTTTTAGGTTTGATTTGTACCATCATCCCCGAACCCTTATTTGGTTCATGACCTTATGGAGTTGACGATCCCTTGGATCGTTATGGGGTGTAACCTTCATCCTATGAACGGTTTACAAGTTCCTTAAAAACTTGTTGGCGACTCTTTTGCTCTATCTTCTTCCCTTTTAGACGCCACCGTGCTTTCGTGTATGATCACATTGGGGTTCAAGCTAGTGGGATTTTAAAGGCTTGAAATTATTCCCCACAGTTTTTGGTGACTCCACTGGGGAGGATTTCTATTTTAATTCCTGAATTTGTTTCGGCAATGATCTAGAATGAGTGGATGAGACTCGAAAAGTTCTAAGTATTTCATGTGCGTAATTTTGATTAACATTATTGTTATATGCATAAAAAGGTTCTCATTGGAAAGACCATCCGTAATGAGTAAAAAATATAGGATTTTACACGTAGGAAATTTGAGAAATGTCTTTCACAACTAGGACTGAAATAACACCGCGCGAAATTGGAAGATTTTATCGAGCACAGAAAGCTGCTGAGGCATGTGGGAAGTAGCGTCAGGGGCCAGAGCTTGGCGCCACACTTTTAGTCGTAGCTCCAGACGCCAGTATTGGCGCCAGGCGCTACAGTTAAAAGTTGGCGCTAGTCTCTGTTTGCTGGCGCCAATTTCCCCCAATACCGAGCCAGAAATATGCGTTCTAATTTCGACCGTTTTTTCGTATTGTTTGCTCGATCCTACTTCCTGATTGAATTTTTTCTCACTTTTCTGAAACCCATATGTGTTCTACATATGGACATAACCCTCTGGGAATTCATGCTCCATCTATCCGATTGAACGCTCCGTGCAACAAAGGGTACATCCGAGATGTTGAATTCACCAAACCATGGAAGCGAGTTTTTTTTCTAAAACTCGCGGTGTCCCATCCACTCGCGCCAACCCCTCACGGTTAGGCTTCTGCGCGGTGCATCCGGACAATTAACCATGGACCCTCTATTGACTAAACCATATCCCGAACTTTAGAGAACTAGAGCCATGGTTAGGTTGCGAACTCATTGCATCATATTGTGCCTACTTGACTAATTGTGCATTATTTGTTGTGCATATATATCCTATGTTTCTCTTAACCGTTTGTTGATTTGTGTTGAGAATAAATAAATTAATGACTTAAAGAATTTTGCCTAATTAATTAATTAATTAATTAATTTGAGTCAATAAGTCTAATTTTTCAATCGGAATTGACCTAGTACGACTTTAGGCATACCCCAGTTGACTAATAATACCGAAAACAGTCCCAGACCGAAGCTCCACTATTGGCGCCAAAGTCTGAGCTGTAGCGCCACACTATGGTGTGTAGCCCCAGACGTCAGCTAAATTGTCTGGCGCCAACCACCACAGTGTGACGCCAGTCCTGTCGCTTGGCCGACAGTTCGGATTATTTGTCGAGTCATCACCTAAAGTCTAATTAATCAGTCTTCTGTTTAATTTGGTTAATTTTGCTGACAATAATGCTTAATTGAACCAATGATTGAGTTTAGGAACTAAGTCCCATGGTCTTACACAAGAGTCCAAGCATGTCACTTACAGTCAATGCACACACCAATACACATGCTTCGACCATGATTAAGAGAGTCTTGTGTACGCGTTTTTTTCGTCATTTTTTTTAGGGGGGTAAGTCGGATATTAATCCTCCAATATAATTAATAATACTTAATTCCCTAAAAATACGTACATTATTGTTGCCAAAAATATGCATCCTTTTTTTTAATAAACCATAAAGTCAAGTTGATTCGAGTCAAGTAATTAAAACACAAAATGGTTTAATTTACAGCGCGTGTTCAAGAAAGGAAGGACAATTAATCAAAGATAACCTCTTCGTACTAGTCCAACTTTTCGACAAACCTATAGCCCGCAAGAGGAAAGCAAGAGTTATAATGGCAACTCAAGAAGAAGTCAATGATCTTAAGAACCAACTGGCTACTGTGACCGAGACACTGAAGCTTCTTGCACTTAGGATCGATGATTCCGTGAAACAACATCAAATGGACCTCATGCAAGAGAGCCTAAGCAAGTTGTCCAGCGACTACAAGTTTCAAGAACTCACATCCCAAGGGGTCTCGGTGGATAAAGATCTTCTTCCGCAGAAGTTTAACGCCAACGACATCCCAAAATTCAGAGCAATTGACAACCCTTACTTCCATTTAAGAGTATTTGAAACAATATTGAGTATCAAGGGTATTGATAAGAAGGTCTTCCCTTCTCTGTTCTCACTATTTCTCGAAACTGTTTGCCAACAATGGTTCTTTTCTCTCGAGAAAGAAAAGACCTCTACCTGAGAATCTATAGCAAACGCTTTCGTTGATAGGTACAAATGCAACATTCAAGTCGAAACTGACCATAGAGAACTTGAAATCCTCAAACAGAAAGAGAATGAAGGCTTCACTTCTTTCTTTAACAAGTGGAGAGAAACCTCAGCTAAAATGATCGAGGTACCAAGTGAAAAAGAGTCTGTGAGACTATTCATCAAAAATCTCCAAGAAAAATATTCTAAACATCTTAAATATCAAAATAACCTCCATACCTTTAAGGCTGTTTATGATATTGGGATCAATATTGAAGATGACTTGGCTAAGTCTAAAGCTGTCAACAATAACTCCAACAGTGGCTGGAAAGGAAAGAAGAACGACAATCCTTCTTCTTCCAAAACCGCCCACTCAAATAACGTTAGCACCTTTAATCTAGGAGAAGTCCTCGCCATGAACAACCAAGGACAAAGGAAACCATTTAGGAGGAACTTCACTCCTATTGGCATGAGTTATGACACCGCATTTGATTGATTAAATGCAAAAGGTCTTATAACTCCCATTGGACCATTTGGGGATCCACCAGTTGAGAAGAGGTCGCTTAACTGGAACCCCAACGCACATTGCAAATATCACCAAGGTAGGGGCCATTCTACTGAAAGATGTTGGAAGCTTAAGGAAGCTATCCAAGACCTAATTGACAATAACAAACTGCCGTTGCCCCCTGCCAATAAGAAGCCAAGCATTGACAATGCATCTCTAGTTCATACTTTTGCTATCTCCGATGAAGAAAACGAGGTTGACCCCTCATCTCTCATTAAGCCTGTCAAAGAAATCAATGTCGAAGAAAAAGGAGAAGAGATCTTTTTCGATGTCAGAGATAACCTTCCAGAACCAGCAAATAAGGAAGACATACAATTGCTCACACTGTCTATAAAGGAGGCATCGCAACTACTACGTGAAGCTCTCAAAGTTATGAACAAACTTCACAAGAAATATGATGAGCTTCCATGTCCAAAGGAAGAACCTAAAAGAGAATTCACACTAGTGAAAACGACTTGTCAGGCGAAATATTTTCCCTTACAAGCAACCGAAAAACCCAAGAAGAGAAATAGAGTTTATACTCCAATTGGGATCCCATATGCACAAATGTTCGAAATGCTCTCCGAGAGTGGCGAGGTCAAACCTCTCGAACCGAGACCATTTGAGTCATTAAAAAGGACAGATAGATATTACTGTCAGTACCATCAATCAGGGGGGCACACCATAGAAAACTGTTTCAAATTCAAGGATTTGGTGCAGAAAATGATTGATGAAAAGAAATTAATCCAAGTTCAACAAGAAGAGGATATAACCGTTAATGGAGTGTGGGACAGTGATGAAGAAGATGTCTACCTAAAGGACATAGTAAGACCTTCACCTTCTGTATCATACACCACAGACGACATTTGGGCTGAAGAAGATTCATTAATAGACGTCCTTACAAGATCCGGGAGGATGCAACCTCCCGTTTTAACACAACCTATGCCTACCATACAACAAGTTCCCATACCTATCATCGAAGACAACGACATCGTTAAACAGTTTAAGAAGACAAAAGTTGAGATGAATGTGTGGAAGCTCCTGGCAACATCTCGAGAACATAGGTTGGCTGTAATGAATGCCTTGGATAAAATCGGGATAGATTCGACACCACTCCTGAGGGACTAGCTAACTTCCTCACAAGTGACCTTCCTAGTCCGATTAATCTAATCACCTTCTCTGACAAAGATTTACCCCCAGAAGGTGACAAACACTACAAGGCATTAAACCTCACGGTAGTCTGCAAAAGGATGAATGTTCCCATGACTCTTGTAGACAATGGATCAGTTATCAATGTCTGTCCACTTAGAACTGCGAGGATGCTTGGCATAAGGGATGAGGATTTAACTCCGTCCATACAAGGAATAAGAGTTTACGATAATACTCGCTGTCAAGCTCTTGTCATTCAATTTGTTGTTAGGACGCCCTTGGCTTCATGATCTAAAGGCCGTCCCTTCATCTCTCCACCAACAAGTGAAAGCCATAGTTGGAAGAATTCCAATCACTATTGACGCTTCGCCGATGAGAATCAAATCCATAGAAAATCCAATCATCAATGTGGAGCACGACGAAGATGATGAAGACCTATGGGGCTTTAACGAAGAAGTCTCCTTAATCCAAGAGGATGAAAGGACATCTCTTTGCCACAACCCCCATTCCAACATGATTGTCAACACCATGCTGAAGAAACAAGGACACTTCCCTGGGATGATCCTAGGAAAGAAGAAGGGGATAGCAAAATCGATGGAGTCACCGGGCCTCCCTAAGCTAGATACTTTCGAACTTGGTTTCGAACCGACTCGGAAGGATCTCAAGCGAGCCCAGGACAAGTTGAAAGCACGTAGAGACGCTCGCATTCAAAAGAAAGCAATTCCAATGGATCAGTACCCTCTTACGCTTAATGGTCAGTTTATAAAAGAAGGAGAGGACTATCCATGCCATGAATTTCCCGAGCCATTTGTTGTAAATGGCATACAACAACCAGGATTCGAGATCTTCTTGGATTGCTACTTCACTGACAAAATCCCAACTCCCGTCCATAAGGAGAAAGCACCCCCATGCTTTGACTTTAACGTCATGGGATTACTGTTTGGGCGAGAAAAGAATGAGCCAGCTTATGAAGAAGATAACTCCTCACTCATTCAAACGGTCCTACAAAGCGAAAACTTCGACCCCTCGAAGCTAATTACTCCAGACGAAGGATCACTACAAGGGTGGCGCAAGACTATCAAAGTGACTACTCTAAGTGGAAGGAAGATATCAATCATGACAGGGCAAGGGCCGATGTTCGAAGAGTCGTCGGAGTTAGAGTCCGAGTCAGGTCTTTCCCTTTAGAGTCTTCTAAGTCTTTAGCAATAACACCTCTCCTTCCTATTTCTTCTCATAGGATAGTTAGTGATCCAGTCCCTGAGGACATATCACTCTTTGATGTAATGATCTCAGAGTATAATAATATTTCTCGTTCTCCTTACTGCTTGTGTTCTTCCCTAATCCAAGATGACGAGCATTGCTTAGCTAACGATGAAAAAGACAAAGAAATTATTAAAGCAATGGAAACACTCGAAAAGAAAACACCAGTAATTGAAGAAACTGAAACAGTTGACATCTCGAATGATTCAACTTATAAAAGAGAAGTTAAAATCGGACTAACGTTGAATAAACAAGAAAGAACCGATTTAATTAACTTTCTTAAAGAATTTATTGATGTATATGCTTGGTCATATGAAGATATGCCAGGCATTAACAGAGAAATAGCTCAACACACTATACCACTAATCCCAGGAATGAAACCTGTAAAACAAAAGTTGCGTCGAATGAAACCCGTAAAACAAAAGTTGCGTCGAATGAAACCCGACGTAGCACTTAAAATAAAAGAAGAAGTTCAAAAACAAATAACTGCAGGCTTCATCAAGGTATCCAAATACCCCGAATGGGTCGCCAACGTCGTCCCAGTTCCAAAGAAAGACGGAAGGGTAAGGATGTGTGTCGACTATCGAGATCTGAATAAGGCAAGTCCAAAGGACGACTTCCCTTTGCCACACGTCGATATTCTGGCAGACAACACGACAAATCACGCGCTTCTCTCATTCATGGACGGATACGCAGGGTACAATCAAATTCTCATGGCAGAGGAAGACATGGAGAAAACGACCTTTATCACACCATGGGGCACTTATTGCTACACGGTAATGCCATTTGGGTTGAAAAACGCAGTGCTACTTACCAACGTGCAGCAACTGCCTTATTCCATGACATGATGCATAAAGAAGTCGAAGTATATGTCGACGACATGATTGTGAAATCAAAGGACCGTCCAGGCCATCAAGTAGCCTTAAGGAAATTTTTCAAAAGGCTAAGAAAATATAATATGAGGTTGAATCCATCAAAATGTGCTTTGGGAGTCACCTCGGGCAAGCTCTTGGGATACGTCATAAGCTCTATAGGAATAGAGATAGATCCAACCAAGATTAAAGCAATCATGTCGATGCCACCGCCCAAGACCGAGAAACAGATTCGAGGATTTATTGGCCGGTTGCAATACATAAGTAGCTTCATATCAAAACTGACAACGATATGTGACCCAATCTTCAAAAAGCTCAAGAAGAATGTACCAGTAATATGGGATGATGAGTGTCAAAAAGCCTTTGACAAGATCAAATCCTATCTTGCAAATCCTCCCGTATTAGCGCTAGCACTTCCCGGAATACCTCTTAGGTTATACTTGACGGTTACCAAAGAGACAATGGGAGCCATGCTAGCACAAGAGGTAGAAAGCAAAGAGAATGCAATCTATTACCTAAGTAAGAAGATGCTCGAATACGAAACACGCTATACACCGCTCGAGAAATTGTGCCTCGCTTTGGTGTGGGCCATAACTAAGTTGAGACATTACATGTTGGTACATACCGTTTTCGTAGTCTCCTGATAGGATCCACTCAAGTATCTATTCGAGAAATCAACACTCAATGGACGTATTTCAAGATGGATAGTCAACTTAGCCCAATTTGATGTACGGTTTATGCCACAAAAAGCTATTAAAGGATCTGTGGTGTCAGACTTTCTAGCAGACTTTCCAATAGAAGACTCGAAACCAATAAAGGACAACGAATTTCCAGATGAAGATTTGATGGTTATCGAAGATGATACTTAGACCTTGTATTTCGACGGATCCTCAAACCAAAAGGGATGTGGCGTCGGAGTGCTACTAGTATCACCTAAAGAAGAACACATTCCAATCTCAATAAAGCTTGATTTCGACGTTACCAACAACGCTGCTGAATATGAAGCATGCGTGTTAGGCCTTGAAACAGCCCTGGCATTGGGAGTAAAGAAGTTAAGGATATTCGGAGACTCTTCTTTGATTATTAATCAGATATCTAAAAGGTGGAAAGTAAGGAGCGAAAGTCTAGCCCCTTACCAAACTTATCTGGAAACTCTTACCGATCAGTTAGAGAAGGTAGAATACACATATCTACCTAGAGAAGAAAATCAATTTGCTGATGCCTTGGCGAGATTAGCCTCAATGGTTAGGATTCCCACGGAAATCGAGCAAATGCCTCTAACTATCGAAAAAAGGCATAAACCAGCATATATAGCTAGGCTATAGAAGACGACGACTCAGTCCAAGACGAAGAAGAAGAACAAGAAGAAGAACCATGGTACACAGACATACTCAACTATGTCACCAATGGAGAATACCCTCCTCATGTTGACAAAAGAGCAAAGCGAGCATTGAGACTTTTGGCTTCTCAATATGTACTCATAGACAACGAGCTACATAAAAGGGTACCTAAAGGTCGAGCTCTCCTATGTGTAGGAAAGGTGGATGCACAAAGAATAATGAGAATAGTTCACGAAGGAATCTGTGGAACTCATGTAAATGGCAAAATGTTAGTCCAGAAAATAATGCGAGAAGGGCATTATTGGACTACAATGAATAGGGATTGCCATCAATACGTGAAAAGATGCCCTAAGTGTCAAATTTATGCCAATTTACAACATGTCCCTCCATCTTTGCTCTACACCTACACATCGCCATGGCCATTCTCTACATGGGGAATTGACATAATTGGAAAAATCACCCCCCCAGGGACAGGAGGCCATGAATTTATTCTAGTAGCAATTGATTACTTTACAAAGTGGGTCGAAGCGCAATCATACGCTAAACTCACTGCAAAACATGTAGCACTCTTTATCGAGAGAAATATTATTTGTCGATATAGAGTCCCGCATGAAATGATAAGTGACAATGGAACTCAATTTCAAGCCGAATGTGAAGAATTGCTACATAAATATGGTATCCAACATCATCATTCGTCCCCTTATAGACCTCAAGCAAACGGAGCAGTCGAGGTAGCTAATAAGAATCTAAAGACTATCATCGAGAAAATGACAGAAAATTATAAGGATTGGCCTGACAAGCTCCACTTCGCACTGTGGGGTTATCGCACGTCAATCCATACATCAACGGGAAATACACCATTTTCCTTGGTATATGGAATGGATGCCGTACAACCTGTCGAACTAGAAATACCATCTCTACGCATTGCGCTAGAGAGTAAATTTGATGAAGTTGAATGGACTAGGGCAAGATATGAAGAATTGATCCTACTCGACGAAAAACGACTAGAAGCTCTACATCACACTCAGTGTTATCAAACTCGTATGGCTAGACATTTTAATAAGAATGTCAAGACAAGAAATATCAAAGTAGGAAATTTGGTATTAAAAGCACTAAGAAAAAATGTTTTAGACCTAAGGGGAAAATTTAGACCTAACTGGTCTGGCCCCTACATTGTCAAAACAATCCTGTCAGGTGGTGCAGCAAAACTAACTGATATGGATGGCAATGAATTCTCAAACATGACCAATCTTGACCAACTTAAAAAATACTACCCAAAATGACTTGAGTAGGATACTCAAGAGAGCTACGTTCGGCCTGATTCCTTAGGAAAGATACGTAGGCAACCCTTTACGGGTGCGACCACTTTATTTTTCGACATCTCCGCATTTCAGAATCAACTAAAAAGTCAACACAAAGTCGGAAAATTATTGGCGTCGCAGAACAGAGCCTGGCGCCAGTCAAAAGTCATCAGCGCCAGCCGATGGTATTGGCGCCTGGCGCCAGACCTCAATAGCTAGCGCCAAACCCCAATTACTGGCGCCAATTCAAAAATAAAATCTGGACAAATTTCGGTGTTTTTTGGAAAATTTTCGACTTCCGTACTCGAAGAACTTCTGGAAAATTATTTTTTGTTCGATTTTTATTGCTTTAATAAAATAAAGTAAAGTAAACAATTTAATTGAAAGCTGAAATTTCATTCATTAAATAAAATTACATTATTGATGGAATTCAAATAAGGTTGAAATAAATTAACTTTAAATAAAATTAACAATCTAATAAATCTAAAGCTAAGCAATGTTTTAAATCTTTCTTTTCCTTTTTAGCTCTTTTCCAATTCTTTTCTGCTTCCTCCTCTTCATCCATTACTTTAGCTAGTAGGCATCCTTTAGAGGACCTACATTCAATTTTGGAATAGATTGTCTCCCCTTCAGCTAGCACCCCATGCTTCTTTTCCACCCAAGTCTTTTTGTCCGTGGTGTTAGCTTTCCTTTTTCCTTTGTCTCTAGTAGTATTTTTCTTCCTAGGCATTGTAGGTGTTTTGAATCCAATTCTTGCACCTAAGCGTTCTTTGGCATGTGTCACCCTGTCACCTAGACGATTCTTCCCATCGGTTCTACCCTGATCAATTGATGATTTCTTCAACAACCACTTCTTTACATCATTAGGTAAAGAAGGGGGAACCTTTTGGGTAATCACTTCCCATAAAGGTCTAGTGCTCCAGTAAGCGTCGAATCTATCTACTTCTTGAGATACAGGGTACTCATAGGGAGGACGAAGATCCCCGGAAGGAATATTTTGAAGTAAGCCGTATTGTCTCTTTACCCTGCAAGGATAATAATATGTTACGCGAGACAAGTTTGGAAGGCGGCAAAAAGGTTGCTTGTTAACACCAACCATCCTTTCTATTTTCCACCATGGGATGACCCACTTGATAGCAAAATCACGTGATTCAAATACTTTTCTCCACCCATGACGCCCAATCTTAGGGATGCGCTTCTTTCTTCTCACGAAGCAATTGGGAGTATATTTCGATGTCATCCGGAGGGCTAATTAATCCTAGCCTCTCCATTAGCCACATCTGTAAAAAATTGCAATGCAAAAAATATTATTATTACAATACAAAAATATTATTTTTGATTTCTGTAATTAAAAATGTTATTTTTCTACCTGTAATAAAATTGGAGAACCGCGAAAAGGCGCTTTTGGGTCCCTTTTCAATTCATCGAGACTAATCATGGTCTCTCCAACTATTAATGGCATTGGATTCCTCCCTGATTCAATTTGTTCTAGTACAGTGGTGATAATCGATTGACCCTCATTATTTTTACCACTACTAAGACAAAATTGATTGAGCATGCAAACTAAAAACGCCCTTCTTCTATATATATGAAAGGATTATGAAAGAGGTTTATCAAAATAATAGCGTGCGAATTCTTTCAAATTAACTATATTGCCATCTACTATTTTTGATAAATCCCTGTCCTTTAAATTAAAGAAGCGTTAGAAATCCTTATAGTAATATGCATCTACTCTAGGGATTACTACCAGGTCTATTGCAGGGAAGCAAAAGATAGCACCAAATTCCTCTGGCAAAGAGCTAATTTCATCATACCCTATTCTGAAACAATGCGTATCAATATTCCAAAATTCTAAAGCGGTATGTATGAAGTCTAGGTCTAGATCTACCCCTTTGATGCCATAAATTCCCCCCAAGTGAAATAAATCTAATTCTTTTTTGTCTCTAGCATTAAGGGATCGACACCAATCATGAGTGTATTGGGTGAAGGTTTTAGCGGCTAAAGACATGATTATTATTTTTTCTGAAGAAGAGAATAAATTTCGCTAGAATTATGAGAAGAATCGGCTGAGCAGGGGGCTATTTATGCACAAATTGCAAAGAATTTTAATCTGAATGAAATACGGAGTCAGCGTCAATTGGTGTCAAAACCCCGACATTGGCGTCACCCTCCAGAGCTTGGCGCCACACGCTAATTGTAGCGCCTGGCGCCACACGCCATAGTGTGGTGCCAGCTAGCGCCAAGTCACCATGACAACCGCGCGTGCTCAGTTTGCGTTTTTGATATTAAACTTGAGTCGGTTAATGACTTTATGGACCCGTTTAATTTTCCTAAATATATTTTCTATCTTTTTCTTAATTAATTAAATATAGAAATTATTTTTAATTTATTTTATTTCTTTTTTTTGGATTTTAATTTTCAAAAAACCGGCATTTTTCCGTTTTCTTTTCCTTTTTATTTTTTCTTTTTGGGGGAGAGAGTCGGATAATATCCTCCATCAATAATAAAAATGACGGAATTTTTTGCGCAAAAATTGTTATCACACTTCTTTTGCACACACTAACATACACTAACATAATAATAAGCCCTCAAATAAATTTACGATAACATAAAAATACAAATGCGTCTAAATAATGAGTCAAAGGCAAAGTTCTATAAAAAGTCAAAATAAAATATACATAGACTGACTACGGCGCCGGAGGATGTAGGCCCATCATGCCATAAAACTGCGCCGTACGAGGAGTCACCTCTCCACCAGCTCCAGCCTCAACACCAGCTCCAGTCTCCGTAGGAGGAGGAAGACTCAAGATAGGACCACTCCAGCAAGGATCAACCTGAGGCTGAGACCGCGGAGGCTGCTGCGATGACGAGCCAACCTCGTACATCCCACCACCTTTGAAAGCCGAAGTAGCCTCTCTTACCAGTGTTGCAGGAGCACCCTCAGAAGAAGATCCCGAGCCCTCAGCAACGTCGGCTCGAGCAGCCTCAGAGCGACCGCCTCTACCCCTTGACGAAGTACGACGACGTCTCGAGCTAGACCTCGCCGGATCTCTCTGCCCCTCAGATCTCGTACGGGTGTGAGAAGCGATAGGCTGGCCCTGCAAAAAAAAAAAAAAAAAAAAAGAGAGAGAGAGAGAATTAAATCAGAAACAAGGTAAAACTGAAGCCATAATGCAGAAATAATGAGTGAAGAAAGGTTACCTCTCGGACAACGTCGTCCCGACGACAGATGGCCGCGTTCCTCATCCGGACGAGCTGGCTCCGGAAGGCATCTATGCATCGTGCCATAACCGAAACCACCTCGCGTGAAAACTATCAGAAAAATAAGTCAGTGAAAATACATGATAAATGAACACAAAAAATTCTGAATTTAAACTAGGCTTACACTAGTCTGATGGCGAGGAATCGACCGCTCCACGAAGCGCTCGCCCTCGGGAGCCGGAGAAATCATCTCCTCGATCGGCCTGTATATCCCCTGGTAGTGAATGGACATACAGGGCGACACGAACTCATCAGGACCATCTTGATAAAAAAGGAAAAATCAGTAAAGTATTACTTGGGGGCTACTTAGCGAAAAATAAAAAGCTAAGAATCTTACCCTCACATCCTCAGCCGGTACAGGGGCTGGAGCTAATAAAGGTAGTAGCTCCTCAGCGTAACACCGCCCAAGGATCATATGGGACCGCTAGAGGGAACCACCTCCCTCAGCCATGCTCGACAACCGTCCCTCGTCGAACATGTGACGTGGCGGAGGAGTAGGAACGACGAAGACGTCAGAAGAGTGTTGTCTAGCGACCCTCTAGCGACCCTCTCTCCTAAGTACACGACCGCTCCGTAGGTCCCCAGAAAATAGCGACGCTCAGCAGAGTACTGTGCGGCTAATCCAAGGACTCTTCAACCGCCCCACGGTCGGTATACCACCTCAGGTCCCTATAAAAAGCACCAATCAGGCAAGAATATATCTAAAGCACCGAGGAAGAGCAAGATAAACACTAAAAGTCATACCGAGATGATCCAGCTCCGGACACGTGCAGTAGACATGTCCACGTGGTGGCCGCCCCAAGAGGCGCTCACTGGAAATCCCCTCGGCGATGGTCTCGCCGGCACAACAGAAGGAAAGTGCTCGTAGAACCAAATCTACAAAGAGTTAGAAGTGTGAATAAATGCTAACTAATATCTAGGGCTAAACTTTATAGTGAATAATGTTTACCTCTACGACCTTCCAAAAAGCAGATAAAGCAACGTTCGTCCTAAAGGATCGATGACGACATGAGTCCCTCAGAGCACGAACGAAATCAGCATAAGCCAAGCTGGCCCAGTCATAAGTCCCGATCCGCTGGAGATCACGGACAGTAGGGAGGTAGTAAAGCAATGCCCTACTACCCTTGTCAGGAGAGAATGTCCCTGACAACAACATCAGCACAAAGATGCGAACCCACTGCTCTCGGGTGGTCGCATCATCATCAAGAGCCGCTGCCAGCATCGAGCGGCAAATCCCTCTAGCACTAAACTGAGTTGTCTCGACCTCAGCTCGGGCCCGAATAGCAATCGGCCCCAACAACTCCTCGACCTCTGAAGAAAAGACGTCGATCCCACCGTCGAACGGCAGTGGCACAGAAGTGAACTCCAGTCCTGTGATAAGACTGTAGTCTGTAGAGGTAACCATCATCTTACCCCAGGGAAAATGGAAGGTGTTAGTGGTGTCCCATAAGAACTCCACCAAAGCGCGCACTACGTGATGACCCCCGCTAGAGGCGACCATAGCCTCGGAGGTCTCAAACAGAGTAACTAGCCCGCAGGACTCCCATAGGAGTCTCGTCTCGAGGTCCCTGGCGATGTGCATCCTGTACAAATCGCCTAGACCGTCACAGCCAAAGCCGTGATGCCGTGTCCTCCCGGGCTCGGTTCCCCGTCTCACCCTCTCAGAAATGTGGTGGACAGGGGCAAAGAACAGAGTCTGCTCGTCCCACTCCGGGAGCCGACCAAGCGAAGTGGACGGCGTGGCGTCGTCCTCCACGGGCTCATGCTCCTGTATAGTGTTTCGGGACCGTGAACCTGAGCCTCGTTGTCTAGCCATGCTACATTGTGCAGAATCATCATAAATTAAGGTTCTATAGTATCTAAGGTTCGCCTAGCCGCATGATACTATGTTCGCAAAAACAGAGTACGTAGTACTAAAACAGAGCACAAATTCAAATTGAGCATGACAACATTTTTTTAAGCAATCAAATAATTTCTTGCAACACTATAGTGATTATTGTGACAAATTGAACAAGAATTGCTAGCAAAAACGTCAAGAACAAACCACGTTGTTCTTCACGACCTTAAGAGGTCCAACAATGGCAGATTGCTCATTTCTTCACCAAATTAAGTCAAAAAATCTCAAATTACTCCCAAGGCAGTATATAAACATAAACAAGCAATTTCATGGCATAAAACTTGACAAACAAAGCAAATTGAGCATCATAGAATTCGAATTTTCATGAAATTCATGAATATTCATGCCAAGAATTCGTAAAAACCGGTTTCAGTTTGAGGAAAACTTACATAGATCGGGAAAATAGATGAGAGGAGCTTTGATTTGCAACAAATTTGAGCGATTTCGGTTGAGAAACGAGCAAGCAATGAGCAATTGAAGTTTCGGACTTCTTTCGAGCAATTTCGCGACGAACAGAGCAGCAAATGAAGAGGAAACGGGCATTATAAGAAAATCCTGTGCTGGCGCCAGTCCCTAGGCATTGGCGTCACAATCTGGGCTTGGCGCTTGGCGCCAACATCAGCGCCTGGCGCTAACACCAAATTGCCGGCGCTGATAGTTTTTCAGTGACGCCAAAGTACCTAGCCACCTGTTGAGGTTGTGCTAGCCTTCTGCAACATATTTTTGGGTTCCTTGGTACGCCAGTTAGCTCCTCTAAGCAATTTGACATGATTAAGTAATCGACTTGATTATATAAAGTGATCGACCTAATAAGAGATCGTCTCCCTTAGCTTAAAGCGCCTAAGCATTGGCTCATTAGGAAAAGGCACCGACATATAGGTTCAAGAGCAAAGGGCACCGACATACAGGTTCAAAGAAAAAGAGCGCCGACGTACAGGCATAGCGGAGGCAAAGTTCAGGCGAACTTTTAAAGATCGACAAGCGTGGATCTTCGGTAATTTCCTTTGGAAAGTTATCGGATCAAATGAGGATGACTTCAAGAGAAGATATCTTTGACATCATTCCCTAGCTTGCGCAGAGTTGTCACAAACAACTGAGGATTATTTCACGAGAAATAATCTTCGATAGTGTTCCCTAGGATGTGGAATATTATCAATGCGGATGGGGATTGTTTCAAGCGAAATAATCTTTGATGGTATTCCCTCGGATGTGGAACAATATCAATGCGGAGGAGGATAGTTTCAGGCGAAGCAATATTCTAAATTGGAAGCATTACGGGCGTAGCGGTTTTCAAGCGGGATGGCATTCTCTAGCTTGCAGGAGGTCATCAAAACAATCGGTTACTTTCGGAGACGTGTGCTCGACGGTGCAAGATACACATTTCTTAACTCTTCTATCTGTTTAACTAACGATAGTTTTGCAGGTATCGGCGTCATAAGATTGGTTTAGGATCGCAGAACGTTCTGAATAATTCTCCGTCCCTATCGATACTTTGACTTTTGTTTTTGAAACTTGCGTTTCTCCAAACTCAGTCAAAGTGGGGGCTTCTGTAGACACCCATTTGTGTCTCCCCAAAACCAAACCCAGTGATGAGTACCTTTCACGTCGAATCATAATCGAATGAAACGAAAGTGTGGAAGGTCTAGTGTTGCGGAAAGTTTTTTATTTCTTTTCTCTTCTCTCTGTTTTTGAAAACTTTATATTAAGAAAACAGCCAATCCAGTTTGGTTGGTCTATGATATGGGTCCAATAGTAGTGTAGTTGGATGGGGCTTGCAAAGACCTTTCCAACGATATATTATAAGCCCAATTCCGATGAATATTGAGGAAGTTATGGCCAATTTACTAAACTGGGCCCGGTTTGAACTTTATGTACGGCCCAATGATCTTGGCGAGGGCCTAATATGATTTATCATTCCTAATGGAATTACGAATGGCTTTGGTCTTCTAGAATCTTCTAGAAGGTTCTTTTCATTCCTAATTCAATTAGCATTGATAAGTTGACTTTGTTGACTTTTCAGAGTTTTAATCAAAATCAAATAGCATTTTCGAAGAAATTATATTATTTTAGCTTCCAGTACGGTAAACTTATCGGATTTTCAAAAACGCAATAGAATCAAGACTGGCGTCCAACCCCACGCCTTGGCGCCTGGAAACAGGCTTGGCGCCAGGCGCTAGCCGCTGGTGCCTGGCGCCAGCTAGCCAGGGTTGGCGCCAACCTTGTTTCCTGAGCGTCAGACTCTGTTTTGTTAAATTATCTTTTTTGGCTGATTTTCTCTATAAATATCGTATCAAAAACTCCGTTTTCATTCATCATCTATCATCTACCAATTCACCAATTTTCACCAATTCTATTCATTCTCAAGCTTTCATCAACAATCATTAATTCTTTAGCATTCTTTAATTCATTCAATTCGTTCTTACTTGTTTTCATACAAAATTTCACATTCACAAGATCTAGAAACGCCTAGCCATATTCGAAGTTGCCTTCGGCCTAGACGTGAAAGGTTATAATTTCTGAGGGTTTGGTTCCAAATTTCTCTTTCAATTATTTAATTTAATTTCTTTGATTATTATTTTCCTTGAAGTTACTAACGTGTGTATTTTGTTATTAGAAAGAGGTACGAGACATCAAAGCAAGTGCTTTAATTGTTTTATTGATATTATGATATAGACATCATGTTTATATTGTTATTATGATATTCCTAGTATCATGTCTAGGGTGTTTTTAATATTAAATATGATTGTTATGATGCTTCCTATGTTCTTCCTAATATTTATTCATGTTAGTATCATGTTAGGGTTACAGATTTGATATTTATTGCTTAGTGACATGCTAGGGTTTGTTATTAACCTTGTTAGTATCATGCCTAGGATCTTGTTATGTTCATTGTGCTTTAATATTAATATGAGCATGATTTTGATGATGATTATAATTATTATTCATGATATTGATTATTTATTATGTTGCTTGATGCTTATTATTTATTGCTTGATCACACCTTTTATGCATGTTTAAAGGGAATTTGTACTTGTAATCATGCTTAATAAGATAATTAATAATCTTGTTAGGTTAACTTTGATTATAATTCAAGTGATCGCCAATAATAGTATATTTGTGCATTAAATTCAACCAACATAGATTAAACAGGTTTAGGGTTAATTTATTGATTGCATGTTAATTTGAAAGCGCACATGAATACGAGCAGAATAAAGTAGAGGCCTATTATTAGGGCAGGTTCAATCTTTTTTAGGCTGGATTTGTACCATCATCCCCGAACCCTTATTTGGTTCATGACCTTATGGAGTTGACGATCTTGGATCGTTAACAGGTGTAACCTTCATCCTATGAACGGTTTAGAAGTTCCTTAAAAACTTGTTGGCGACTCTTTTGCTCTATCTTCTTCCCTTTTGGACGCCACCGTACTTTAGTGTATGATCACAGTGGGGTTCAAGCTAGTGGGATTTTAAAGGCTTGAAATTATTCCCTACAAAGGGCTTATATTTTTTGCATGTTTAGCAAGCTTTTATTTGCAAACGGTAGGGTAGGACATGCTTGTTTAGCGTCTGCGCTTGAACATGTTGAATCTGGGATATCTCCTATGCCTACGTGCCTTGTAGAAACTTTGCGCGACCTTGACGAAGCTAAAGCTAACCGGAAATCCGTCAGGAAGGGCTCTCTAGTACTTTTGCAGGTAAAAACACACTTTGAGTAGCCCCCGTGATACAAAATAGCCACCGTGTCACGGAGCATGTCTGCCGTGACACGGTGCATTCTGCCGTGTCATGGTGGTTTTCTGCAATTTTTTTTATTTTTTTATTTATTTTTTATTATTTTGCAGATTTGGTTGATGGAGCGTTTAGAACTTTTTGAAGCCCCTGACGATATTGAAAAATATGGTCCCAACGATCTAGTCTGCAGGAAGAAGAATTATTCTGCGATTGTGTCATATGAAGATTGGAAGAATTTCTTTGCAAAGATAGAATTTCCATTAGGTGGGTGGTACCTTGGTGGAGGCTTACTAGGATGGTTGACACGAATGATACTCCGTATTGTCGCGTTCCCAGTATTTCAAAGTTGACTTTTTATTGTCCTTCTCGATTGATGCAACAATATGGACTTGAACAAGTAGTTCCACGCTATAACGATAGTCCTCGTGAAGTATCGTTGCATGAAAGTAATGTTCACAAGTACGAGGCTTATTGGATTGGAAGACCTTTGTGGACCATTTTTGCAAGTTACCAATCTCCTCCTCCCTTATCTAGTGCATACAAGGCATGGTTGAATCCTAGAAGTAGAAGGGATCGAGTTGGATCACGCAACTTTGATATGAAGGGATGTCTTGGAAGTAAGAAGGCGCCTCCTAAAGATCGTCTAGGTCCGAGAACACAAGGAATTGAGTTTAAGACTCCTATAATGCCTAAAAAGAAGAATTATGTGAAAGTAAAGCGTAAGGAGAAGATGGTTTATAGAGAGAAGCAATCAAAGAATTCTAAGAAAGGTGAAAGGGGTGAAAGTTCAACTAGGAGTGTAACGGTTCGGGCTACAAAAGACACGTTAATGGTGAGGGCCGACCTAGTTGAAAAAGAGAAGGAGATTCCTAAAGTGAAGAAGAATTAGATCAATATTGCTTTGCTTATATGATTTATAATTTTTATTTTGAAAACAAGGCGCATGATACCAATAATTGTAGTCACATTTATTTCAATAATAATAGCATATTTATTTTTGCCTTAAATAAAAATTACAATGACTTTTTTTTATTAGAATTATTTTTTTTTATATATCCGAGTCAAGAAGTAGGACGCAATGGAAGAATAATAACAAATGTCGAACAAATAACATAATTATTCACAAAGTCCATTTTTACTCCTCCACGGAACAATTCACCACATCATTTTTTTTGTTGGAATTCCACCGTGCCACAGTGGAACTCACCGTGGCGCGACAAATATATATATACTCAATTCCATCGTGGCACGGTGAAAACTGCCGTGCGACGGTGTATGCTGATGTGGCGCGGTGGGCGTTGAACTGGCGCAATGTATGATTTTCTTGATTTTAGTTCCATTTTGTCGTGGCGCAATGCTGAACTGGTGTGTGTACTTGATCGACTGAGGAAGGATTTTATTTTTTTAAGTGGTCGGGCCCTCTTGAGGGGTTACCTACGTATCCTTAAAAAGGAATCATGCCAAACGTAGCTCTATTGGGTCATGAACCCATGCAACTAGGCATAGAATTTCTTGAGTTAATCCAAGTTGGTAAAATTGTGGAAACCGTTACCATCCATGTCTACCAATTGTGCCGCTCCGCCAGACAAAATGGATTTAACGATGTACGGACCTGACCAATTTGGTTTAAATTTTTCTCTTGGATCCAACACATTTTTCCGAAGTGCCTTAAGCACCAAGTTACCTTCCTTGATGTTCCAAGTCTTGACTTTTTTATTGAAATGTCGCGCCATACGCTTTTGGTATGTTTGGACATGATGCAAAGCTGCCAAGCGTATTTCGTCAAGTAAGACTAGTTCATCATATCTTGCTCTAATCCAGTCGACTTCATCTAGTTGGCTTTCCAACGCAATTTGGAGGGAAGGGATTTCGATTTCTATTGGTTGTACAACTTCAACTCCATAGACCAAAGAGAAAGGGGTAGCCCCTATTGATGTACGAATAGAGGTTCGATAACCCCAAAGGGCGAAATATAGCTTACTTGGACAATCTTTGTAATTTTTCGCCATCTTTTCGATGATAGTTTTCACATTTTTGTTGGCCGATTCGACCGCACCATTTGTTTGTGGCCTGTAGGGTGATGATTTGTGATACTTGATATGATATTTCTGTAATAGTTCTGCGCACTCGGCTTGGAAATGCGTTCCATTATCACTGATCGTCTCAAGAGGTACCCCCTAGCGGCATATGAAATTTTTTTCTCAATGAATTGAGCTACATGTTTTGCTGTTAACTTAACTTATGAGGCAGCTTTGACCCATTTGGTGAAATAGTCGATTGCTACGAGGATGAATTCATGCCCTCCCTTTCCTGGTGGCGTTATCTTTCTAATGATGTCGATACCCCAAGTAGAGAAAGGCAATGGAGAAGTATATGTGTAGAGAAGCGAAGGTGGAACGTGCTATAAATTTTCATAGACTTGACATTTCATACATTTCTTGACGTATTCATGACAATCTCTCTCCATAGTAGTCCAATAATAACCTTGTCGTTGAATCTTCTGGACTAACATCTTAACATTCATATGCGTTCCACATATGCCGGCATGAAGGTTTTCCATAGTTTTGTGTGCGTCTTTCTTGGCTATGCATAAGAGATTTCTCCCTAGTGTAGTCCTCTTATGGAGTTCTCCCCTGATGAGCACATACTGTCAGGCCAGGAGCCTGAAAGCACGGCGTGACCTTTTATCAGTATTAGGAGGGTATTCTCCCTTCGTCACATAATTAAGGATATTTGTTTATCATGGTTCTTCATCTTCTTCTTGTGTTTCTTGTTCATCATCAAGTGCATGAACATAAGCCGACTCATATCTTCTTTCTATGGTCAATGGCATTCTGATTGTGTTTGTTGGAATTCGCACCATTGATGCTAATTTAGCCAGTGCATCGGCAAAATGGTTTTCTTCTCTAGGCAAGTACGTATATTCCACTTCATCTTGTTGCTCCGTGAGAGTTTCCAGATGAGCTTGATACGTAGCGAGACTTTCACTTCTCACCTTTCATCTCTTGGATCTGGTTAATGATTAGTGATGAATCATCGTAGATTCTGAGCTTCTTAAATCCCAAGGCCACAGCTGTTTCTAATCCTAAGATGCATGCCTCGTACTCTGTGGCATTGTTGGTGACATCAAAGTCGAGCTTCATGGAAATTGGGATATGCTCTTCATTAGGTGATACGAGCAAGACCCCTACGCCACAACATTTTGGTTCGAAGCTCCGTCAAAATAAAGCGTTCAACTATCGTCTTTGGTTATGAGTAGATCTTCGTTAGGGAAATCATACTCATCTTCTTCTTTCTCAACTTCTTCTAGTGGAAAATTTGCTAGGAACTAGAAACCGCAGAACCTTTGATGGCTTCTTGTGGTACAAATTTCAAGTCAAACTGAGCAAGGTTGACTATCCACCTTGATAATCTGCCATTGAGTGTTGCTTTTTCGAACAAGTACTTGAGAGGATCCATCTTGGACACGACATGCACTGTATAAGTGAGCATGTAATGTCTTAATTTCTGTGCGGCCCACACAAGTGCGAGACACAACTTTTCAAGTGGTGTGTATCGTGTCTCATATCCTTGAAGCTTCTGCTCACATAGTAAATTTCATTCTCCTTGCTTTCGATCTCTTGTGCTAGCATTGCCCCCATCGTTTCTCTTGTGACCGTAAGGTAGAGTCGAAGAGGAAAGTCAGCCATTGCTGGCGCTAGCACGGGTGGGTTTGCCAGGTACTCTTTGATTTTATCGAAAGCTTTTTGGCAATCATTATCCCATGTGACTGGGACATTTTTCTTAAGCTTATTGAATATAAGTTCACATATCGCTGTGAGTTTTAATATTAACCTACTTATATATTGCAGCCTTCCAATGAAGCCTCAAATTTCTTTATCATTCTTGGATGGTGGCATGGCCATGATCGCTTTGAATTTTGTTGGATCTATTTCAATCTATTGATAACTGTTCACATATCCAAGTAGTTTGCCTGACGTGAATCCGAATGCACACTTTGCTGGATTTAGTCTCATGTTGTACTTGCCGAGTCTTTTAAAGAACTTGCAAAGTGCAATGATGTGGCCTGGGAGATCTTTAAACTTGACGATCATATCATCAACATAGACCTCCACCTCTTTATGCATAATATCATGCTTTTTTTAACCCGAATGGCATTACCGTATAGCAATATGTACCCCATTGTGTGATGAATGTGGTTTTCTCCGTTTCTTCCTCAGCCATTAATACTTGACTATATCCGGCGTAGCCGTCCATGAACGATAGGAGTGCATGGTTTGCTGTGTTATCGACCAGAATGTCAATGTGAGGTAGAGGGAACCCATCTTTGGGGCTTGCCTTAATGAGGTCCCTGTAATCAAAACACATTCTGACCCTTCCATCCTTCTTCGGAACTGGAACCACATTTGCTATCCATTCTGGATACTTGGATACTTTGATGAAACCTACAGCCAATTGTTTTCTGATTTCTTCCTTGATTTTGAGAGCCACATCCGGTTTCATACGGCGCAACTTTTGTTTGACAGGCTTCATACCTTGAATGAGTGGTATTGTATGCTGAGCTATATCCCTGTCAATTCCTGGCATATCTTAGTATGACCAAGGAAATACATCAACAAATTTACTAAGCAAGTTAATTAGCTCTTTGCGTTTGTCTTGACTTAGTGTTAATCCAATTTTTACTTCTTTGATAGTCGTATCATTAGAAATATTAACTGTTTCTGTATCTTCAATTATTGTTATTTTATTTTCGTGTTCTTCCATTGCTTTTTATTATTTCTTTGTCATTTTTATCATTAGCAAAGCAATATTGATCAGGGTTAGGGGAATGACACGCAACGTAAGCAAAGGTACTCATTTCATTGAATTCATTGGTCATTACATTAAGGAGGGTAAGGTCAGCTGTGACCTCGCCGGAATTATTTGGGATAGAAAGAGGAGACTCAACAAGAGACTCAAGATTAGACTCTATAATAGAAAGGGGGTCGAACTCAGATCCTAAAGACTCATCTACAGACTTAGACTCAGACTCGGACTAAGACCTGGACGACTCAGATTCATCAAACATAGGACCTTCGCTAGCGGTCACTACCAACTTCTCTCCACTTGGCATAGTGATTTTCACCGTCTTGTGCCATCCCTTTGAAACATTATCTGCCTGGACGATTAACTTAGAAGGGTCAAAATCCTTGCTTGATATAATAGCTTGAATGAGCTCAGAATCATCATTGCAGACAGGCTTGGATTCATTCTTTTCTAGTCCAAAAAGAAGATTAATGTTCAGATCATCAGAGCTTGGACTAGCTGGTTTCTCAGTTATGAAGAGTTCATCGCCTTCATCGACGAAGTCACAATCAAGGAACATCTCGAACCCTGGCTCACACTTCCCATTATGGACGAAAGGCTCAGGGAATTCATAGCATGGGACGTTTTCCCCATCTTTGATATACTAGCCATTGAGAGTGAATGGATATGGGTACATGGCCATTTCCGTTTTCATTATTCGAGCATTATTGCGAGCCTTCATTTTCAGGAGAAGTTGTTTCACATCTTATTTTTTGGCTTGAATCCCAAGCCAAAGGTATCCTTCTTAAGTGCACCAGGATGTCCCCAAAGTTCAGCCATTTTCTTTTTTAGTCCGAGGGTCATTCCATGGAAATGCCCTTGCTTCTTCATAATGGCATTAACATTAGTGTTTGAATAAGGATCAAAGTCAAGGTGACACTTCTCCTCTTCTTCAATCATGAGAACATCATCCAGCGAAAACCCCAGAGATCTTCACCTTCCTCATCATGTTCGACGTGGACAATGGGAGTATCAGTAACTTGAATGCGCATAGGGGAGGCATCAATGGTAATTTGAAATCCTCCAACTATGTCTTTCACTTTTTGGTGCAACGACGATGGGATCGCCTTTAGCTCATGAAGCCAAGGACTACCTAATAGCAGATTGAAAGAAGCCTTAATGTCCACCACCTGAAACTTGGTGCGACGTTCAATGGCTCCAGTAGTTATGTTTAGTATGATAGTACCCACGACTTGACGGTGAGTATTATCGTAAGCACGAATCCCTTGAGTAGAGGCAGTCAATTCTTCATTTTTTATACCCAACTTCTTTGCAGTGCGGAGTGGGCATACATTGATTGCAAAGCCATTATCAACCAGGCTCATAGGAACATTCATCTGCCTACACACCACAGTGAGGTGTAAGGCCTTGTTATGTTGGTCCCCTTCCGGGGGCAGATCCTTGTCAGAGAAGGAAATCAGATTGCTAGTACTTAGCAATTCAGTAGTGAGAAAGTTAACTAGTCCTTGAGGAGTCATATCATCATCAATTCCTATTTTCACCAGAGCATTCATCACAGTGTTTCGATGCTCGTGAGAGGTGGCCAAAAGCTTCCATACATTCATTTCCACCTTGGTCTTTTGTAATTGTTTGACCACATCGTTGTTCACAGGGTCGATGGGATCAACTATTGGTTGTGATTGCGGTGGAGGTGGAGGTGGAGGTGGACTAGGCTGTTGCAACCGTCCACTTCTAGTGAGAACCTTGACCTCAAGGTCTCCCCAAACATCTTCACTTGTGCCAAGAGACGAACACGCAATATCTTTGAGATAGACGTCTTTATCGTCACTATCCCAAATTCCATTTACTTCTTCATAGTTTGAGACATATACAACTTCCGGCAGAGGTTCATACACAGGTTGAATGAGTATTGACGGATCAAAGGAGACTTCATCTCCCATGATATCCAAAGAATCATAAAGAGGACCTGTTTGAATATTAGGCTTCTTGCCCCCTGGAGGGACAGGAAGTTGATTAGCATTAATCAGGTCTTGGATCTCATCTTTCAACATCCAACACTTCTCAGTAGTATGATCCTTGCCTTGGTGAAACTTGCAATGAGCATTGGGGTCATAGCTAGCAGTTTTGTTCTCTAGTCGAGGTTCTAGAAAAGGTTCAATTGTCATAATCAGTCCTTGACTATGCAAGCGATCAAAAGCAACATCATAAGCCATTCCCAAAGGCGTGTAAACCCTCCTTTGCCTTTAGAATCTTTGAAGGGGAGCATTAAGAGCCAGCACATCATTGATATTGAAATTGTTGGTAGCATTATTGGGCTTGGAAGACGAATAAGAAGGAGTGTTGTTCTTCTTGTTTTTTCAAGTGTTGTTGTTATTATTGTTGCTACCAGCAGTCTTCATCAGTTCATCTTTGATATTGATTCCAATATCATGTACAGCTTTGAAGGTACTCAAAGGCAGAAACTTCAAGTGTTGTTTGTACTTATGAGTCAAATTTGCAATAAACAGGCAAACCATCTCTTTCTCCTTTGGAGGATCCACTAAGAGCGCAGCTGTTTCTCTCCACTTGCTTAGGTAAGTAGTGAAGCCTTCATTCTCCTTCTGTTTGAGAATCGAGAGTTCACGTTCAGAAGTCTTGGCTTGGATGTTACACTTGTAACGATTCATAAATCTTTCAGTAACGTCCTTCCAGGTCGCAACATGTTAAGATTCTAGAGAGTAGAAGCACTGTTGATAGGCATGCTCCAAGGAAAGAGGGAACACAGTAGGGAAGAGTGTCACATCTAATCCCTTAAGAGCCATGGTCGCAGAAAAGGCCTTCAAGTGGAAAAGCGGATTATCAGTAGGCTTGAACTTGGGAATGTCAGCAGTGGAAAACTTCTCAGAAAGTTTGTCCCTTATGGACAAAGAGGTGACAGGTTGCTCCACATAAGTGAATTCTTCAGAGATCTTACTCATCTGTTCTTTGATCTTGTCCATTGCAGCGGCAGTGACATTGTTTTGATTTTCTTGCTCTACCGTGTTGACTCTAGTGGTGAGTGTTTGCATCATGTTGGACAACATCTCAATGGTCTTGTTGATGTTCTCAATATCTTTCTTAGTAGCCATTGGTTGAAAGTAGACTGGAGATGGATCTTGTGGAGCTGATTGTGGTGGTTTCCTTGTACGCCTCTTTGGTATAAGAGGTTGTTGAGGTATCGACTCGAACCGTAACAATCTATCCCTGCTTCTTGACCAAGTGTTGTGACACCGAAACAAACACACCTTTAATGACCAAACTTAACCTTAACCCATCCGGGAAAAAAAAATATATTTGGAATTTACTTTTTTTTATTTTTTTTAAAAAAAAAATTATGGGAGGATACCATCCGACTTACTCCGAAAAAAAAGAAACAAAAAGAACGCGGTCATGAAATGATGTACGACTAACGTAAAAGTGTGTGAACACGACATGTGAGTGATTAAGTGAAGGTTATGGACACGTGTTATGACCGTACAGCTAGACAGGACACCAAACCAGACATACGAACCACGTAAGCATGCGCAAAGACAAAAAAAAAAAAAACTGATTGGACAAACCTCCTGGGCACCGTGTCACGAAGCTGACTGTCGTGACACAATACAATGCACCGTCAGACAGGGCAAAGTACCGTGTCACGACATTAAACACCGTGGCGCGGCAGACCTGCTGTGACACAGTGCGGAATTCCAGGCCTAAATTCGCATAATTCCAGGTTTTAATCAATTTTTAGTTCGTACTAATTATTATGTGGGAATAAAAACCCTCGGTCATGGGTTAAACACAAAGAGCAAACACATGAGGGTTAGCACTGAATAAACCATGTAGCATTTAGTGACAGTGATGTAAAAAGAGTTTGTTACCTAAGGTCAAGATCTATGTTCAACTATTGGTCAAGCTTTGGGTGTCAAAAAGGGTACCATGGTTTAGATTTTGGACGCGTTAGCAAGGCAGCCTCCCTTGAGGGTGTATGCCAACGGGCGGCTCCGCGAGTTCGTGATGAAATCAAACTCGACTCCATGGTTTGGGTGGATTTAATAACTCAGACAAACCCTTATTGCCATGAGCGCTTTTGGGTTGATAGAGCTTAAATCCCCCGGGGATAAGACAAATGTAGAACACACACGTTTTTTCAGAAAAATCGAAAAAAGTTGACTGTGAGAAGAGAAAACAAGCCACCAGACTAATTTTAGGACTGTCGTGACACGACAGATTCTTCCGTGGCACGGCAGTCAGAAAATCTGACTGGTGTCTGTTTTCCTTGGTACGCAATCAAGTTATTCAATTTTTTCTACGGGACAGACCTAAATGCGATGTTAAAACGTCTATGCTCATGAAAAAATGCCAAATTAATCACAGCAATATTTTTTCGGATTTTTTGACTTTTACCACCAAAAAAATTCACGAAATTATTTTTTACTACCAAAAAATTTTAAAAGATTTAATTTACCACCAAAAAAATTTCTAAAAATTGTTTTTTTACCACCTGTTGTCAAGAAAACCATTAAATTTAACGGTTTAAAGAAAAACTCTTCGATTTTCGTGCGCAAAACATGTTGTACATAGGTTTAGGGGAGCATTTTGGCCCTATGGGTTCAATTTGAAGTCGGAATTGACAACATATGATCGAAAATGCCTTGTTTTGAGTGTTTCACGCAAATCGAGGTATTTTAAACACACAAAAAGAAGCATTTCTAATCATTTTTTGTCGATTCTAACCTCAAATTGGCTCCGTAGGTCCAAAATGCCCCCCAAAACCCCCTAAATATGATGTGTTTGACACAAAAATCAAAGAATTTAAAATATTCCGTTAGGTTTTTTACGACAGGTGGTAAAATAAAACTTTTAAAATTTTTGGTGGTAAAAAACAATTTCGCGATTTTTTTTTGGTGGTAAAAGTAAAAAAAATTCTTTTTTTTCAAGAATATTTCAAGTCTCATCCACTCATCTTAATTAAATACCGATCACTCAAATCGATAAATAACCAAGAATTCTCCCCAGTGGAGTCGCCAAATTGTAGGCGTCGTTCGAAGTGTGCCTACGTCAAAGCATGTGTGAATATGCTTTGCACTCATAGGATGTGGGAATTGACATAATACTATTAAGGACAAGGAAAGTAGGGAGCCACCAACAAGTTTTTAAGGAACTTGTAAACCGTTCCCGGTTCATTTAAGGTAACTACGAATAAGGGACAACGAAGGCAACAACGTTTGACCCGTGAAGGTTACACCCCATTCATAATCCATGAGATTACTAACTCCATATGGTTCGGAACCACGAAAGGAGGATCAGGGATGATGGTACAAAGTGAGTCATGGAGTCACATTCGCCCGTATTGGCCTCTACTCGATTCTTATAGTGAAAAGTGATTTGTGCGATCTCAAAGGCATACAAACAAAATATTCAATTTGCTCCAAACTATTATTCAGCTAAATTGGTTGAATATTAATGCAACATATAATTCTAAAATATCGTGATCACTTGAATTAAATAACAAGATTAAAAAGGATCTTAACCCGGTCGTCCAAATTATCTTATAAGGCGTGATTTTCAATTACATATTCCCTTTAAACACGCAATATGGTGCAATAAATATAATAGAATATACATTAATATTGGAAGCAATTTAACAATAAATCCAACAATATAAATCATTAGAAAAATAATAGAAATAAAAAGGAACATAATTCTTACTTTGATTCTGTTTGCTTGTAACTATGAAATAATAAACGAGTTAGTAACTTCAAGGAAAAATAAAACAATAATTAAATTAAATTAAATTAAAAAGAGTTTATTTGGGGTCAAACCCTCAAACAGTTCTACCTTTCACGCCTTGGCTTAAGGACAGAACCACGAGTAAAGTATGGAATCCTTGGAATGCTTGAAGAGGGAATTTTGAAAGAAGAAGGGTAGGCTAGTGTTTAGGCTAGAGCATAGAGGAAAGAAAAATAGAGAATTAATTGTTGCCTTGTACATCAGAAATGAGGGAAAATTTATAGAAAAAATGTGCCGAGGGACCACGCGGAACCTTAAAAAGATAAAAACCCTAAAAAATTGCACCGCGACACGACAGAGGACACCATGACACGGTGTCTGGCACTGTCAGACGGGACAAATTCTTGTGACACGGTGGACAGTTGTGTGACGCGGGAAATATTTAGGGTACGGGGAATAAAACGCATGAAGGGTTTACGCGGAAAGGACAAGGAATTGCCCTGTGTCACAGAAGGGCACCGTGTCACTGGGAAACCCTCCGCGAGACGGGGCAAATTCCCGTGACACAGTGGACAATTGTCGTGATGCGGGAGCCTTTAGTCCGTTTTTCCGTCTAAATTCATTTTTAACCCTAATTTCGTTTAGCATTTTTAAGTGCCGATTGATAATTTCGGGCCATTTTTGATTTTTTATTATTATTTGGGCTAAAATAAATAAATAAATAAATAAAATAAAAGGTTTGGGCCAAAATAAATAATAACAAAAAAGGTTTGGGCTAAAATTAAAAAAGAACTATGCTTTGACTAAACATCAAGACTGATCCATGGATTATTCAAAAATTGAATTTAATTAAATACGATTTTTGTAAGCACTCTCGTCATTAAATACTGAACCTGACCAGTAATGGCGGTGAAAGGTTGTTCATCATCGGGTTTGGTTTTGGGGAGACATTTTTAGGTGTCTACAACGACGAACTTCAATCTTAAAATTTTAAACTTTAGGTAATGACATCCTTGATCAAAGGATGTACACTAAGTTGATTTCAAACATAAAATTAGCATGTTTATATTTACAAAAAAAGCTGAAGGAGTTATGTCTTCGATAAGTGCAATTACTAGATGTATAAAGGATCACTATTATGGAGATAATAAGTTCGTTCTTTTGGGTCGTCATTAACTCTTGCTAGACTATGATCAATGATCTTTGGGCTATTCAAATAGTCCAAAACCACTAGAATGAATCCTATGAGGTCACACACAAGGGTATTTGGTTAAGCAATTTAGAGGCCCCTTTATGGGCCTCATGAATAAGCGACTAATCATGAATTGGATTGGGCTCGCACAGTTAGATTAGAGTTAGGTTTTGGGCTTTGTCATGGACTCTTATTTAGAGATGAGATCTATCCATGCCTAGGGTTGTATACCAATTATCAGTTAATTGTGAACTAAGCAACCAAATCCCAAAAAATTCTCACTCTCTCTCTAACCTATGGCTCTCTCTCTCTCTCCTACCCCTTGGACTCACGGCCGGCCACTCTTAGTGGCGCATGTGGTGGTTTGTGGTTGGTTCGTTGCTCGTTCTTCTCCTTAGAAGGTCAATTGAAGGGTTCAATTGCAACTAACTAGCATTAGTGGAGGTCTTAATCCGTGCCCGTGGACCAAGTAGAGGAATCACGTTTGAGGTTCTTTGTCTCCCTTGTTCTTGTTTGATCACACGTGGAATCACGCTACAAAGGTATTAATTTTAATTATTTATGTGTTATGCATGATTTTAGGATTAGGTACTATATGAATATGATTCATGTTTTCCGTAATCGTACCTATAAAGTCCTACAGTGGTATCATTTATCCTATGCATGTACATGTATTGAATATTAATTCTTTGATAGTCCACAATTTTAATTCAATTAGGAGGAAGGATAATTTAATTATGGGTCAATTATTATTTTAAATGTATTTAAAAATATAGTTTCACTAAAAGTTGTTTAATTTGCTCTAAATTAACCATCAAAGATCCGAATTTTTCCCCTAAATCACACAAAAATTTTAACCCCTAAACCCTTAATTTCGAAAATTTCAAAACCATAAACCCTAATTTGTGAAATTTGTGTTTTGGTTTTTGAATTAATTCGGTTGCTATGTGTTTAATGAATTTAATCTATTTGATTTCATGCTAAATTATGAATTTTCATGATCAAATTATTTAATTTAAGAGTTTAATTAAATTGGGGATTAGTTTCATGAAGAACCCTAATATTAAGATTGAATATGATTTAATTTTTAAATTATTTGGACCACATTTAACAAAAATTGTTTTGTTTTTATTTAAATTAAAAAAAGGGTTTTAGTAGCGACAACCGCGACTGGGTGGCGCAGCCACGACGGCCGCCATTGCAGGTTGTTTGGATAGAGGTCAGGGCGAGGCAGCAAGCGGGCCAGGGAGGGGCAGAAATAGTAGCACCGTGCAAGGGTTGCGCGGCACTACTGTTGCTGTTGTGCACCGTTGCAAGCAGCGTACACCTCACGGTGTTCGGCCACCGTGGTCGGCTTTGGCTGGCCACACCACGGTGGCTGGTGCATAATTTTCAAAATAAAAAATTATTCTACTTTAATTTTAATAAAAATCAGATTTCAAAATTAAAATTTAAAAGATAAGTTTTGATTTTGAAAAGCTAATTAATAAAGTTAAAGTGCTTAATTTTGTTAATTTTGGATAATTATGGGGCAAAAGATTCTATTTGGATAATAATTGATTAATAATGAGATTATCCCATAATTAATTTGGATAATAATTGATTTAAAATTATGTGATTGGCTAGGAAATTAGGATAGAATCTCCTTAATTAGTTAGGATAATCATGGAAAATAAATATGATTTATCTTCCATAATTAAAATATGATTTGATTCTATCTCTTACCTAAAATAAAATATATGATATTTTATTGTTGGTTAGAAATATTATGTGATATTATCTATTTGCAGTAATTCATTAAAATATGAGATTTTTAGAGCCATGTTTCCTTAATTATGAACGTTTGATGTTGTAGTTTAGGAAAGCATGATGAGTGATTTATTATTTGGCACTTTATAATATATGATATTATTTATTGCTATATATAGACTGGTATGGCCCATAGATTCTAAATACGATCTGCGTATTGTTTCGTATTTTTGTAATCTATATAAGGTTCGCGTGCCGTTAAGTATTTTTGTAAATTATTTTATTTTATTTAAGTAGTAGATAGAATAGAATAATATTACATATTACAGTGGATCTAAGAAGCCAATGGATAGAGGCCCAAAGGAATAAGATGGATGAGATCCATGAAGATTCAAGTGGGAGTGTTTTCTACTTTATTAGTTTTCTTAGGATTAAGGGGTCATACTACGTCATGTTTTATTTATGCATTAGTAGATTATGCATGTTAGATTTATTTTATGTTGATTGATGATGCGCGAGAGTTCACTAAATAATCACAACATAATAAATCTAGGTCTTGGTAATATTGAGGTTGCTTTTCCAATTGAATACCCAACAATCCTTAGATAGTGAGTGATAGGTCGGCCTCTGCAGTGTGCCACTTGTTATCATAGGTAATTGTGGGGTAGATCACGTTCTACACATTTAATTTTTTATACTCAAAAGGTTACTTAAAGCGTTTAGAACCTTGAAGCTAAGGGTAATAATTAAACATATGATGATTAATTATTCAACCAAGAATTATAAGAGTTATAACCATTAAAGAGTTTACTCACCTTGAAAATGTAATGCTTGATGCTAGGGCTCAGTCTGATTAACTATTACACAAATAAATAAAGGGTCTTGGAATCATTTAATTCAATAGGCAAGATCAATTTAATATTGAATAAATGCTTTAAAGTTACCAATCTTATATCGCTTATGGTACTTTAAAATTATTAAACATAATTATTGAACTTTGCCTCCACTAGTGGAAAAAATGTCATTTGTAACATCCTATTTGTAACAGGTATTTTTTTGCCCGTTACAATTAACCTATTTGTAACGGGCAATATAACAATCCGTTACATTAAAGTAGTGTAGTAGTACGGAAAATATTATTTGTAACGGGCAAAATGATGCCCGTTACAAATATTGCATTATTTGTAACGGGCAGTATTTTGCCCCATAAGAATAATTTATTGTTTGTAATAGACTGTAGGCCAGGTGCCCAATATGAATAAGTTAAATGTTATTGTACTGTATAATAAAACCCTAAACCTCAGCCGTCTCACACTCACTCTAGTCTCTTTCTCTCTCCTCTCTAAGACTCACTCTTATAGTAGTCTCTTTCTCTTTCATTGACTCTCTCTCTCCTCGGAAATCATTCATGAAAATGTTTTCTCTTTCACTCTCTTTAGTCTTTACCACCTCTCCTTACCTACATATTCTCTCTCATCCCCCATTGTTTTCTTGTGTACAATTTTAATGAAGAAGGTGGTACGACGGTGATGTTGCTCCAAAAACTCCCAAGGTAATTTGATCTTTTCTTTTGATTTTGCGTTTTTTATTTTTTTATTTTTGGTGTGTTTTTGCTAGATCTGTAGCAATTAATTTCGAATTGGTAGAATTTTAGGGTATTTATTAATAGATTTTAATTTGATTTTTATTTGAATAATGATTTTTGCTAGTTTATTGCATTTTTTTTTGTTCAGATCTATTGTATTATGTTTGTTTGTTGATGGTTTTTTCAACCTAATTCTCGCTTAATTATCTTTTGTTTGATGGAATTTATTCTGATTTTGGATCTTTCTTTGCTAGTTTGAATTTTTTAGGTTCATATCTATCGGTTTTATATATTTAATTATAATCAATTAGTCTCCTTTTATGGATTGAATTGAATTTTTTTTAGCATGATTTCTGTACGATCTTTAGATTGAAGCTGCTACCGATAAATTTTAAATAATTTGAATACAAAAAATATGATATACTAGCATGTTTTTGACCCATTGAATTAGATCTTGTATGTTGTAAGTTTTAAATTAGATGATTATTTTTATTTTTCATAATTTATATTCAATTCGTCATATTACTCTAAATTATATGATTATTTTTATTTTTCATGATTTGATTAGAGCATTTTTTTTCGTTCTGAAGCTCAAATTGATGTTCATCCTGCATTTATTGTGTTATTGGCTGCAAATAGCAAGTATTCTGTCCCTTATGTGAGAACTTAAGCAATTAGCAGTTCTAAGTGTAATTGATATTGTTTCAGGCTGAGTTAATTGATCCAGTTGTAAAGGGAACGCTGAATGTCCAAGAAACCTGTGCTAGAATTCCATCCATTAAACACGTGGTTTTAACATCTTTAATGGCTGCTATTCTGCTCACTGCTAGACCTCTGACTCCTGAAACTGTAGTTGATGATACATGGTTTTCTGTACCAGAAGTCTACGAGAAACTACAGATGGTTTGTGTAGACACCCATTTGTGTCTCCCCAAAACCAAACCCAGTGATGAATACCTTTCACGTCGAACCATAATCGAATGAGGTGAAAGTGTGAAAAGTCTAGTGTTGCGGTTAGTTTTTTGTTAAAATTCTTTCTTTCTGTTTTCAAAAACCCTCTCTATTTTATGAAAATGTCCATTATAGTTTAGTTTGGTCCATGATAAGGGTCCAATAATGGTGTAGTTGGATGGGGCTTGAAAAGACCTTTCCAACGATATATTATAAGCCCAATTCCGATGGATAATGAGGAAGTTATGGCCAAAATACTAAACTGGGCCCAAACCGGATTTTACCTACGACCCAATGATCATGAGGAGGGTCCAAAGGTTTAATCCTATTCCTAAACTAATTAGGATTGATTAGAATCTTCTATAAGTTTCTAAAATATCTTAATTATCCTTTTTTGAAAAGATAAGATTATGGAATTTGATTTAAATATAAACTATCCTTTTTTATAAAACTTTCCTTTTTTAAAGTCCTAATTCTATTCGGATTTAAACATGTTCAAAGACAGTCAGATATTATTTTCTTGCCTCATATTTTTATCCAAATTTTATATGGTTGGATAGATCTTGAAATTATCTTTCCAATGATATATTATAATATTAAATCCGAGCTATAACGGAAAAGATATGAATAAGATATCAAACTCTATCCAAAACTGACACCTTCTCACTATTTCGTTCATATCTTTTATTGTACAACATATTTTAATCTGATTCTAATTGGGTTAGAAAGTAGAATTCAATATCTTTCCAACTACATCTTATTCATCTTATTCCAATTTCTGGATCAAAAGATATGATAAAAACAAAATCCGCAAAAACTGCTGTCTACGAGTTTTATTTCGATTCGAATTTGGATTCTTTTCTTAATTCTTCGACCCTCTTTTTTCCTATAAATAGAGGTCATATCTCCTCTTAATCATTCTCCAACTCTCATCAAGATTTTCTTGATTATTATTCTCTCTCTCTTTTCTAAACTAGCCTTTTCTCAAATAAATAATTTCGCATTCGCAAGATCTAGAAACACCTAGCCATATTCGAAGTTGCCTTCACCCTAGGCGTGAAAGGTTTAATTTCAGAGGGTTTGGTTCCAAATCTCTATTTAAATTATTTAATTTAAATGTTTTGATTATTATTTTTCCTCGAAGTTACTAACGTGTGTATTTTGTTATTAGAAAGAAGTACAAGGCATCAAAGTAAGTACTTTAATTGATTTGATTAATTTTATGATGTAGAAATCATGTTTGTATTGTTATTATGATATTCCTAGTATCATGTCTAGGGTAATTTTAATATTAAATATGATTGCTATGATGCCTTTTATTCTCTTCCTAATATTTATTCATGTTAGTATCATGTTAGGGCTAAAGATTTGATTTTTATTGCTTAGTGACATGCTAGGGTTTGTTATTAATCTTGTTAGTATCATGCCTAGGATCTTGCTATTATTATTATGCTTTAATATTAACATGAATATGATTATGATTATAATTGTTATAATGATTATGAATATTATTATTTTGATGATTATTTTATTTATGATAATTATTTCAATTATTATTAATATGATGATTATTTTCTTTTATGATTATTATCATGATTATTTCAATTATAATTTATTTTTATGATGATGATATTCATTATTATGTTGCTTGATCACACCTTTTATGCATGTTTAAAGGGAATTTGTACTTGTAATCACGCTTAATAAGATAATAATAATCTTGTTAGGGTTAATTGTGATTATAATTCAAGTGATCGTCAATAATAGTTTATTTGTGCATTAATGTTCAACCAACATAGATTAAACATGTTTAAGGTTAATCCTATTGATTGTATGTTAATCAGAAAGCGCACATGAATACGAGCAGAATAAAGTAGAGGCCTATTATTAGGGCAGGTTTAATCTCTTTTAGGTTAGATTTGTACCATCATCCCCGAACCCTTATTTGGTTCATGACCTTATGGAGTTGACAATCTCTTGGATCGTTAAGGGGTGTAACCTTCATCCTATGAACGGTTTACAAGTTCCTTAAAAACTTGTTGGCGACTCTTTTGCTCTATCTTCTTCCCTTTTGGACGCCACCGTACTTTAGTGTATGATCACAGTGGGCTTCAAGCTAGCGGGATTAAAGCTTGAAACTATTCCCTACAATTTTTGGCGACTCCACTGGGGAGGATTTCTATTTTAATTCCTGAATTTATTTCGGCAATGATTTAGAATGAGTGGATGAGACTCGAAAAGTTCTAAGTATTTCATGTGCGTAATTTTGATTAACGTTATTGTCATATGCATAAAAAGGTTTTCATTGGAAAGACCATCCGTAATGAGTCAAAATATAGGATTTTACACGTAGGAAATTTGAGAAATGTCTTTCACAACTAGGACTGAAATAACACCGCGCGAAACTGGAAGATTTTATCAAGCACAGAAAGCTGCTGAGGCATGTGGGAAGTAGCGTCAGGGGCCAGAGCTTGGCGCCACACTTTTAGCCGTAGCGCCAGACGCTAGTATTGGCGCCAGGCGCTACAGTTAAAAGTTGGCGCCAGTCTCTGTTTGCTGGCGCCAATTTCCCCCAATACCGAGCCAGAAATATGCGTTCTAATTTCGACCAGTTTTTCGTATTGTTTGCTCTATCCTACTTCCTGATTGAATTTTTTCTCACTTTTCTGAAACCCATATGTGTTCTACATATGGACATAACCCTCTGGGAATTCATGCTCCATCTACCCGATTGAACGCTCCGTGCAACAAAGGGTACATCTGAGATGTTGAATTCACCAAACCATGGAAGCGAGTTTTTTTTTCTAAAACTCGCGGTGTCCCATCCACTCGCGCCAACCCTTCACGGTTAGGCTTCCGCGCGGTGCATCCGGACAATTAACCATGGACCCTCTATTGACTAACCCATATCCCGAACTTTAGAGAACTAGAGCCATGGTTAGGTTGCAAACTCATTGCATCATATTGTGCCTACTTGACTAATTGTGCATTATTTGTTGTGCATACTCTATGTGATTTTTCCTAACCGTTTGTTTGACTTGTCTTAAGACTAAATAAACTGATTAATGACTGGAACTATTCCCTACAGTTTGCATACTTACTGTTGGGAATATTTCAAGCGTTAATCCCCTAGATTGAACCCCACTATGGTCATACACTAAAGTACGGTGGCGTCCAAAGGGAAAGAAGATAGAGCAAAAGAGTCGCCAACAAGTTTTAGGAACTTGTAAACCGTTCACAGAGTGAAGGTTACACCCCTTAACGATCCAGGAGATCTTCAACTCCATAAGGTCTTGAACCAAATAGGGTTCGGGGATGAAGGTACAAATCCAATCTAAAGAGATTGAACCTGCCCTAATAATAGACCTCTACTTTATTCTGATCGTATTCATGTGCGCTTTCTGACTAACATGCAATGAATAGGATTAACCCTAAACCTGTTTAATCTATGTTGGTTGAATATTAATGCACAAATAAATCTATTATTGGCGATCACTTGAATTATAATCAAATTAACCATAAACAAGATTATTAATTATCTTATTAAGTGTGATTACAAGTACCAAAATTCCCTTAAACATGCATAAAAGGCGTGATCAAGCAATAACAATAAATATCAAGCAACATAATACCAATATTCATAAAAATTAACAATAATAACCATAATAATTAAAATAATCATGTTAATAATAAAGCATAATAATAGCAAGATCCTAGGCATGATACTAACAAGATTAATAACAAATTCTAGCATGTCACTAACCAATAAAAATCAAAGCTTAGCCCTAACATGATACTATTAGGATAGACAATAAAAGGCATCATAGAAATCATAATTGACATTATATTCTTTACCCTATACATGATACTTGGAATCATTCTTTTAATCATACTTGATATTAGAAATTACCCTAAACATGATACTAGGAATCAAAATAATAACCTAAACATGATTTCTATATCAAAATATCAATTAAACCATTAAAGTACTTACTTGGATGCCTCGTATATATTTCTAATAACAAAATACACACATTAGTAACTTCAAGGGAAATAATAATTAAACAATTAAATTAAATAATTGAAATAAAGATTGGGGACCAAACCCTCAGAAATTAAACCTTTCACGTATAGGGCGACGGCAACTTCAAATACGGCTAGGTGTATCTAAATCTAATGAATGCGGAATTTTTATATTTGAGAAAAAGCTAGTTTAGAAAAGACAGAGAGAAAGTAATCAAGAAAATCTTGGTGAGAGTTGGTGAGAATTAGAAAGAATAAAGATTGATGATTGAAAACAGAATTTATAGAGAACATCAGCCAAAAAGATAGAAAAACGAATTAGAGTTTCGACGAGAATAAAACTCAATCGCAGCGTCAAACACGCGCGTGGCGCCAAACGCTGGACTCTAGCGCCAGACGCCAGGATTGGCGCCAGATGCTACACTTTGGCGCCGAATGCTAGGCATGGCGCCAGGTGCTGAAAAACAGTTTTTGCGGATTTTGTTTTTATTATATCTTTTGATCCAGAAGTCCAAATAAGTCATCTAATATGTCGTTGGAAATCTCTTGAAGTCTAATTTCCAATCCAATTAGAATCAGATTAAAATATTTTGTAGATAAAAAGATATGGCCGAAATAGTGGAAGGTGTCAGTTTTGAATAGAGTTTCATATTTCATTCAAATCTTTTTCGTTATAGCTCGGATTTAATATTATAATATATCATTGGAAAGATAATTTCAAGATCTATCCAACCATATAAAATTTGGATAAATATTATGAGGCACGAAAATAAAATCTGAATGTCTTCCACTTCGTACAAAACAAGGATTCTCAAAAGGAGTAGTTTTATTCAATTTCAAACTCTTTAAAACATAATTATCAATCCTAACTCCATTAGGATTTAAAAGAACCTTCTAGAGTATTCTAAAAGACTATAATAAATCCTAATAGCTTTAGGAATGATAATTAATAATAGGCCCTCCTCTAGATCATTGGGCCGCATATAAAAACCAAATCGGGCCCAGTTTAGTATTTTGGCCATAACTTCCTGATTATTCATCGGAATTGATGTGCTTATAATATATCGTTGGAAAGGTATTTTCAAGCCATATCCAACTACACCATTATTGGACCCATATTATGGACCAAACTAAATTGGAATTCACGTTTTTTAAAAATAAGGTAAGAAAAGAAATATTTTCAAAAACAGAAAGAAAAGATATTTTAATAAAAAACATCCTCATCACTAGACTTTTCAAACTTTTTCTTTGTTCGATAATTAAATAACGTGAAAGGTATTCATCACTGGGTTTGGTTTTGGGGAGACACATTTAAGTGTCTACACTTACAATACAGTTCTGATTAGATCTTATGTTCTAAATGATATAGAATACGAAAATTGACCAACTTAAACCTGGTTTTATCATGCAGAAGTGGTGTCTTTTTTCAAAGAAATTGGCGGAAGAAGCTGCGTGGAATTTTGCCAAAGAATATGGCCTTGATATGGTGTCGATAAACCCTGCAGTCGTGATAGGCCCTTTGTTGCAGGTTTGCAGCCAACAATCAATGCTAGTTCTTTTGCTGTTTTAATCTTGGTTAACGGTATGACCATCTCGTTTATTGGCATGAAAATCTTTGCACTTTGAACTTAATTGGACTTGAATAGCTATTATCTCAAACTTTCTGCAAGATATTAAACTGTTTTTGAGTTATTTTAGGATCATAAACGTACCAAAATGTAACCTTTGGTTGGGTTCATGTCAAAGATGTAGCTGAAGCACATATTTGGTGTAGATTCCCATTTGTGTCTCCCCAAAACCAAACCCATTGATGAGTACCTGTCACGTTGAATCATAATCAAATGAAGTGAAAGTGTGGAAAGTCTAATGTTGCGATCAGTTTTTATTAATAATCTCTTCTTTCAGTTTTTTGAAAACCTACTCTATTTTATGAAATAGCCAATCCAGTTTAGTTTTGTCCATAACCAGGGTCCAATAATATTGTAATTGGATTGGGCTCGAAAAGAGCTTTCCAAAGATATATTATAAGCCCAATTCCGATGAATAATGAGGAAGTTATGGCAAAATTACTAAACTGGGCCCGGTTTGATCTTTATATGCAGCCCAATGATCTAGAGGAGGGCCTTTTATGAATTATCATTCCTAATGCAATTAGGATTGATTATAGTCTTCTAGAATCTTCTAAAAGGTTCTTTTGAATCCTAATGTGATTAGGATTGATAATTAAGTTTTATGAGTTTTATTTGGAATAAAAGAAGTGTTTTATGTGAAATTACGAATTTGACCCTCGTACGAACTTTTACGATTAAAAAATAGAAAATGTGTGGAAAAATCTCCTGCAGCGCCGAACGCTAGGTTGTCGCCTAGCGACAGACCCTGTTGTTGTCATCAGCGGCGTGTTTTATTCCTCTTCAAACTCTGATTCTTTCCGGACTATTTCATTATAAATAGCGTCCTTAGACCTCGTTTTTTAATCATGAATTCTCACCAAATCTCATCAACTCTCATTAAGAATTTCTTGATTTTCTCTTTCTCTCTTTCTAAACCAACCTTTTACAAACAAAATTCCGCATTCACAAGATCTAGATACATCTAGCCAAATTCGAAGTTGCCTTCGCCCTAGACGTGAAAGGTTTGATAATTTCTGAGGGTTTTGGTCCCAAATCTCTATTTCGATTATTTAATTTAATTGTCTTGATTTATTATTTTCCTTGAAGTTATTAACGTGTGTATTTTGTTATTAGAAAGAAATACGAGGCACTCAAGTAAGTGCTTTAATTGTTTAATTGATATTTTGATATAAAAATCATGCTTAGATTATTTTATTGATTCCTAGTATCATCTTAGGATGTTTTTATTGCTTCCTAGTATCATGTTTAGGGTAATAACTAAAAATTCCTAAAATCAAGTATGATTAAAAGAATGCTTCCTATTTTCTTTCCCAATATCATGTTAGTATCCCCTATGGTTAAAGATTTAATCTTTTATGTTCAGTGACATTCTAGGGTTTGTTATTAATCTTGTTAGTATCATGCCTAGAATCTTGCTATTATTATGCTTTATTGTTAACATGATTGTATTAATTATGATTATTATTATGTTGCTTGATATATATTTATTGTTATTGTTTGATCACGCCTTTTATGCATGTTAAAGGGAATTTGTACTTATAATCAGGCTTAATAAGATAATTAATTATCTTGTTTAGGTTAATTTGATTATAATTCAAGTGATCGCCAATAATATATTTGTTTGTGCATTAATATTCAACCAACATAGATTAAACATGTTTAAGGTAAACCTAATGATTGCATGTTAGTCAGAAAGCGCACATGAATACGAGAAGAATAAAGTAGAGGCCTATTATTAGGGTAGATTCTTTCTCTTTTAGATTGGATTTGTACCTTCATCCCCGAACTTCCAGTCTTGGTTCAAGACCTATTGGAGTTAACGATCTCTTGAATCGTTAAGGGGTGTAACCTTCACCTCGTGAACGGTTTACAAGATCCTAAAACTTGTTGGTGACTCTTTTGCTCTAGCTTCCTTCCCTTTGGACGCCACTATGTTTAAGTGTATGATCACAATGGGGTTCAAGTTTGGGGTAATGCTTGAAATATTCCCTACATCTTGCATTCGAGGTTCATTCAGCAAATGGGAGATATCTGTTAAACGAAAGCGTGAATCATGTTTCAGAAGCTGTAAAAATCTTAAAAGAACTTCACCCTTATCTCAAACTCCCAACCAAGGAAGTTTGTTCATTCTTCTAAGGATTTCAGAGCTTAGTATCCTTTTTTATTCACTGGCTCACTGCATGTTCTTATGGTTTAATTTTGATGGGTTTTTTTATTTATTTTTTTTTAAATTATTTTGGTGAGAAATTTTCTGTTTTGTTGAGATTTGTTGCAAATTGATTACATGGACATAAATATCTTAAATGTAGGTATTACTTGTTTTTTTTTCACAGGCTTTCTTATCCGAGAAATCAAAGTTGTTGCCAATTCCATTGCTAATATTCACATAATTATATCATGATGGTGATTTATTTGAGTCATTTGCTAAGGACTTGAAGTTGGCTGAATTAAAACTAGATAAGAAACTAAAATACACTGAAGAAGACTGAAGGATAGTCGATCCTGGTTGAATTAAAATTTTGGAACTTATTGTTCTTCTCTTACAATTTTTGTAAGGTTGATCTCGTACTTTAGTTGATCATTTTCATTTCTTTTATGCTTTTATATGGAATCGTTTGTTGGATATAATTATTTTATATTTCGTTTTATAAACTTAAATGTTAAATGCAGGAGAACATGATACCTATACAAGGATACAAGAGGATATCAACACAACCCTAATGTAGGAGAAGGTGTATACATCATATTTATTAGGCTGAAGTACTCTGAAATAAAGATGCACTCATTTATAAAAGCTAGAATGGACCGCAAAATGAACCTTATCAATAAGGTCTCTGCATAGAGTATAAGGCTCTTTCATAATCCAGATAAAGTGTCCAGACCAAGGTGGCACAAATCTGAATTTCAAGGGGATGGAATCAATGCAAAGCCGTGTTTCTAGTACACTTACAAAGACTAAGGTTCCGGACCCAAAAAGTTCAAATTATACATGCTATTTTCCTTTTTTTTTTAGGAGAACATGTTATTTTCCTTGTATACAATGTGTTATTATTGTTATCATTGAAATTGTACTCTTTTATTTAGTTTTGGTTTTTAGGTTATGATTGTATGTGTATAAATATTATTCTCATGGTTTAAAAAAAAAAGTAAAAAAAATTCTCATAATAATGACATGGTTGTTGGTCCAGCATGTGCTGGATTTTTTTTTTCAAAACAATAGGATCACAAACTATTCGTAATGGGCATATATTATGCCTGTAACAAATAATGGATTTTTCGTAACGGGCAAAACATGATCCCATTACGAATAACAGGGTTATTCGTAACGGGAAAAACGTTACGAATAACTTTTCCTACTTGTAATTACCACACACGTAACGGCTGTTGCCCATTACGAATAGATGGTTTTTGCCCGTTACGGATAACTTTTTTTCCACTATGTAGACACCCATTTGTGTCTCCCCAAAACCAAATCCGGTGATGAGTACCTTTCACGTCGAATCATAATCGAATGAAACGAAAGTGTGGAAAGGTCTAGTGTTGCGGAAAGTTTTATTTCTTTTCTCTTCTCCCTGATTTTGAAAACTTTGTTTTAAGAAAACAGTTAATCCAGTTTGGTTGGTCCATGATATGGGTCCAATAGTGGTGTAGTTGGATGGGGCTTGCAAAGACCTTTCCAACGATATATTATAAGCCCAATTCCGATGAATATTGAGGAAGTTATGGCCAATTTACTAAACTGGGTCCGGTTCGAGCTTTATGTACGGCCTAATGATCTAGGGGAGGGCCTAATATGATTTATCATTTCTAATGCAATTAGGAATGGTTTTAGTCTTCTAGAACATTCTAGAAAATTCTTTTCATTCCTAATTCAATTAGGACTCTTCAGAGTTTTAATCAAGAACAAATAGCATTTTTCGATGGAATTATATTATTTTATCTTCCAGTACGGGAAATTTATCAGATTTTCGAAAACGCGTTGAAAACCAGTTTGGCGTCCAACCCCAGGCCTTGGCGCCTGGAACCAGGATTGGTGCCAGGCGCTAGCCACTGGTGCTGGCGCCAACTAGCCAGGGCTGGCGCCAATGTTGTTTTTAGATTTTCAGACTCTGTTTTGTTAAATTATCTTTTTTGATGATTTTCTCTATAAATATCGTATCAAAAACTCCGTTTTCATTTATCAAGAAGCATCATCAATTCTCTTCATCTACAATTCTCTTCATTCATCTCATTCATTCATCAATTTTTAATAATATTAATTCGTTAGCATTCTTTTCTTTTTTTTTTTTTAGTTCTTTCTTGCTTTTTCATACAAAATTCCGCATTCACAAGATCTTGATACACCTAGCCATATTCGAAGTTGCCTTCGCCCTAGACGTGAAAGGTTTTAATTTATGAGGGTTTGGTCCCAAATCTTTATTTCAATTATTTAATTTAATTGTTTTATTATTTTCCTTGAAGTTACTAACGTGTGTATTTTGTTATTAGAAAGAGGTACGAGGCATCCAAGTAAGTACTTTAATGGTTTAATTGATATTATGATATAGAAATCATACTTAGATTGTTATTTTGATTCCTAATATCATGTTAGGATGTTTTCCTTAATTTGATGTTTAGGGTAACAACAATAAATTCCTAGTATCATGTCTAGGGTAACTTTAATATTAAGTATGATTAAAAGTTTGATGCCTTTTATTCTCTTCCTAATATTTATTCATGTTAGTATCATGTTAGGGTTAAAGATTTGATTTTCCGCTCGTTCCCATCCTTCGCTTCAGGGCCAGTCATCCTAAAAAGTTGATTCGCCAACTACACAAGCAAGAAGGCATCGCATGCGGCTGCTTAGTGACATGCTAGGGGTTGTTATTAATCTTGTTAGTATCATGCCTAGGATCTTGCTATGCTTTAACATGATTATAATTATGATTGATATTATTATTATTAATGATGTTAATTATTTATTATGTTGCTTGATACATATTATTTTATATTCTTTATTGCTTGATCACCTTTATTGCATGTTAAAGGGAATTGGTACTTACAACCACGCTTAATAAGATAATTAATAATCTTTTTAGGTTTAATTGTGATTATAATTCAAGTGATCGCCAATAATAGTTTATTTTTGCATTAATATTCAACCAACATAGATAAACAGGTTTAGGGTTAACCTATTGATTGCAAGTTAGTCAGAAAGCGCACATGAATACGAGCAGAATAAAGTAGAGGCCTATTATTAGGGCAGGTTCAATCTCTTTTAGGTTGGATTTGTACCTTCATCCCCGAACCCTTATTTGGTTCATGACCTTATGGAGTTGACGATCTCTTGGATCGTTAAGGGGTGTAACCTTCACCTCGTGAACGGTTTACAAGTTCCTTAAAAACTTGTTGGCGACTCTTTTGCTCTATCTTCTTCCCTTTTGGACGCCACCGTACTTTAGTGTATGATCACAGTGGGGTTCAAGCTAGTGGGATTTTAAAGGCTTGAAATTATTCCCTACAGTTTTTGGTGACTCCACTGGGGAGGATTTCTATTTTAATTCCTGAATTTGTTTCGGCAATGATTTAGAATGAGTGGATGAGATTCGAAAAGTTCTAAGTATTTCATGTGGGTAATTTTGATTAACATTATTGTCATATGCATAAAAAGGTTCTCATTGGAAAGACCATCCGTAATGAGTAAAAAACATAGGATTTTACACGTAGGAAATTTGAGAAATGTCTTTCACAACTAGGACTGAAATAACACCGCGTGAAACTAGATGATTTTATTGAGCACAGAAAGCTGCTGAGGCATGTGGGAAGTAGCGTCAGGGGCCACAGCTTGGCGCCATACTTTTAGCCGTAGCGCCAGACGCCAGTATTGGCGCCAGGCGCTACAATTAAAAGTTGGCGCCAATCTCTGTTTGCTGGCGCCAATTTCCCCCAATACCGAGCCAGAAATATGCGTTCTAATTTCGACTGGTTTTTCGTATTGTTTGCTCGATCCTGCTTCCTGATGGAATTTTTTCTCACTTTTCTGAAACTCATATGTGTTCTACATATGGACATAACCCTCTAGGAATTCATGCTCTATCTACCCGATTGAACGCTCCTGGCAACAAAGGGTACATTTGAGATGTTGAATTCACCAAACCATGGAAGTCAGTTTTTTCTAGAAACTCGCGGTGTCCCATCCACACGCGCTAACCCTTCACGGTTAGGCTTCTGCGCGATGCATCCGGACAATTAACCATGGACCCTATTTGACTAAATCATATCCCGAACTTTAGAGAACTAGAGCCATGGTTAGGTTGCGAACTCATTGCATCATATTGTGCCTACTTGACTAATTGTGCATTATTTGTTGTGCATATATATCCTATGCTTCTCTTAACCGTTTGTTGATTTGTGTTGAGATTAAAATTAATGACTTAAAGAACTTTGCCTAATTAATTAATTAATTAATTAATTTGAGTCAATAAAGTTTTTTCTTTTTTTTAAATCGGAATTGACCTAGTACGACTTTAGGCATACCCCAGTTGACTAATAATACCGAAAACAGTCCCAGACCGAAGCTCCAATATTGGCGCCAAAGTCTTAGCTGTAGCGCCACAGTATAGTGTGTAGCGCCAGACATTTACTAAATAGTCTGGCGCCAATCACCATATTGTGACGCCAGTCCTGTCGCTTGGCCGACAGTTCAGATTATTTGTCAAGTCATCACCTAATGTCTAATTAATCAGTTTTCTATTTAATTCGGTTAATTTTGCCAACAATGATGCTTAATTAAATTAATGTTCGAGTCTAGGCACTAAGTCCCATGGTCTTACACAAGAGTCCAAACATGTCACTTACACTCAATACACACACCAATACACATGTTTTGATCATGATTAAGAGCGTCTTGTGTGCGCGCCTTTTTTCGTCATTTTTTTAGGGGGGTAAGTCGGATATTAATCCTCCAATAAATAATACTACTTAGTTCCCTAAAAATATGTACATTATTGTTGCCAAAAATATGCATATACTTTTTTTTTTTTTTTAAAAAAAAAAAAAAATAAAAACGATAAAGTCAAATTAATTCGAGTCAAGTAATTAAAATGCAAATTGGCTTATTTTACAGCGCGTGGTCAAGAAAGGAAGGACGATTAATCAAAGATAACCTCTTCGTACAAGTCCAACTTTTCGACAAACCTATAGCCCGCAAGAGGATAGCAAGAGTTATAATGGCAACTCAAGAAGAAGTCAATGATCTCAAGAACCAGTTGGCTACTGTAACTGAGACACTGAAGCTTCTCGCACTTAAGATCGAGGATCCCGTGAAACAACAACAAATGGACCTCATGCAAGAGAGCCTAAGAAAGTTGTCCAGCGACTACAAGTTTCAAGAACTCACATCCGAAGGGGTCTTGGTGGATAAAGATCTTCTTCCGCAGAAGTTCAGTGCCAACGACATCCCAAAATTTAGGGCAATCGACAACCCTTATTTCCACTTAAGAACATTCGAAACAATAATGAGTATCAAGGGTATCGATAAGAAAGTCTTTCCTTCCCTGTTCTCACTATCTCTCGAGACCGTTTGCCAACAATGGTTCTTTTCTCTTGAAAAAGAAAAGACCTCTACCTGGGAATCCATAGCAAACGCTTTTGTTGATAGGTACAAATGCAACATTCAAGTCAAAACTGACCATAGAGAACTTGAAATCCTCAAACAGAAGGAGAATTAAGGCTTCACATCTTTCTTTAATAAGTGGAGAGAAACCTCAGCTAAAATGATCGAGGTACCACGTGAAAAAGAGTCCGAGAGACTGTTCATTAAAGACCTCCAAGAAAAATATTCATAACATCTTAAATATCAAAATAACCTTCATACTTTTAAGGTCGTTTATGATATTGGGATCAATATTGAAGATGACTTGGTTAAATCTAAAGCTGCCAACAATAGCTCCAACAGTGGCTGGAAAGGAAAGAAGAACGACAATCCTTCTTCTTCCAAAACCGCCCACTCAAATAATGTTAGCACCTTTAATCTAGGAGAAGTCCTCGCCATGAACAACCAAGGACAAAAGAAACCGTTTAGGAGAAACTTTACTCCTATTGGCATGAGTTATGACACCGCATTTGATCGATTAAATGCAAAAGGTCTTATAACTCTCATTGGACCATTTGAAGATCCACCAGTTGAGAAGAGGTCGCCTAAATGGAACCCCAACGCACATTGCAAACATCACCAAGGTAGGGGCCATTCTACTGAAAGCTGTTGGAAGCTTAAGGAAGCTATCCAAGACCTAATTGACAATAACAAGCTGCCGTTGCCCCCTGCCAGTAAGAAGCCAAGTATTGACAATGCACCTCTAGCTCATACTTTGGCTATCTCCGATGAAGAAAGCGAAGTTGACCCCTCATCTCTCATTAAGCCTGTCAAAACAACCAATGTCGAAGAAGGAGAAGGAGAGATCTTTTTCGATGTCAAAGATAATCTTCCAGAACCAGCAAACGAGGAAGACATAAGATTGCTCACACTGTTTATGAGGGAGACATCGCAACTATTACGTGAAACTCTTAAAATTGTGAACGAACTTCACAAGAAATATGATGAACTTTCATGTCCAAAGGAAGAACCTAAAAGAGAATTCACACCAGTGAAAACGACTTATGAGGCAAAGTATTTTCCCTTACAAGTCACCGAAAGACCCAAGAAGAGCAATAAAGTTTATACTCCAATTGGGATCCCGTATGCACAAATGTTCGAAATGCTCTCCGAGAGTGGCAAGGTCAAACCTCTCGAACCGAGACCATTTGAATCATTAAAAAGCACAGATAGATATTACTGTCAGTACCATCACTCAGGGGGGCACACCCTAGAAAACTGCTTCAAATTCAAGGATTTGGTGCAGAAAATGATTGATAAAAAGGAATTAATCCAAGTTCAACAAGAAGAGGACATAACTGTTAATGGAGTATGGGACAGTGATGAAGAAGATGTCTACCTAAAGGACATAGTAGGACCTTCACCTTCTGTATCATACACCACGGACGACATTTGGGCTGAAGAAGATTCATCAATAGATGTCCTCACAAGATCCGGGAGAATGCAACCTCCCGTTTCAACACAACCTATGCCTACTGTACAACAAGTTCCCATACCTATCATCGAAGACAATGACATCGTTAAACAATTCAAGAAGACAAAAGTTGAGATGAATGTATGGAAGCTTCTGGCAACATCTAGAGAACATAGGTTGGCTGTGATGAATGCCTTGGATAAAATCGGGATAGATTCTGACACCACTCCTGAGGGACTAGCTAATTTCCTCACGAGTGACCTCCCTAGTCCGATTAATCTAATCACCTTCTCCGATAAAGATTTACCCCCAGAAGGTGACAAACACTACAAGGCGTTAAACCTCACGGTAGTCTGCAAAAGGATGAATGTTCCCATGACTCTTGTAGACAATGGATCAGCTATCAATGTCTGCCCACTTAGGACTGCGAGGATGCTCGGCATAAGGGATGAGGATTTAACTCCGTCCACACAAGGAATAAGAGCTTACGATAATACTCGCCGTCAAGCTCTTGGCAAAATAACCCTAAATGTGACGGCAGGAGCAATAGAACATGCTACTACTTTTCAAGTAGTAGACATCAAACCCTCATTCAACCTGTTGTTAGGACGCCCTTGGCTCCATGATCTAAAGGTCGTCCCTTCATCTCTCCACCAACAAGTGAAAGCCGTAGTTGGAGGAATTCCAATCACTATTGACGCTTCGCCGATGAGGATCAAATCAATAGAAAATCCAATCATCAACGTGGAGCACGACGAAGATGACGAAGACCTATGGGGCTTTAACGAAGAAGTCTCCTTAATCCAAGAGGATGAAAGGACATTTCTTTGCCACGACCCCCATTCCAACATGATTATCAACACCATGCTGAAGAAACAAGGACACTTCCATTGGATGACCTTAGGAAAGAAGAAGGGGATAACAAAAGCGGTGGAGTCACTTGGCCTCCCTAAACTAGATACTTTCGGACTTGGTTTCGAACCAACTCGGAAAGATCTCAAGCGAGCCCAGGACAAGTTGAAAGCACGTAGGGATGCTCGCATTCAAAAGAAAGCAATTCCAATGGATCAGTACCCTCTTACGCTTAATGGTCAGTTTATAAAAGAAGGAGAGGACTATCCATGCCATGAATTTCCCGAACCATTTGTTGTAAATGGCATACAACAACCAGGATTCGAGATTTTCTTGGATTGTTATTTCACTGACGAAATCCCAACTCCCGTTCATAAAGAGAAAGCACCCCCATGCTTTGAGTTTAACGTCATGGGATTACTGTTATGGCGAGAAAAGAATGAGCCAGTTTATGAGGAAGATAACTCCTCACTCATTCAAACGGTCCTACAAAGAGAAAACTTCGATCCCTCGAAGCTAATTACTCCAGCTGAAGGATCACTGACAGGGTGGCGCAAGACTATCAAGGTGACTACTCCGAGTGGAAGGAAGATATCAATCACGACAGAGCAAGGGCCGATGTTTGAAGAGTCGTCGTAGTCAGAGTCTGAGTCAGAGTCTTTCCCTTTAGAATCTTCTAAGTCCTTAGCAATAATGCCTCCCCTTCCTATTTCTTCTCCTAGGATAGTTAGTGATCCAGTCCCTAAGGACATATCACTCTTTGATGTAATGATCTCAGAGTATAATAATATCTCTCATTCTCCTTACTTCTCGTGTTCTTCCCTAACCCAAGATGACGAACAATGCTTAGCTAACAATGAAAAAGATAAAGAAATTATTAAAGCAATGGAAACACTTGAAAAGAAAACACCAGTAATTGAAGAGACTGAAACAATTGACATCTCAAATGATTCAACTCATAAAAGAGAAGTTAAAATCGGATTAACATTGAATAAACAAGAAAGAACCGATTTAATTAACTTGCTTAAAGAATTTATCGATGTATTTACTTGGTCATATGAAGATATGCCAAGCATTAACACACAAATAGCTCGACACACTATACCATTAATCCAAGGAATGAAACCTGTAAAACAAAAGTTGCGTCGAATGAAACCCGACGTAGCACTTAAAATAAAAGAAGAAGTTTAAAAACAAATAACTGCAGGTTTCATCAAGGTATCCAAATACCCCGAATGGGTCGCCAACGTCGTCCCAGTTCCAAAGAAAGACGGAAGGGTAAGGATGTGTGTCGACTATCGAGATCTATATAAGGCAAGTCCAAAGGACGACTTCCCTTTGCCACACATCGATATTCTGGTAGACAACACGGCAAATCACGCGCTTCTCTCATTCATGGACGGATATGCAGGGTACAATCAGATTCTCATGGCAGAAGAAGACATGGAGAAAACGACCTTTATCACACCGTGGGGCACTTACTATTACACGGTAATGCCATTTGGGTTGAAAAACGCAGGTGCTACTTACCAACGTGCAACAACTGCCTTACTCCATGACATGATGCACAAAGAAGTTAAAGTATATGTCGACGACATGATTGTGAAATTAAAGGACCGTCCAGGCCATCAAGTAGCCTTAAGGAAATTTTTCGAAAGGCTAAGAAAATATAATATGAGGTTGAACCCATCAAAATGTGCTTTTGGAGTCACCTCAGGCAAGCTCTTGGGATACGTCATAAGCTTTAGAGGAATAGAGATAGATCCAACCAAGATTAAAGCAATCATGTCGATGCCACCGCCCAAGACCGAGAAACAGATTCGAGGATTTATTGGCCGGTTGCAATACATAAGTAGGTTCATATCAAAACTGACAACGATATGTGAACCAATCTTCAAGACGCTCAAGAAGAATGTACCAGTAATATGGGATGATGAGTGTCAAAAAGCCTTTGACGGGATCAAAGCCTATCTCGCAAATCCTCCCGTATTAGCGCCAGCACTTCCCGGAATTCCCCTAAGGTTATATTTGACGGTACGGTTACCAAATAGACAATGGGAGCCATGCTAGCACAAGAGGTAGAAAGCAAAGAGAATGCAATCTATTACCTAAGTAAGAAGATGCTCGAATACGATACACGCTATACACCACTCGAGAAATTGTGCCTCGTTTTGGTATGGGCCACAACGAAGTTGAGACATTACATGTTGGTGCATACCGTTTTTGTAGTATCTCGATTGGATCCACTCAAATATCTTTTCGAGAAATCAACACTCAATGGACGAATTTCAAGATGGATAGTCAACTTAGCCCAATTTGATGTACGGTTTATGCCACAAAAAGCTATTAAAGGATCTGTGGTGTCGGACTTTCTAGCAGATTTTCTAATAGAAGACTCGACACCGATACAGGACAATGAATTTCCAGATGAAGATTTGATGGTCACCGAAGATGATACTTGGACCTTGTATTTTGATGGAGCCTCAAACCAAAAGGGATGTGGCGTCGCAGTGCTACTAGTATTTCCTAAAGAAGAACACGTCTCAACCTCAATAAAGCTTGATTTCGACGTTACCAACAATGCTGCTGAATATGAAGCATGTGTGATAGGCCTTGAAACATCCCTAGCATTGGTAGTAAAGAAGTTAAGGATATTCGGAGATTCCTCTCTGATTATCAATCAAATATCTAAAAGGTGGAAAGTAAGGAGAGAAAGCCTAGCCCCTTACCAAACTTATCTGGAAACTCTTACCGACCAGTTAGAGAAGGTAGAATACACATATTTACCTAGAGAAGAAAACCAATTTGTTGATGCTTTGGCAAGATTAGCCTCAATGGTTAGGATTCCCACGGATATCGAGCAAATGCCTCTAACTATCGAAAAAAGGCACAAACCAGCATATATACAGGCTATAGAAGACGACGACTCAGTCCAAGACGAAGAAGAAGAAAAAGAAAAAGAACCATGGTACACAGACATACTCAACTATGTCACCAATGGAGAATACCCTCCTCATGCTGACAAAAGAGCAAAACGAGCCTTGAGACTTTTGGCTTCTCAATATGTACTCATAGACAACGAGCTACATAAAAGGGTACCTAAAGGTCGAGGTCTCCTATGCGTAGGAAAGGTGGATGCACAAAGAATAATGAGAATGGTCCACGAAGGAATCTGTAGAACTCATGTAAATGGCAAAATGTTAGTCCAAAAAATAATGCGAGAAGGGTATTACTGGACTACCATGAATAGGGACTGTCATCAATACGTGAAAAGATGTCCTAAGTGTAAAATTTATGCCAATTTACAACACGTTCTTCCATCTTTGCTCTACACATACACATCACCATGGCCATTCTCTACATGGGGAATTGATATAATTGGCAAGATCACTCCCCCAGGGACAAGAGGTCACGAATTTATTCTAGTAGCAATTGATTACTTTACGAAGTGGGTTGAAGCGCAATCATACGCTAAACTCACTGCAAAACATGTAGCACTCTTTATCGAGAGAAATATCATTTGTCGATATGGAGTCCCACATGAAATGATAAGTGACAATGGAACTCACTTTCAAGCCGAATGTGAAGAATTCCTACATAAATATGGTATCCAACATCATCATTTGTCCCCTTATAGACCTCAAGCAAACGGAGCAGTCAAGGCAGCCAATAAGAATTTAAAGACTATCATCGAGAAAATGACAGAAAATTATAAGGATTGGCCTGATAAGCTCCACTTTGCACTGTGGGGTTATCGCACGTCAATCCGTACGTCAACAAAAAATACACCATTTTCTTTGGTATATGGAATGGATGTCGTACAACCTGTCGAACTAGAAATACCATCTCTACGCATTGCGCTAGAGAGTAAACTTGATGAAGTTAAATGGACTAGGGCACGATATGAAGAATTGATCCTACTCGACGAAAAACGACTAGAAGCTCTACATCACACTCAGTGCTATCAAACTCGTATGGCTAGACATTTTAATAAGAAGTTCAAGACAAGAAATATCAAAGTAGGAGATTTGGTATTAAAAGCACTAAGGAAAATGTTTTAGATCCTAGGGGAAAGTTTAGACCTAATTGGTCTGGCCCCTACATTGTCAAAACAATCCTGTCAGGTGGTGCAGCAAAATTAACTGATATGGATGGAAATGAATTCTCAAACATGACCAATCTTGACCAACTTAAAAAATACTACCCATAATCACTTGAGTAGGACACTCAAAAGAGCTACGTTCGGCCTGATTCCTTAGGAAAGGATACGTAGGCAACCCATTATGGGTGCGGCCACTTTATTTTTCGACATCTCCGTGTTCCAGAATCAACTAAAAGTCAATAAGAAGTCGGCAAGCTATTGGCGTCGCAGAATAGAGTCTTGCGCCAACCACAAGCCATTAGCGTCATACGATGGTATTGGCGCCTGGCGCCAGACCTCAATAGCTGGCGCCAATCTGTAATTACTGACGCCAATTCAGTAATAAAATCTAGTTTCGGAAAATTTTCGACTTCCGTACTCGAAAAATTTCTGGAAAATTAATTTTTTTCGATTTTCATTGCTTTAATAAAATAAATTTAAAGTAACAATTTAATTGAAAGCTGAAATTTCATTAATAAAATAAAATTACATTGTTAATGGAATTTAAATAAGGCTGAAATAAATTAACTTTAAATTAAAATTAACAATCTAATAAATCTAAAGCTAAGCAATGTTTTAATCTTTCTTTTCCTTCTTTGCTCTTTTCCAATTCTTTTCTGTTTCCTCCTCTTCATCCATTACTTTAGCTAGTAGCCATCCTTTAGAGGACCTACATTCAATTTTGGAATAGATTGTTTCCCCTTCAGCTAGCACCCCATGCTTCTTTTCCACCCAAACCTTTTTGTCTGTGGTGGTAGCTTTCCTTTTCTCCTTGTCTTTAGTAGTATTCTTCTTCCTAGGCATTGTAGGTGTTTTGAATTCAATTCTTGCACCTAAGCGTTCTTTGGTCGGTGTCACCCTATCACCTAGACGATTCTTCACATCGGTTCTACCCTGATCAGTTGAAAATTTCTTCAGCAACCACTTCTTTACATCATTAGGTAAAGAAGGGGGAACCTTTTGGGTAATCACTTCCCATAAAGGTCTAGCGCTCCAGTAAGTGTCAAATTTATCTACTTCTTGAGATACGAGGTACTCGTAGGGAGGACGAAGATCCCCGGAAGGAATATTTTGAAGCAAGCCATATTGTCTTTTTACCCTGCAGGGATAATAATATGTTACACGAGACAAGCTTGAGAGACGGCAGAAAGGTTGCTTGTTAACACCAACCATCCTTTTTATTTTCCACCATGGGATGACCCACTTGATAGTAAAATCACGTGATTCAAAGACTTTTCTCCACCCATGGCGCCCAATTTTAGGGATGCGCTTCTTCCTCCTCACGAAGCAAGTGGGAGTATAATTTTCAATGTCGTCCGGAGGGCTAATTAATCCTAGCCTCTCCATTAGCCACATCTGTAAAAAATTGCAATGCAAATAAATTATTATTACAATACAAAAATATATTTTTTGATTTCTGTAATTAAAAATATTATTTTTCTACCTGTAATAAAATTGGAGAGCCGCGAAGAGGTGCTTTTGGGTCCCTTTTCAATTCATCTAGACTAATCATAGTCTCTCCAACTATCAATGGCATTGGATTTCTCCCTGATTCAATTTGTTCTAGTTTAGTGGTTATAATTGATTGACCCTCGTTACTTTTACCACTACTAAGACAATATTGATTAAGCATGCAGAATAAGAACACCCTTCTTCTATATATGTGAAAAGATTCAGAAAGAGGTTTATAAAAATAGTAGCGTGCGAATTCTTTCAAGTTCACTACATTGCCATCTACTATTTTTGATAAATCCCTTTCTTTAAAATTAAAGAAGCGCTCAAAATCCTTATAGTAATATGCATATACTCTAGAGATTACTACCAGGTCTATTGCAGGGAAGCCTAAGATAGCACCAAATTCCTCTAGCAAAGGGCTAATTTCATCATACCCTATTCGGAAACAATGTGTATCGATGTTCCAAAATTCTAAAGCGGTATGTATGAAGTCTATGTCTAAATCTACCCCTTTGATGCCATAAATTCCCCCCAAGTGAAATAAATCCAATTCTTTTCTTTCTATAGCATTAAGAGATCGACACCATTCATGAGAGTATTGGGTGAAGGTTTTAGTGGCTAAAGACATGGTTATTATTTTTTCTCTTAGGAGGAGTATAATTTTTTCCGGAAACAATAGGGATTTACAAAAACCATAACCAAGCTATATAATTTTTTCGCTGGAATTATGAGAAGAATCGTCTGAGCAAAGGGCTATTTATGTACAAATTGCGAAGAATTTCAATCTGAATGAAATACGGAGTCAGCGTCAATTGGCGTCACAGGCTCGACATTGGCGCCACCCATCAGTGCTTGGCGCCACATGCGCCACAAGCTGGCGCCAAGTCAGCAGAGAAGTCGCGCGTGCTCAGTTTGCGTTTTGATATTAAACTTGAGTCGGTTAATGACTTTATGGCCCCGTTTTAATTTTTTCTACATATTTTTTCTCTTTTTTCTTAAATAATTAAACATAGCAATTATTTTTAATTAATTTTTATTTCTTTTTTTTGGATTTTATATTAACTTTAAAAAAACCAGCATTTTTTCCTTTTTATTTTTTCTTTTTGGGGGAGAGAGTCGGATAATATCCTCTATCAGTAATAAAAATGACGGAATTTTTGCGCAAAATTGTTATCACACTTCTTCTGCACACACTAACATACACTAACATAATAATAAATAATAATGAAGTTACAATAACATAAAAATACAAAGTGTCTAAATAATGAGTCAAAGGCAAAGTTTTATAAAAAGTCAAAATAAAATACATATACAGAAACAAACTACGGCGCCGGAGGACGTAGGCCCATCATGCCATAAAACTGCGCCGTACGAGGAGTCTCGAGCCTCGGAACGACCACCTCTACCTCCTGACGAAGTGCGACGACACCTCGAGCTAGACCTCGCCGGATCTCTCCGCCCCTCAGGCCTCGTACGGGTGTGAGAAGCAATCGGCTGACCCTGCAAAAGGAATTAAATCAGAAACAAAATAAAATTGAAGCCATAATGCAGAAATAATAAGTGAAGGAAAGTTACCTCTCGGACAACGTCGTCTCGACGACAGGTAGCCGCGTTCCTCATCCGGACAAGCTGGCTCCGGAAGGCATCTATGCATCGTGCCATAGCCGAAACCACCTCGCGTGAGAACTGTCAAGAAAATAAGTCAGTGAAAATACATGATAACTGAATACAAGATTCTGAATTAAAACTAGGCTTACCCTGGTCTGGTGACGAGGAATCGACCGCTCCACGAAGCGCTCGCCCTCAGGAGCCGGAGAAATCATCTTTTTGATCGGCCCGTAGGTCCCCTGATAGTGAATGGACATACGGGGCGGCAAAAACTCAGTAGGACCATCCTGATAAAAAACAGAAAGAAATCAGCAAGGTATTACTTGGGGGCTACTCAGTGAAAGATAAAAAGCTAAGGATCTTACCCTCACATCCTCGGCCGGTACAGGGGCTGGAGCCAACAAAGGAAGTAGCTCCTCAGCGCAACATCGCCCAAGGATCACATGGGACCGCCAGAGGGAACCAGATCCCTCAGTCAGGCTCGACAACTCTCTCTCGTCGAACATATGACGCGGCGGAGGGGCAGGAACGACGAAAACATCGGAAGAGTGCTGTCTAGCAACTCTCTTCCCTAAATACACAACCGCTCCGTAGGTCCCAAAAAATAGCGACGCTCAGCAGAGTACTGTGCGGCTAATCCAAGGACTGTCCAACCGCCCCATGGTCGGTATACTACCTCGGTTCCCTATAAGAAGCACCAATCAGGTAAAAAAATGTTTAAAACATCGCAGAAGAGCAAGATAAACATTAAAAGCATACCGAGATGATCCGACTCCGGACACGTGCAGTAGACATGTCCACATGGTGGCCGCCCCAAGAGGCGCTCACCGGATATCCCCTCGGCAATGGTCTCGCCGGCGCAACGGAAGGAAAGTACTCGTAGAACCAGATCTACAAAAAGTTAAACGCGTGAGTAAATGCTAACTAACATGTAGGGCTAAACTTTATAGGGAATAATGTTTACCTCTAAGACCTTCCAGAAAGCAGACAAAGCGACGTTCGTCCTAAAGGACCGGTGATGACACGAGTCCCTCAACGCGCGAACGAAATCAGTGTAGGCCAAGCTGGCCCAGTCATAAGTCCCGATCCGCTGGAGATCACGGACATCAGGGAGGTAGTAAAGCAATGCCCTACTACCCCTGTCAGGGGAAAATGTCCCTGACAACAACATCAGCACAAAGATGCGCACCCGCTGCTCTCGGGTGGTCGCATCATCATCAAGAGCCGCTGCCAGCGTCGAGCGGCGAATCCCTCTAGCACTGAACTGAGTCGTCTCGACCTCAGCTCGGGCCCAAACAGCAATCGGCCCCAACAACTCCTCGACCTCTGGAGAAAAGACGTCGATCCTGCCGTCAAACGGCAACGGCACAGAAGTAAACTCCAGTCCTGTGATGAGACTGAAGTCTATAGGGGTGACCATCATCTCGCCCCAGGGAAAATGAAAGGTGTTGGTGGTGTCCCAGAAGAACTCCACCAAAGCGCGTACTACGTGGTGACCCCCGCTGGAGGCGACCATAGCCTCGGAGGTCTCGAACAAGGCAACTAGTCCGCAAGACTCCCATAGGAGTCTCGTCTCGCGGTCTCTAGCGATGTGCATCCTGTACAAATCGCCTAGATCATCACAGCCAGAGCCGTGATGCCGTGTCCTCCCAGGCTCGGTTCCCCTTCTCACCCTCTCAAAAATGTGGTGAACAGGGGCAAAGAACAAAGTCTGCTCATCCCACTCCGGGAGCCGACCAAGCGAAGTGGATGGTGTGGTGTCGTCCACCACGGGCTCATGCTCCCGTCTAGTGTTTTGGGACCGTGAACCTGAGCCTCGTTGTCTAGCCATGCTACATTGTGCAGAATCATCAGAAATTAAGGTTCTATAGTATCTAAGGTTCGCCTAGCCGCATGATACTATGTTCGCAAATACAGAGTACGTAGTACTAAAACAGAGCACAAATTCAAATTGAGCATGACAACATTTTTTCAAGCAATCAAACAATTTCTTGCAACATTATAGTGATTATTGTGACAAATTGAAAAAGAATTGCTAGCAAAAACATCAAGAACAAGCCACATTGTTCTTCACGACCTTAAAAGGTCCAACAATGGCAGATTGCTCATTTCTTCACCAAATTGAGTCAAATAAGTCTTAAATTACTCCCAAGGTAATATACAAACATAATCAAGCAATTTCATGGCATAAAACTTGATAAACAAAGCAAATTGAGCATTATAAATTTTGAATTTTCATGAAATTTGTGAATAAACATGCCAAGAATTCATAAAAACCGGCGTGAGTTTGAGGAAAACTTACATAGATCGGGAATATAGATGAAAAGAGCTTTGATTTGCAACAAATTTGAGTGAATTCGGTTGAGAAACGAGTGAGCAACGATCAAATGAAGCTTTCGGTTTCTTTGAGAAGCGTTCGCGACAAACAGAGGCACAAAATGAACCGAAAACGGGAATTTAAAGAGATTCTCGTGCTAGCGCCAGTCCCTAGGCATTGGCGTCACAAAATGGTCTTGGCGCCTGACGTCAACGCCAGCTCCTGGCACTAATGCCATTAGGCTGGCGCTGATGGATTTTCAGCGACGCCAAAGTAGCCAGCCACCTGTTAGGGTTGTGCTAGCCTTATGCAACATATTTTTGGGTTCCTTGGTACGCCAGTTAGCCCCTCAGAGCAATTTGACATGATTAGGTAATCGGTTTGATTACGTAAAGTGATCGACTTGATAAAAAGATCGTCTCACTTAGCTTAAAGCGCCTAAGCATTGGCTCATCAGCAAAAGGCACCGACATATAGGTTCAAGAGAAAAGGGCACCGACATACAGGTTCAAAGCAAAAGAGCGCTGACGTACAGGCATAGCAAAGGCAAAGTTCAGGCGAACTTTTAAAGATCGACAAGCGTGGATCTTTGGTAATTTCCTTGGGAAAATTATCGTATCAAATGAGGATGACTTCAAGAGAAGGTGTCTTCGACATCATTCCCTAGCTTGCGGAAAGTTGTCATGAACAACTGAAGGTAATTTTGGGCGAAGTTGTCTTCGATCATAGTCCCTTAGGCATGGAAGATGATCATAATGCGGATGAGAATTATTTCGAGAGAAATAATTTTCGATGATGTTCCCTTGGACGTGGAATATTATCAATGCGGATGAGAATTGTTTCGAGAGAAATAATTTTTGATGGTATTCCCTTGGACGTGGAATGTTATCACAGCGGGGAGGATAGTTACAGGCGAAGCAATCTTCTAATTTGGAAGCAGTTACAGGCGTAGCGGTTTTCAAGCGGGATGGCATTCTCTAGCTTGCAGGAGGTCATCAAAAAAATAGCAGCAGCAACAATCGGTTACTTTCAGAGACGTGTGCTCGACGGTGCAAGATACGCATTTCTTAACTCTTTTATCTGTTTAACTAACGCTAGTTTTGCAGGTATCGGCGTTACAAGATTGATTTAGGATCGCAGAACGTTCTGAATCATTCTCTGTCCCTATCGTTACTTTGGCTTTCGTTTTCGAAACTTGCGTTTCTCCAAACTCAGTCAAAGTGGGGGCTTTGGTAGACACCCATTTGTGTCTCCCCAAAACCAAACCCGGTGATGAGTACCTTTCACGTCGAATCATAATCGAATGAAATGAAAGTGTGGAAAGGTTTAGTGTTGCGGAAAGTTTTATTTCTTTTTTCTTCTCCCTGATTTTGAAAACATTGTTTTAAGAAAACAGCCAATCCAGTTTGGTTGGTCCATGATATGGGTCCAATAGTGGTGTAGTTGGATGGGGCTTGCAAAGACCTTTCCAACGATATATTATAAGCCCAATTCCGATGAATATTAAGGAAGTTATGGCCAATTTACTAAATTGGGTCCGGTTCGAGCTTTATGTACGGCCTAATGATCTAGGGGAGGGCCTAATATGATTTATCATTCCTAATGCAATTAGGAATGGTTTTAGTCTTCTAGAACATTCTAGAAGGTTCTTTTCATTCCTAATTCACTCTTCAGAGTTTTAATCAAGATTAAATAGCATTTTTCGATGGAATTATATTATTTTATCTTCCAGTACGGGAAATTTATCAGATTTTTGAAAACGCGTTGAAAACTAGTTTGGCGTCCAACCCCAGGCCTTGGCGCCTGGAACCAGGATTGGCGCCAGGCGCTAGCCACTGGTGCTGGCGCCAACTAGCCATGGCTGGCGCCAATGTTGTTTTTCGATCTTCAGACTCTGTTTTGTTAAATTATCTTTTTTGATGATTTTCTCTATAAATATCGTATCAAAAATTCCGTTTTCATTTATCAAGAAGCATCACCAATTCTCTTCATCTATAATTCTCTTCATTCATCTCATTCATTCATCAATTTTCAATAATATTAATTCTTTAACATTCTTTTCTTTTTTTTTTTAGTTCTTTCTTGCTTTTTCATACAAAATTCCGCATTCACAAGATCTTGATACACCTAGCCATATTCGAAGTTGTCTTCGCCCTAGACGTGAAAGGTTTTAATTTCTGAGGGTTTGGTCCCAAATCTTTATTTCAATTATTTAATTTAATTGTTTTATTATTTTCCTTGAAGTTACTAACGTGTGTATTTTGTTATTAGAAAGAGGTACGAGGCATCCAAGTAAGTACTTTAATGGTTTAATTGATATTATGATATAGAAATCATGCTTAGATTGTTATTTTGATTCCTAGTATCATGTTAGGATGTTTTCCTTAATTTGATGTTTAGGGTGACAACAATAAATTCCTAGTATTTTGTCTAGGGTAACTTTAATATTAAGTATGATTAAAAGTATGATGCATTTTATTCTCTTCCTAATATTTATTCATGTTAGTATCATGTTAGGGTTAAAGATTTGATTTTTATTGCTTAGTGACATGCTAGGGGTTGTTATTAATCTTGTTAGTATCATGCCTAGGATCTTGCTATGATTTAACATGATTATAATTATGATTGATATTATTATTATTATTAATGATGTTGATTATTAATTATGTTGCTTGATACATATTATTTTATATTCTTTATTTCTTGATCACCTTTATTGCATGTTAAAGGGAATTGGTACTTGCAACCACGCTTAATAAGATAATTAATAATCTTGTTAGGGTTAATTGTGATTATAATTCAAGTGATCGCCAATAATAGTTTATTGGTGCATTAATATTCAACAAACATAGATAAACAGGTTTAGGGTTAACCTATTGATTGCATGTTAGTCAGAAAGGGCACATGAATACGAGCAGAATAAAGTAGAGGCCTATTATTAGGGTAGGTTCAATCTCTTTTAGGTTTGATTTGTACCTTCATCCCCGAACCCTTATTTGGTTCATGACCTTATGGAGTTGACGATCTCTTGGATCGTTAAGGGGTGTAACCTTCACCTCGTGAATGGTTTACGAGTTCCTTAAAAACTTGTTGGCGACTCTTTTGCTCTATCTTCTTCCCTTTTTGACGCCACCGTACTTTAGTGTATGATCACAATGGGGTTCAAGCTAGTGGGATTTTAAAGGCTTGAAATTATTCCCTACACACTAGTGCTTGTTTTATTTTTGTTTGTAGATGAATAACCTTTACGACAACACTATTTTGCAAAACAAATTGAAATTAAGGGTGAAACTTCAGGGAATGGGAAAACGAGATGAGAAATGTTCTCAGAAGTCAAAGGGTTGAAGCTCGTTTATACATACCCATTGAGAGCATATACACTACTGGTTTTACTCCTAAAAGGAATGCGAAAAATGTTTTGGATGTAGAAAAAATCAGGAATCTCATTTTAGAATCTATTCCTACTTGTTGGAAAAGAAGGTTCAGGCACTATGAGTTGACCAATCTGCATGAATGTCTTAGTGCCATTTTTCGTGGTGGCATTGGGGCATTAGGGAGGGGAGGCATCAAAGACCATAATGTAAGAGAGGTCGTTAATTCGATCCCTCAAATTTACTACTCCTGGACTGATATTGTAAGGTTTGAGACTTAAAGTATCCACTTTAAGATTATGGATAAGAAACTCATGACTGGTCAGTCAGTTAAGACCCATGTCAATGAACTGATTGGATTACTCAATCAGATGGATATCCTAGGGAGGTCGTTTGATGATGACTCTACGAATTACACTATCTTGTTCTCGCTCCATGATGGATTTGATCTATTTAATCTTATTCATGATGATGAAGGCTCGATAGTGACATTAGTCAACCTTTTGGTCAACCATTCAGAGGTGTACTTGAAGAGGGAGGGAATCCAATGCTTCGATTGCGGTAGGTGGTCTTGCCACATACTTGGGTGTCCCCATTACACACCAGTGAAAATGGAAGGTAAAAAGTTACCTAATGTTTTTGTTGTAGAATTACACCGGTTGTGGTGCTCACATTTTTAATAACATGTAGGGTCTAGAAGGGAGTAAAAAGTTAGCAAAAGGGGAAGTCACACTCCGAGTAGGAAATGGAGCAAAAGTTGCTGCACTTGCTATTGGAGATTATCATTTGAGACTTCCGTCTGGTCTTGTTTTGGTGCTTAATAAATGTTATTATGTTCCATAAATTATCAAATACATTATTTCAGTTCCAATTTTAGATACTGAAGGTTTTTCTTTTGAAATAAGAGACAAGTATTGTTTTATTTCTAAAGATAATATGTTATATGCTAAAGCAAAATTGTTTAATGGCTTGTATGTCTTAGATTATACAATTCATGTCTACAACATAGATCATAAAAAGCAAAGAACAGATGGATCAAACCCAACTTACCTATGGCATTGTAGTCTTGGACATATTAACCAAAAGAACATCTAGAAATTACATAAGGATGGACTCCTTTCAACATTTGATTATGAATCATTTGAAAATTGTGAGTCATGCTTGCTTGGTAAAATGACTAAGTCACCCTTTACGGGTATAGGTGAAAGTGGTAGTGATCTTTTGGGACTCATACATACAGATGTGTGTGTGTGGACCAATGAGTTTAAAATATAGGGGTGGATTTAGTTACTTCTTTACTTCCAGTGATGATTTAAGTAGATTTGGTTATATTTACTTAATGAAGCAAAAGTCGGAAACCTTTGAAAAGTTCAAAGAATTCCATAATGAAGTACAAAACCAACATGGGAGAACAATTAAAGCATTACGATCTGATTATGGTGGTGAATATTTAACCCAAGAATTTGATGAACATCTGATTAATTGTGAAATACTTTCACAGTTAACCCTTCAAATGACACCACAATTAAATGATGTGTCAGAAAGGAGGAATAGGACCATACTGGATATGGTTCGGTCCATGATGAGCTTCATTGATCTTCACATATCATTCTGGGGATATGCATTAGAAGCAGCTGCTAAAGTACTGAACAGAAGCCCGTTCAAAGCAGTTCAAAAGATACCATATGAGATATTTGGAATGGAAGAGCTCCAAGTTTATCTTTTCTCAAAATTTGGGGATGTGAAGCCTATGTATAACGTTTACAAGGTGACAAAATACACCTTAAATCAAACAAATGTTTCTTTATGGGTTATCCCAAAGAGACAAGAGGGTATTACTTCTACAATCGTGAATATAATAAAGTGTTTGTTGCTCACGATGGTATCTTTCTAGAATATGAATTCTTCTCTAGAAAGCTAAGTGGGAGTAAAGTAGTTCTCGAAGAAATTCTAAATGAGCAATAAATGGATATGGATAACACCAAATCAGAGGCGAGGGCACATAATCATGCATCGGAGCAGGATAATTCGACTAGCGAGACAACTATCATCCCACTTGAATCTAATTCTTGCGAAACCTTCAAAGAGTTGAAGAGAACATTTCTATTGTTGCTCCTACCCCACATAGGTCTGCTAGAATTGAAAACAAACAGTTTGTTGAAGTTCTATTAACCGGGGATTCTAAAATCTTCTTATAGGAGAATGAGGAACCTACAACCTACAAGCAAGCTTTGGAGAGCCCCAAATCAAATGAATGGCTTGAGTCCATGAAATCCGAAATGAAATTGATGTCTGAAAATGCTGTGTGGAGCCTGGTAGACTTGCCTAATAAGGTAAAATCTATTGGTTGCAAGTGGGTTTATAAGATTAAAACAGACAAGGATGGAAATGCCTACATCTATAAAGTAAGACTGGTTTCTAAAGGGTACAAACAGATTCATGGTATTGACTATGATGAAACCATTTCTCCAGTAGCAATGCTTAAGTCCATTCGGATTCTTCTAGCGATTGCTGCATTTTTCGATTACGAAATTTGGCTGATGGATGTCAAAATCGCCTTCTTGAATGGGTTCTTGAGGGAGAAAGTGTATATGACATAACCCGAGGGTTTTGAAGATCTTGAAAATCCTGGAAAGGTATGCAAACTTCAGAAATCCATTTATGGATTGAAGCAAGCATCAAGGAGTTGGAACCTTTGTTTTGATGAAGCGATCAAACAGTTTGGTTTTCTCAAAAGTGAAGAGGAACCTTGTGTATACAAGAAGTCCAGTAGGGGCAGCATAGTTTTCTTAGTCTTGTATGTAGATGACATACTACTCATGGGGAACGACATACTAATGCTTGAGTTAGTTAAGGAGTGGTTGAAGATTTGTTTCTCCAAAAAGACTTGGGTGACGCCAAGTATATTTTGGGAATCAAGATCCATCAAGACAGGTCTTGAAGGATGATTGGATTGAGTCAAGAGACTTATATTGATAAGATTCTTGATAGGTTTGAGATGGCAGACTCCAAGAGAGGATTTCTCCCCATGTCTCATGGCATTATGCTTAGTAAATCTCAATGTCCGGTTATGCCAGATGAGATGAGATGTATGGCTATTTGTAGACACTCATTTGTGTCTCCCTAAAACCAAATCCAGTGATGAGTACCTTTCACGTCGAATCATAATCGAATGAAGTGAAAGTGTGGAAAGTCTAGTGTTGCGGTTAGTTTTTATTTCTTTCCTTTTCTCTCTATATTTGAAAACCTATATTAAGAAAACAGCAAATCCAGTTTGGTTTGGTCCATGGCAAGGGTCCAATAATTGTGTAGTTAGGTCGGGTTCAAAAATAGCTTTCCAACGATATATTATAAGCCCAATTCCGATGAATAATGAGGAAGTTATGGCCAAATTAATAAACTAGACCCGTTTTGATATTTATATGCGGCCCAATGATCTAGAGGAGGGCCTAATATTGATTTATCATTCCTAATGCAATTGGAATTGATTATAGTTTTCTAGATGCTTCTAGAAGATTATTTTGAATCCTAATTTAATTAGCATTGATAAATTGACTTTAGTTGACTTTTAAGTGTTTTAATCAGAATAAAATAAGTGTTTTTAAGGAAAATACAATTTTGCCTTCTCGTACGGGTAAAATTTATCAAAATGAGAAAACGCGTGGAAAATTATTTCCAGCGCCATACAACAACTCTATCGCCTAGCGACAGACCTGGCGTCTGGCGTCACGCGCAGCGTCTAGCGACAGGTCTGTCGTTTGGCGATAGGCGCGTGTTTGGCGCTGCGGTCGTGTTTTATTCTTTTCGAAACTCTGATTCGTTTTCTATCATATCCGGATGATTTTCTCTATAAATAGCCTCCTAAAACCTTTGTTTTCAATCATCAACTCTCGAGTTTTCAATCACCAACCCTCATCAAGAATCTCTTGATTACTCTCTCTCTTTTCTAAACTAGCTTTTCTCAAACAAAATTCCGCATTCACAAGATCTAGACACACCTAGCCAAGTTCGAAGTTGCCTTCGCCCTATATGTGAAAGGTTTTAATTTCTGAAGTTACTAACGCGTGTATTTTTTTATTAGAAAGAGATACGAGGCATCCAAGTAAGGGCTTTAACTGATTTATTGATATTATGATATAGAGATTATGTCTAGGTTGTTATTATGATTCCTAGTGTCATGTTAGGGTGTTTTGATCTTCCTAGAATCATGTTTAGGGTAACAACTATAATTTCTAATATCAAATATAACAACTGTGATTCATGCGATGCTTCTTAGTCTCTTCCTAATATATATTCATGTTAGGGCTAAGCTTTGATTTTTATTATTTAGTGACATGCTAGGGTTTGTTATTAATATTTTTTGTATCATGCCTAGGATCTTGCTATTAATATTATGCTTTAACATGATTATTTTTATAATTGTTATGATTATGATTATTATTATTATTATTATTATTATTATTATTATTATTATTATTATTATTATTATTATTATTATTATTATTATTATTATTATTATTATTATTATTATTATTATTATTATTATTATTATTATTATTATTATTATTATTATTATTATGATCATGATTATGATTGTTATTATTATTATTGTTGCTCTATGTTTATTATTGTTATTGCTTGATCACGCCTTTTGTGCATGTTTAAAAGGAATTTGTACTTGTAATCACACTTAATAAGATAATTTATAATCTTGTTTAGGGTTAATTTGATTATAATTCAAGAGATCGCCAATAACAGTTTTATTTTTGCATTAATATTCAACCAACATAGATAAACAGGTTTAGGGTTAACCTAACGATTGTATATTAGTCAGAAAGCGCACATGAATATGATCACAATAAAGTAGAGGTCTATTATTAGGGCAGGTTCAATCTCTTTTAGATTGGATTTGTACCTTCATCCCCAAACTAGCAGTCATGGTTCTAGACCTATTGGAGTTGATGATCTCCTAGATCGTTAAGGGGTGTAACCTTCACCTCGTGAACGGTTTATAAGTTCCTAAAACTTGTTGGCGACTCTTTTACTCTAGCTTCCTTCCCTTTGAACGTCACCATGCGTAAGTGTATGATCAGAGTGGGGTTCAAGTTTGGGGTAATGCTTGAATTATTCCCTACGGTTTTTGGCGACTCCACTGGGGAGGATTTCTATTTAATTCCTAAAATTTATTTTGGCAATGATTTAGAATGAGTGGATGAGACTCGAAAAGCTCTAAGTATTTCATGTGCGTAATTTTGATTAACATTATTGTCATATGCATAAAAAAGATCTCATTGTAAATACCATTCGTAATGTGTTAAAAACATAGGATTTTTACGCGTAGGAAATTTGAGGAATATCTTTCACAACTAGGATCAAAATAATGTTGTGCGAAACTGGAAAATTTTATCGTGCACGGAAAGCTGCTGAGGCATGTAGGAACTGGCGTCAGAAAACAGAGTCTGTCACCAACAATTTGACTCTGGTGACGCTCATGTTGCCAGGCGACAAAACCAAATTGCGGTGACAGCCTCTGTTCGCTGGCGCCAAGTTCTTCCAATACCGAGCCAGAAATATGTATGCGTTCTAATTTTAACCAGTTTTTAGAACTGTTTGCTCGATCCCACTTCCTGATTGAGTTTTTCTCACTTTTTTGAAACCCATATGTGTTCTACATATGGACATAACCCTTTGGGAATTCATGCTACGTCTACCTAATTGAACGCTCTGTGCAACAAAGGGTACATCCGAGAACGTTGAATTCACCAAACCATGGAAGCGAGTTTTTAACTCGCGGTGTCCCATCCACTCGCGCAAACCCTTCAAAAGGCAAGGCTTCCACGCGGTGCATCCGGACAATTAACCATGGACCCTCTTTGACTAACCCAAATCGCGAACTTTAGAGAACTAAAGCCATGATTAGGTTGCAAACTCATTACATCATATTATGCCTTCTTGCCTAATTGTGCATTATTTGTTGTGCATACTCTATGCGTTTTACCTAACCGTTTGTTTGACTTGTGTTTAAGATTAAATAAACTGCTTAATGACTAAAAGGATTTTTCCTAATTAATTAATTAATAATTTGAGTAATTAAAGTCTAACAATTTAATCGGGGGCATGTCCTGTAGAGTTAAAATAATGAAAGCAGTTCCATATTAACGCTCCAGTAATGGAGCCACGATTTGGGCTGCAGCGCCACATTATGTTGTGCAACGCCTGGCGACAGCTCTGTCGTCTGGCGCTGCACTGCAAAGTGCGGCGACAGTCTTGTTGCTTTGGCGATAGTTCAGCATTTTGCTCGAGTCATTACGACGAGTCTAATTAAACAGTTTGCTAATCAATTCGATTATTTTGTTAATAGCAGTACCTTCGTTAAGTCCTTAATTGAGTCTAGTCACATATTCTAGCCACATGGTCTTACACAAGAGTCTTAACATGTCACCTACACTCACTAGTCTTAGCACACACTTTGAGTATATATAACCATAACCATGTCTTAGGTTCATGCATGAGTCGGTTTTTTTCCGTCATTTGAGTTGGGGGTACATTTTATTCCTAGTTTTTTCATCTCTCCATCTACATCATCTTTCCATTTTCTACATGATTCCTCTATATCACAACCTTCATTCTTCCTACCTTCTTCCATCTATTGCATGTTGAATAGAGTTTGAGTCAAATAATCAACAATGAATATCCTTAATTTCCCTTTCCACAATACTTGGTCAAGGAGAGAAGGGCGATTAATCAAGGACAACACTTTCGTTCAAGTTCAACTTTTTTATAAACCGGTGAGTCAAAAAAGAAAAGCTCAAAAGAGAATGGCAACTTAGGAAGAAGTCAACGAACATAGGAATCAATTGACTGACGTAACTGAAGTATTAAAGGCTTTAACCCTTCAAATCAATGACCCTGTGAAACAACAACAAATGGAGCTCATGCAAGAAATCTTGAGCAAGCTATCTAATGACTATAAATTCCAGGGCATTAGTTCACAAGGGGTCTCGTTGGACAAGGAGCTTCTTCCGCAGAAGTTCAATGCCATTGACATCCCTAAGTTCTAGGCAACAGATAATCCTTATCTTCACTTAAGAGCCTTTGAAACTATAATGAACATTAAGGAGATTGATAGGAAAGTCTTTCATTCCTTGTTTTCTTTATCTCTTGAAACCGTTTGCCAAAAATTGTTCTTCTCCCTTAACAAAGAGAAAACCTCGACCTGGGAATCGATAGTAAACGCTTTCATTGATAGTTATAAGTGTAATGTTCAAGTCGAAACCGATTATAGACAACTCGAGATACTAAGACAAAAAGAGAATGAAGGCTTTACTTCTTTCTTCAATAAGTGGAGGGACACTTCTGCTAAGATGATTGAGGTGCCCACAAAAAAAGAATATATAAGGATGTTTATCAAGAATCTCCAAGAGAAGTATTCGAAGCATTTAAAGTATCAACATAATTTGAATACTTTCAAGGCCGTCTATGACATAGGCATCTAGATCAAAGATGACCTCGCAAAGCAAAAAGCTACTAACAATAGCAACAACAGTGGCTCGAAAGGAAAGAAGAATGACAATCCTTCTTCTTCCGAAAACGCCCACTCTAGTAACAGTGTTAGTTACTTTGATCTCAGTGAAGTCTTGGCCATGGATAACCAAGGATCTAAGAAGCAACTAAGGAAAGACTTCACCCCCATTGGGATGAGCTACGATGTTGCCTTCGATCAACTCCGTACTAAGGGACTCATTACTCCCATTGGACCTATTCAAGATCCCGCGCCTGAAAAGAGATTGCCTAGTTTGAACCCAGATGCACATTGCAAATACCATCAAGGTAGGGGACATACCACTAAGAGCTGTTGGAAGCTAAAAGAGGCTATCCAACATTTCATCGATAATAACAAGCTTCCCATACCTCCAGCTAGCCAGAAGAGCGAGTGATGATAAAGCAAACGACATAAGGCAAGCTTTAACGACAAGATTTCGTGACCTCTTTTTTCTATTTTATTTATCCTTTCCCCAATAAGTCTAGCATAGGCACTTTCTATTTTCCTTAGATTTACTTTGTAAGACTTTTCTTTTTTTCCTTTAATAAAAATGAGAATTTATTTCATTATATATGATCATTTCATTGCATTAAAAAAAAAATCCATGTCAAACTAAGCACAAGGTATACCAATGATTTGAGGCACCCCTTGTAGCCACATCATATCTCCTTTCACTTTTCAAATATGCAATCCTTTTTTGATAACCCACTTTGAGCCTCGTCTAATGATAAACTTTTCATTTTTCAACCCAAATCTACCTAACCTTGGGATGGGATGGTGTGCAACTTATGCAATTTTCAATTTCATAAAAAGCTTGAGTGACTTCAAAAGATTAAAATAGAAAAAATAAGCAAATAAATAAATAACAGTGTACAAAAGGTCAAGTGTTCCAATGTCTTTGACATGAACATGTCTTTGACGTGAACATGTCTTTGATGAGAACATGTCTCAGATTGCGTCTCTTATCGAGTACTCGGTACTGTGTCTGAGAAACATCAATGCCAAGTGAGTGATAGACCGCATGATCGGGATTGCCCACACTTATAAAAATAAAATAAATGCTAAAGAAAAAGAGAGAGCAAAATATAAACAAAAAAAAGAAGAGAAAAGAGAGCTAAAAAAGAGTTAAAAGCCTCAAGCATAAAAATATAAAGATTCAAAAGTAAGGTTGCACACCTTAGGGGCTTATCTAGGGTCTTGAGCTTTTATCTCTTTCTTCTTCAACCTTTAGCCTAACCACGTTACAACCCTTAATATTACCTTTTTGAGGTATACACACACTTTTGCGAGGTTCGGCTAGAGCTACGTTCGGCCTGATTCCTAACGGATACGTAAGCAACCTCACAGGTGCGGCCTTAATAAAAATTCATTCATATTCACATTCACACACTCACTCCATGATCATATCAAGGGATCCCCGTGATCATCCCTATTCATTTAGAGCTAAACTGGGGCTTGATCCCTACATCATTAGCTTACCTAGCCTAAGAGTCACCACCATCTAACTCTTTTTAATATTTTTCCATACACTTAGCCCTTGCGGCCTAACTTTAGTGTCACTATCACACACATCACAGATACATGACCAAATATATACTTCCCTTAGGAACCCTTTGTCATGAAAACTTAACACAACGTTGAAGCATGCCTTCTCATATCAACATCACTCATCAATCATAATCATCATTGCATAATAAAGTATGAAGTGCTTAGCCTCCGTGCCTATGTTACCCAAATGCTTTCATCATTGAGTCAACAATTGAGATAACCTAGGATCGATTAATCCTTGCACCTTGAGAGATAGTATCAACAACATTTGACTAATCTCATTCAACATGCACCTTCAAAAACTTCGCTTCTTTCTTTTTTTTGCGTCTTTCTTTTTCGGGAAAAAGTCGGTACCCTCCACAAAAATGACAAAAAAATTTTGCTTTTTTTGCATTTTCAAGTCGCACGATCACATTACGATGCACACACAAGTCATGTACACATTGATTCATGTCGTGTCATATCACCTTGATTTGAGTCTAACACACGTGTCAAACACTTTGAGTCGAGTCAACCTTGAGTCGGTCATCACAGTGAGTCAAGTTCATCCCTTGAGTCACGACAAATCAATGAGTCAAGCAACACTAAACCTTAGGTTAACCCTAAGATAATTAAAGAGATTATCAAAGTCCTACAGTCAAAGATATAAATGCAAGTGCATCCCTGCAAGCAAGAACATTCCCGGATTTTTTCAAAAAAAAAAAAACCGCAAATATGACACAAGAGATTCTTCCAAGAAGAGAAGAATTTGAGAAAAATTACATGGATTAGTAAATTAGAGATGAAGAACTTTAATTTACAAAAGATTTGAGCGGATTTGATTGAAAGGAAACTACCAAGTTCAAAGTTCGAAGCGAAATTGAGCAACGGACAGCAGCAGCAGGAGCAAAAAAGGGAAGACCAAACTCTAGCGCCAGATGACAAGGCTGTCGCCTGGCGCCAACATCTGTCGCATGGCGACAGAGCAAAATTGCGGCGCCAAAGGCTTTGTAGCGGCGATAGAGTTCTAAGCTACTCATAACGGTTATTTCGACCTCGTACTGCAATTTTGGGTTCCTTGGTACGCCAGTTAGCCCCTATAAGCAATTTGATATGATTTAGTAATCGGCTCGGTTACAATCACATTAAGTGATCGACCTAACGAAAGATCGTATCACTTAGCTTAAAGTGCCAAAGAATTGGCTCACTGCAAAAGCACCGACATAATGGTTCATGACACAAAGGCACCGACATACTATTTCAGGAGCACCGACATACAGGTTCACAATTCAAAGCACCGACATACTGGTTCAGAAGCACCAACATACAAGTTCAACATTCAAAGCACAGACATACTGGTTTAAAAGCAGTACAAGCGCCGACGCACCGGCTAAAGCAAAGTTCAAGCGAGCTTTAAAGATCGACATGCATTGGTCTTCGGTAATTTTCTTTGGAATATTATCGCAACAACTGAGGATGACTTCAAGTGAAGTTATCTTCGACAACGTTCGCTAAGATTGAGGAGGTTGTCACCTAGATTTGAGAAGATAGCATGAGATGGGCGGTCTTCGACAACATTTACTAAGATTAAGGAGGTTGTCACCAAGATTTGAGAAGATAGCACGAGTGGGGCGGTCTTCGACGACATTCGCTAAGATTGTGGAGGTTGTCACCAAGATTTGAGAAGAGCGGTTCGTGATGAGGCGGTCTTCGACGACTTTTGTTATGATTAGGAAGGTTGTCACTATGATTCAAGGAAAAGGCTCGAGATGTAGCAGCATTGATCGATGGCGTTCCCTAGCTTGTGGAGGGTTTTCAACAACAGCAAATGCAACAATCCGGTTACTCTCAGAGACGTGTGCTCGACGGTACAAGAAACGCGTTTCTTAACTCTCCCATCTGTTTAACTAACGCTAGTTTGCAGGTGTCGGCGTTACAAGAATGATTTAGGATTGCAGAACGTTCTGGATCATTCTCCGTCCCTATCAATACTTTGACTTTTGTTTTCGAAACTTGCGTTTCTCAAAACTCACTCAAAGTGGGGGCTTCTGTAAACACCCATTTGTGTCTCCCATAACCAAACCCAGTGATGAGTACCTTTCACGTCGAATCATAATCGAATGAAGTGAAAGTTTGGAAAGTCTAGTGTTGCGGTTAGTTTATATTTCTTTCCTTTTCTCTTTGTTTTTGAAAACCTATTTTAAGAAAACAGCCAATCCAGTATGGTTTAGTCCATGGAAAGGGGCCAATAATGGTGTATTTGGGTCGGGTTTGAAAAGAGCTTTTCAACGATATATTATAAGCCCAATTCCGATGAATAATGGGGAAGTTATGGCCAAATTACTAAACTGGACCCGGTTTGATATTTATATGCGGCCCAATGATCTAGAGGAGGGCCTAATATTGATTTATCATTCCTAATGCAATTAGAATTGATTATAGTCTTTTAGATGCTTCTAGAAGGTTCTTTTGAATCCTAATTTAATTAGCATCGATAAATTGACTTTAGTTGACTTTTAAGAGTTTAAATCAGAATAAAAGAAGCGTTTTTAAGGAAAATACAATTTTGCCCTCTCGTACGGGTAAATTTTATCAAATTAAGAAAACGCGTGGAAAATTATTTCCAGCGCCATATGACAGCTCTGTCACCAGGCGACAGGCCTAGTGTCTGGCGACAGGTCTGTCGTTTGGCGATAGGTGCGTGTTTGGCGATGCGGTCGTGTTTTATTCTTTTCGAAACTCTGATTCATTTTCAATCATATCCGGCTGATTTCTCTATAAAAAGCCTCCTAAAACCTCCGATTTCAATCATCAACTCTCGAGTTTTCAATCACCAACTCTCATCAAGAATCTCTTGATTACTCTCTCTCTATCTTTTCTAAACTAACTTTTCTCAAACAAAATTCCGCATTCACAAGATCTAGACACACCAAGCCAAGTTCGAAGTTGTCTTCGCCCTAGACGTGAAAGGTTTTAATTTCTGAGGGTTTAGTCCTAAATCTCTATTTCAATTATTTAATTTAATTGTTTTTTATTTTCATTGAAGTTACTAACGCGTGTATTTTGCTATCAGAAAGAGATACGAGGCATCCAAGTAAGTGCTTTAATTGATTTATTGATATTATGATATAGAAATCATGTCTAGGTTGTTATTATGATTCCTAGTGTCATGTTAGGGTGTTTTGATCTTCCTAATATCATGTTTAGGGTAACAACTATAATTTCTAATATCAAATATGAAAACTATGATTCCTGCGATGCTTCCTATTCTCTTCCTAATATATATTCATGTTAGGGCTAAGCTTTGGTTTTTATTGTTTAGTGACATGATAGGGTTTGTTATTAATCTTCTTAGTATCATACCTAGGATCTTGCTATTAATATTATGCTTGAACATGATTATTTTTATAATTGTTATGATTATGATGATTATTATTATTATAATTATTATTATGATCATGATTATGATTGTTATTATTATTATTGTTGCTTAATGTTTATTATTGTTATTGCTTGATCACACCTTTTATGCATGTGTAAAAGGAATTTGTACTTGTAATCAAGCTTAATAAGATAATTAATAATCTTGTTTAGGGTTAATTTGATTATAATTCAAGGGATTGCCAATAATAGTTTTATTTGTGCATTAATATTTAACCAACATAGATAAACAGGTTTAGGGTTAACCTAATGATTGTATGTTAGTCAGAAAGCGCACATGAATACGATCAGAATAAAGTAGAGGCCTATTATTAGGGCAGGTTCAATCTCTTTTAGGTTGGATTTGTACATTCATCCCCGAACTACTAGTCATAATTCCAGACCTATTGGAGTTGACGATCTCTTAGATCGTTAAGGGGTGTAACCTTCACCTCGTGAACGGTTTACAAGTTCCTAAAAATTGTTGGCGACTCTCTTGCTCTAGCTTCATTCCATTTGGACGCCACCATGCTTAAGTGTATGATCACAGTGGGGTTCAAGTTTGGGGTAATGCTTAAAATATTACCTACACTAATATACCTTATGCTTTGGCTGTAGGGTCGATAATGTATGCCATCATTTGTACAAGGCCGGATGTTTCATTTGCTTTAAGCATTTGTAGAAAATTTCAGGCAAATCCAAGAGAAGCACACTGGACAGCTGCCAAGAACATCCTTAAGTACTTGAGAAGGACTAAAGGAATGTTTCTAGTATATGGCGGCGAAGATGAGTTGGTTGTCAAAGGTTATACAGATGCTAGTTTCTAAACAGACAGAGATGATTTCAAATCCCAGTCTGCTTACATATTCTGTCTGAATGGAGGAGCAGTGAGCTGGAAGAGTTCGAATCAAATCCAGTGCGATGCACGGTTTTAATAATTAAAAACTTACTTGTATGTGAGTAATATAAATATTTTAATCAAAACATAATAAATCGTGATCGATCCTTTTAGGTAAATTAATTAAACTAAAAAATGTTCTAATTAACTTCATAGTTATTATAAAATTTAAAAAATGTTAGCATTTGTTTTTTTTATTCATTAGAAAATTTGAAGAATTAATAATGAGTGAAAAATAATCCAAAATCTACTATCACTATTCACTAATAAATTGTGTTATTAGCCTCTTTTTTTTTTTTTTTCTTTTTGCTTATTGTTATTAGCCATTTTAGTCATAAAAGCTTTTGGAAAACAAAACATGTATAATTAATCAATAATTTTCAAATATTAGCTTTATTTAGAAAAGGAAAAAAAAGAAGAAAAAAAATGATGTCAAAAATATTTAGGAGGGAAATTTTTTTATCAGAAGGTGACACGTGATATCAGCGGTAATTACTTTAGTATTAGTTATAGATAGATAGAAGTTAAAATAACATAAAATAAATAAATAAATGAGGAGGATATAGGGCATATAGGTGTTACAGTAATATAGTAAAACTAGGTTAAGTCCTGTGCCATGCACGATTTTAATTAACTATGCAACAAAAATTATAAAGAATGGTTTTTTTTTTTAGGGGAATAAAGAATGGTTGTCAATTTAACAATAATTTATCCAAAAAAAAAATATTTGAGACAAAATAACTTGAATTTTAATTTATACAAAATGCGTAAAGGTTATTATTTTGAATTATTTTAAAAAAAATTATTTAGTAATAGAAATTTAGAAGCTATTAGATTTTATATAAGAAAATGAAATTATAAGCTTAAGTTAGTACCCGTATATGTCAAAAAAAAAGGTTTGGGCCTGTTCTGATTGACTGAACTCAGCTGAACTGAATTGAACTAAACTGAAATGAAATGAATGTTTTATAAGAGAAGGAAATTAGGAGCTAAACTGAACTAAACTGAATTGAATTGAATTTCAATGTATGAGAACAGGCCCTTAGTACACGTATACGAACTCCTATACATTCGTCCTTATATTTTGTTAAAACACTTTGACCGGCATTAAATGAAAATTTAGTTAATTTTATATTATTTTAGGATAATTAGTATTCCGTAATCAACTTTTTAAAAATATATTTTTATATTGAGTAGTAGCAGTTTTTATTTTAATTTTATTGCATAAAATGTGTAGAGTAATTAGATTGAAGTTTTCAATATATGGTTAGTTAAAATATTTTACACTATTCATGTGTCATCATTTAATTTATTTTACCAATATACAATATAAATATGATCATATAATATGTTGTTGGATTTGTCTTATGTCTGCTTATATATATATATATATATATATATATATATATATATATATATATATATATATATATATATATATATATATATATATATATATATATATAAATCATAATTTTTAATAATCTCTAATAAAATATGTTGATAATTAAAGTTGCGTCTCGGCAAATGTGCAAATCCAATTCTAGTCTATAAAAAACGGAGGGAGTATAATATAATAAAATAATTTTGTTAAGTTGTTTGTATAGAGGTTGTGTATAATTTTAAGATTCATACAAATTACGCGACCAAAATAATTTTTCTATTTTTAATTAAAATAATTTTTATTGCCAAATGATTAATGTTGGAGCTTGGACGAAAAAATTGATACTCCTTAATATTATAATAATCTTGGACAATGATATATTTCAATACCTTATTTTTAATCTTTGTTTGTATATTTGTAACTAAAAGATTAATATTATATAGAATATATGTTAAAAAAAAAAAAATACTACGTATATTAATTGAGTATGATTGGATTAGATACGTTGTCAAAATAGAAATAAGTATTATTGTAGCTTATAAAATGGAAGTCATTAAAATTTGACAAAAAAAAAAAAAATAAAAATAAAAATAAAAAAAGAAAAGTGCAAAAAGGAGGGAAAATTATTAATAACATTGTGACAAGTGTCATCTTAGATTCGCTTTTAATATAGGTTAATTAATTAATTAATTGATTGATGATTGATTGATTGATTGATAATGTGTCAAGTATAAGAGTAGACAGTTTTATCTGGCTATTCCAAATCTAATTTGGGCCTCTAAACAAATGCCCAGATGTCCATATAGACCCAGTAATGCTTCTTTGAAACATTTTTTTTCCTCAAGCTTTTTTTAATCCATTAACTACTTTCCAACATATTGTTAACGGATAATAATGTCACTATGTATATATATAAATATATAATAACACTAGGTTAGGTTCCATTCAAAATATAATGTTTAATCATAAAATTAATGTTAATTGCAAAATGAATGAAATATATGTATTCACAAAATAAAAAAAAAATCATACAACAGAAAATAGAGGGAGTATTACATGCACGACAAATAAAAAATTATTATAGATAGATTACATCATAAAGTTATGGATAGGAATGTATATGCTCAAATTCTTATGTGTGACTTGTCAGACCATGTAGTCAATCATCATAGGGTTAAATTCGTGGGTATAATAAGGGCTAATTGATTAGTGTTGAAGGGCTTACTTCGTTAGTGTTATGGAGTTACTCGGTCGGTGTTATAGGGGTTACTTGGTCAGTATTTTCGGGGCTACTCGGTCCCTGTTATAGAGGTTACTTTGTTCTTTTGTAATTGGTCATACGTAGGGATGACAATGGATCCGTATCCAACCCGGATCCGTGGATCCATATCCGTTTTCACGGATATGGATTTTAAAATTTTGGACCCGACGGATCCGGGTCGGATCCGGATCCTGATCGAGCTATAAAAATGGATCTGGATACGGGTCTAACTAAAATACCCGTATCCAGATCTGTTTACCCATTTTTTTTAATTATTATTATTACTATATTTTTTAACTTAGGCTCATACTATTTCCTTAATGTTCATACTATTTGCTATTCCCATTACTCCTTTAGTGCTACTGACTTTTACAGAGCTATATTTTGCATGTTTTTTTATTTTATTTTTTATTATGTAACTTAATGACTTAATCTTAGTGTAATTGTTTATTATAACTTGCGGTTTAGTGATACTTTAACTTAGTGTTACATTTTTTTTATAAACACTTAGTTTGGTATTTAAAATACTACCTCCGTTACACGTTAAGTGCAACATTTGCCAAATAAGGAAGCTACACATTAAGTGCAACAAAGTGAAAATTTTCTAATATAGTAAAAAAATTTCTGTCAAATTACAATTCTGCCCTTACTTAATTTTCTTAAAAAACAAATTAACACAAATTTACAGATTTGATTAGAATCCATTCCTTAGTTAATTTATCAAATGACTCCCATCAAAATCAAAACACAACCCTCCCAACTACCCACATTTAATTCAATCAATTCACATTAAATCAACTCCCACCTTCATCATTCATCTTCATTCATCTCATGAACCCAGAAACCCTAACCACAACCATACGCCCCTCTTTCTCTCTCTTCCATCCATCTCTGTCTTCCATCAATCTCTCTCTTCCATTCGAGTTTCCCCCGTTGATTTTCCGATCAAATCTGACCGGAATCAACGCTTTTTCCCTTTTTTTTAAAACAAATTTCGCTGATTTACTCGTTTGTGTACACTTAAGTCCCTAAAAATGGCTGATTTGACCCCTTTACATGATGCGTTTTTTGCTTGTGATGATGACGACGAACGTGATGTTCTTAATGAGCTTATTGTGTATCTTGAGGCTGATTTGCCTTGGCCTTTTCAATTTTACAGATCCGGTGAAGCTAAGGAGGCATTGTCTGACCATTCTTTTGAGTGTTTGGGAAGGGTCCTTAATTCTATTCAGATGGCAAAAGGTGAAGATCCTGTGGTGGATTTGGAAGAGAACTACCATCCTAGGGTTCCAATTGTCAAACCGACAAGACCCACCTTTAAACCAAGAAGGCTAGGTAGAGCTACAATTATGCGGAGGATAAGTGGGAAGGGGATGAAAATTTGTGATGCTGAAGAAAGGGACAACGGGAATGAGGGAGGTTCATATGGAAAGGGAGGGGGAAAACACGGGGGTAAGGGGAAGGAGACGAAGAAAGGGGGAAAGGGTGGGGTAAAAGAAAAGGGAAAGGCTGTTGAAGAGGAGGAGTACTATGGTTTTACAATGAAATATCCCCCAGCCAAAATGATCTTCCCTTCTGAAGAAGCAAAAGATGGCAACAAAAGGATCAGATCTGGGTTCGTGATTGATGAGGACCAATTCGATCCATGTTACCTCGATTTTCTGAAACATCTTGATCGAAAATTTCACCCTTCTCAGTGAATGGGCAGCGTATAATTTTCTTCACCCATATTTAGTTTATGTTTCTGTTTACCTTAGTCCCTTTGTTTGTTGCATGAAATATATGCTAGCTCTGGTTGTTATATTCTTCAATACATGTTTTACTTTATTGTTATTGCTATTGCTACAATGAGATAATCTTGCTATGAGTCCTAATTGTGATGATTATCGATGTTGCTCCTATTTTGTATATGGTTGGCTTTTCTGGTGATATTGTGAATATGGTTGTGGTTTTCTGGTTGATATTGTGGATATGGTTGGCTATTTTGGTTGTGGTTTTCTGGTGATATTGTGAATATGGTAGTGGTTTTCTAGTTGATATTGTGGATATGGTTGGCTATTTTGGTTATGGTTTTCTGGTGATATTGTGAATATGGTTTTGGTTTTTTGGTTGATATTGTGGATATGGTTGGCTATTTTGGTTGTGGTTTTCTGGTGATATTGTGACTATGTTTTGGTTTTCTGGTTGATATTGTGGATATGGTTGGCTATTTTGGTTTATATTGTGAATATGGTTGGGTATTCTGGTGATATTGTGGATATGGTTGCCTTTTCTGTTTCACATTGTGAATATGGTTGCCTTTTGTGGTTCATGAATGTTGATGAATATGGAGATGGTTGATTGATGAATGATGAATGATGAATGTTGCCTTGAATGCATGTGTATCATTGAATTGGGGAGGTCATTGTAATGCATGTCAGTCCTATTTTGGTTTATTGATCTCAGTGATACTTAGTTGAGAGATCAGTTTATGTTGTAGATTTCCAGATGATGAAGGGACTCAATTGACAAAATGGTTCATGTGTTTGATTTTGCTCCATTAAATTGTGTAACATTTGATGTTTGAGGTAACAAACCATGACTCATGTACTGAAAAAAAAAATTACCTTCTGATGGAAATGCTTAAAATAAATAAGGCACACACACATATAAAGAGTCCCTACTTGATTGCCTTACATGCCATTAGTTTAGTTACACACAAAAGATGGCATAACCACATAGAAAATTTTACTAAGGGGCCCTAGACTAATTACATTCATAAAATGTAGTTACATGTGGCAATCAACAAATGTTACAACTTGTAGTCAACTTGATTGCCTTCCATGCCTTTTCTTAACTGTACATACAAAAGGGCAGAAACACATAACCACATTATAAGGAGTCCCTATGGCTATTACCTGCACAAAATGTGGTTCAAAATGGCAATATGTACTGCTGCATTTAGTCTGCATCCACTTCATTCCTTCCTTCTTCATTTCCTGCTTCTTGTTCTGCATTTGTGTCATTTGGTCGATCTGATGGCCTGAACCTTTCACTAAGATAGTGGATTGCCTCCTCTAAAATATGCTTGTCCACTGGAACATTTCTAGGCAAAATTCCTGCATTTTCCAGCCTTTCCTTTGCCATATGTGGAGTTCTGAAGTTGTTTCCCCCTTTATGCTGAAGAATCTTTAGCATAACCATTTGTAATGTCAGCCAACTGTTTCTGTTCACAATAGGGTCAAACTCAGTGTATGCATTCTCAACTTCCTTAATTAACTCAGACAAATTAGTTGGGAAAGTATGATATTGCAGTGACTGAATTGAGTTGAATAGGCCTAAGTCTAAGACATTTAAATCAGGGGATTGGGCTAGTTGATATATCATTTGGATGTTGAGGCCCCTTTGGGTTGCTGCTGCCACAAACTCTGGATCTGTTGGTATTTTTTGTGGTCTAGCGTTGTCCCATTGAATGTACACATCCCTGCCTAATTGTCTTGGCCACTTCTCTAGAATAGATGGAATGACTTTGTTTAAAAGCATATCTCTTATGATATCTTTTGTGACATGTTGATGTGCTTTTAATTCCATTGTCCCAGCTTGCCTGTTCTTGCTACTTTTTTTAGCCATTTGCTCATACACAAATGGGAAAATCCCATACTTCCCATCGTGAATAATTCTGCCTTGTTCATCTTGAAGTACTCTGCCAATGAGTCCCATGAACATGCCTTTCACTTTGAACCTTTTACTTTGTTGGCATCTGTATGGGTCTTCTTCTAGTGGACAGAGATAAAACTTCCTTGTCTCCGGGTTTAAATAAAACCATTTTTCGTCGATATGAATGACTTTATCCATATCAACAAATCTGGGATTTGTTGTGGGTGTGCCAGGGATGATATGGGATAAAACCCAATTCATCCTTGCAATCTTATGATCTGCACTGAGGGCTGGATGATTGTTGTTTGAATGAACCCTTAATTTGCCCTGTTTAATCAACATATGAAGTGTGACATGTAAAATTCCCAAAGCAGCCGCATAACTTCTTTCGGTTGTCCGCAACCTTAGAGGGACTGACTGTAGTAGTGCATCTGGCCATTCTTTTGGTTTTGGACCAACCCTCCCCAATTTCTTTGTCCTGACATCAATCACCTCTCCATTTTCTCTCTGTTTTTGCATGTCCTTAAACACTCGATGTACTGTTGATCTGTGAACATGAAATTTCCTGGCTATTTTTTATTGTGCACCACGAGGTAATTCATCATCCTCTTGTAGCATAGCAAGAAGATGATCGACAATTCCCCTTCTTTGGTCGAGAATTAATTGTTTTCTGCAAATCGTTGGCTGCCCATGTTCATTTTCTTCATCTGTTTTTGTTTCATAACCATCTTCATCTGTTTCCATATCATCAAATTGTTGATTTTCTTCATCGATTATCATTTGTTCAATACTCCAAAACCCATCACCTCTGACCTCTTCCATTGCTTGCTGTCTTTTTTTTTTTTTTTTTTTTTTTGTTGTTTTCAGATTTTTTTGACAAAGCAGAAGGAACCTGAAGTTGGAATATAAGCTGCTGATGATGATTGCTGATGAAGCTGTTCTTGAATGCTGTTGTAGGAATTAATTTTTTTGCTTCAATTTAAAAAAAAAAAAAAAAAAAAAAAAAAAAAAAAAAAAAAAAACTTTGGTTGTAATTTTATCTAACTCATGTTGACTGGTGGTTGTGTTATGAACTTATGGAACAATGAAATGCGTTTGTAGCTGCCTCTTTATAAAGGAGGTTGCCTTTTGGAACAAAGAATGTTTGACTTTGATATTTTGCAAAATTTTGATTTGAAATTTGGTGAAAAGTGGGGCGGGAAATCCACTTCCCCCACAAAATTTTGGCAGACTTATTAAAAGTAAACCAAGGATTAATGGGACCCACTTTTCTCTCTCCTCAAACTAATCACATGCACTTATTTTATTTAATCACTCTTTCCATTTTTTTTCTTGGGAAATGTGCACACCCCTTTGTTGCACTTAACGTGTAACGAAGGTAGTAGGTGAAATGGGAAAGATCCGTTTAAGATTTGTTTTGGACCCGGAACCATAGGATCCAACGGATATGGATATGGATCCTTCTTTTTTATACCCAGCGGATCCGGATCCGATTTGGATCCAGTTGGATCCGGTCCAGATCCAATCCGTTGTCATCTCTAGTCATACGGTGTGGCCAGCTACAAACAAGACATATTGATATGTTTAAAAACAAAATTATATTCAAGTGGGAGTGGGGGCGGAGATGGTTTTAGACTTGTAACCATCAAGAAGGAGATGAAGATGAATTTTGGACCCGCCGTGGGGATGGGGATGGGGATTAGGATGAGGATGAAAATGTTAGGTGGGGATGGGGATGGGAAGGCCAACACCCGCCCCACCCTGCCCATTGACATCCTATTTATTGCATAGTATTAACTAAAAGAATAATATTATGTTGAATATTCCCTCCGTCCCCTTTTGATAGTCACTTATGTCATTTTGGTGACCTAAAATGTTTGTCACATTTGCTTTTTTCAAGTACTATTAATATTGTTTTTTTACCAAAATTCTCTCCCATTTACAAAAATATTTGTACAAAATTAAATTTCCCATATACTTTAATTACTTTCTCTCTCTACTTTTTTGCATACCCAATGTAAATTTACTTTTTCAATGTATTTTTGCTACTTCTTATTTATGTTTATTAATTCCCGTGATTTTCTACGAAAAATGACTATCAAAAGGGAATGGAGTGAGTATTTATGAATGAGATATAATTACCAAATTAAATAGGATGTGTATCTTTAGCGAAAAAGTGACTATCAAAATGGAACGGATGGAGTATTTATGAATAAGATATAATTACCAAATTAAATAGGATGTGAATCTTTAGCAAAAAAAAAAAAAAAAAAAATATATATCTAGCGAGGAGATTTTTAACCTGGAGATAATACGTATTCTTTTTGATTTTGCCTTTATTTTTTGCTATTCTTCCCATTTTGACTCTTAAGTGAAACAACTACTATATCAGCCAAATTAAAAAAAATAAAAAAAAATAGAGACGAAAGGAGTAACAAGTAGTTTGACATATATATACGCTATCCTAAAAAAAATTACATGTAAAATTATTACTTGTATCATTATATGGAGTACTAAATTGACACAAAGTTTCATGTGCAGCTGGCCGCCACACTGTGTGGCCGGGGTTACTTTGTCAGGGGCTATTCGGTTGGTCAAAGGTTACTGTTAGGGGTTGCTCTATCGGTCGGGTGGTAATCGGTCAGCCAAGGGGTACTCGGTTGGTAGGGTGTTACTAGTCAGGAGTTACCTAATCAGTTTTTAATGTATGTTAACTGGTCATACAATGTGGCCTGCCACACAAAAAAACTAGTTGTATTTTTATGATGTATAAAAAAAAAAAAAAAAAAAAAAAAAAAAAAAAAAAAAAAAAAAAAAAACTATTGTATATACTGATATGCCTAGATAGCATAACGGATTAACGATAATAACAGAAATACATTGGAGAATTATAAGAATAGTCAAATATGGTGTTACATGTGATCACATGAAATCTGGTAGAAGTTCGGTGCAAGTGTTTGGTTAATTGGGTAGTCAACTGAACAATTAATTTACCATTCGATTAAAATCCTTCTTAATACCATGTGCTTACAAACACACCGCTGATTTATTGTACACATTTTGGCAATTATCCAAGCAACAATTATCAAGGATAATATCAAATTGTTTGGGAATATCATGAAATAATATCATCCAAAATTCGATTTTTATTCTAACGTATTATCACTTAGATCATCAAAGATCGGCTAGACTTATTAAGATTTCATTAAGATGCAATTAGTTGTTTAATATTAAAATTTAAAATTCAATAGATTATATTTCAATTCTTTAGCTTCATATACCAAATAAGTCTCTTTATATAAGAAGATTGACTATATGTTTTTCTTATTTTATGGTCATTATGAACACCAAATGTATTATGTTGTAATCATTTAGTACGTTATTTCTAATAAGATTATGAAATTAATATGGGGTATTCTGACTTTTTAAACATCTACACTAGCTTTTGGACATAAAATTATGGGGAATTCATAATCTAATACATAAATTCATGATTAATTATTCACTATGCTTAGCTTATACACTTGTATTGTTCATCATTATTTTCTTTTCTTTATGCAAAAGATAATATGAAATATAATATTCCTAGAATCTGGGATCAATAATTAATTATTTAGTGTTAAATTTGGAATCATGGTTTCATATATCGAGTAAACAATTTATTAATGACAGACATACATTGAGAGTAGCTTTGTCATTTTTTTACCGGAAGTGTGAAACTTGTATTGTATTGATCCACGAGGTGCAACTCGTTTGGTCTATTTGACAATTGTTAGGGAAGATTGGTAGTCGGATAGATTTGATTGGTTGACCTTGATACATGTTTGTCAGATTTACCTTGAAATATATCCAATAATTTAACCTGCTTTTGATAATCATAAAATGACTTAATTTGTTTTTTTTTTAACTAGAGCACTCCCTTTGTTTTATTTTTTTTTTATTTTAATAAGTGCTCCATTTTGACCTTCATCAAGTTTTTAAAGTAATAGTTGAATGCACTAAATTATTATTCAAGTGTTGAAGAATAAAAATATTAGAATTAGCACAACTGCGTTATTGTAGAGAAGACAAAGAGAAAAAAATATTTTAAAAATGAAGTGCGAGGACTATTTGGTGGGGAGAAAAGTATTGAAATATTGTTACAAAATTTCATAAATATATAGAAACGTAACACTTATTAAAAAAATATGGCTGAAAATGAAAATTGGAGGACTCGTTAAAAAACAAAGAAAGTAGTATCTATTAAAACGATAATAACTAACTGGTAGACGCTTTCTTTTCCCCCGGATCAATGAAGAAGGAAGAACTAATTTAAGTAGATTCTTCCTAAGAACCGGAAGCAAAGCGCTATGCCGATGCGAGGGGACGAGAAAAGAAAGGGTTTCGAAGAGAGAAGTTTAGGTTCCCAATGCTTCTACACGTCCAATGATATGCGCCAACCTCTGGATGATTTACTCTTAACCCCACATGGTTCCAAACGAAGTTTAACCTTATTCTCGGTTAAGAACGGCAAAAAGTAATCAAGTAATTAATGACTGGACGTAACCAATAAATAACCCCTCACGTGCAAAATTATTAAGAGTGTTACTAGTGGGAGTAACACATGGGAAGGGCCTAGCTTTACTGTTGTAGACACATAAAAATGTCTCCCCAAAACGAAACCCGATGATGAACAACCTTTCACCGCTATTATTGGTCGGGTTGAGTATTTAATCTTGGATTGCTTAAATCCATATTTCAATTTCATAAACCAACCCAATTCCTAGCCCATTTCCCTAAACCGTAACTTATTTTCCTCTTTTCGTGCCTTTAAACCCACAATAATTCATTTCGTGTCCTTTACAATCATTCATTTCGTGTCCTTTTTATAAAAATATTTAGTCCATTTTATTTTGGTCTATAATCTGGTTCCAATGATTGAATATTTGGAAGGGGTTTGAAAAGAACTTTCCAACGATATATTATAAGCCCAAATCCGAGTTATAACGAATACGTTATGACCAAAATGTTAAATTGAGCCCAAACCAAACCTAAGCCCACCTTACCTATGACCCAATGATCATGTGGAGGGTCCAAATTATTTAATCTCATTTCTAAACCAATTAGGATTAATTGGAAGCTTCTATAAATTTCTAAAAGATCTTAATTATCCTTTTTGAAAAGATAAGATTAAAGAGTTTGAAATTAATAAAACTTTTCTTTTTGAAAGTGCTAATTCTATTTGAATTGAAAGACGTTCAAAGATAGACAGATATTATTAACGTGCCTCATATTTTTTTCTCCAAATCTTAGATGGTTGGGTAGCCCTTGAAATTATATTTTTAATGATATATTATAATATCAATTCCGAGCTATAACGAAAAAGATGTGAATAAAATATCAAGCTCTATCCAAAACTGACACCGTCTCACTATTTCGACCATATATTTTATTATACATATTATTTTAATCTGATTGTAATTGGGTTAGTAATTAGACTTCAATATCTTTCTAGTGACATATTATTTATCTTATTCCAATTTCTAGATCAAAAGATATGATAAAAACAAAAACCGCAAAAACTGTTGTCTATCGCAAGAGTTTTATCCGATTCGAATTCTTATCTTTTCTTGATTCTTCGACCCTTCTTTTTCCTTATAAATAGAGGTCATATCACCCCTTTTTCAATCATCAAAAAGCTTGATCAAATCAATCTCTCTTTCTCTCTTTTCTACCAAAAATCATTCTATTCTCTCTCTCCCATATTCTAAGCCTTAAACCTATATTCCTAATTACACCATTCTTCCCTTAAGCACTGCAAAGAGTCCATACAATACCTGAAGTTCTATACTTAAACCAAGGCGTGAAAGGTATAATTAACTGAGGGTTTGGACCGAATCGAATCTACATTTATTTAATTTAATTTTTCATTCGATTTATATTTTTATTGAAGTTACTAACAATTTATTCATGATGTAGCAATTCAAGGAAACACGGAAAGTAAGTAATTAATCACTTTATTACTCATATTTTTATTCTTGTTGCTAGTATCATGATTAGGGTTATTATTTATATTTGATTTGACTAACAATTTATTTTTAAATTGCTTCCAATATTAATGTTGATTCTATTATATTTTTAGTTGATCACTATATTGCATGTTTAAAGGGAATATGTAATTGAAAATCATACCTAATAAGATAATTTGGACAACCGGTTTAGTTGCCTTTTTAATCTTGTTGTTTTATCAAGTGATCACGATATTTTAGAATAATATGTTGCATTAATATTCAACCAATTTAGCATAATAATAGTTTGAAGCAATTTGAATATTTTATTTGTATGCCTTTGAGATCGCAGGAATCACTTTTCACTATAAGAATCGAGTAGAGGCCAATACGGGCGAATGTGACTCCATTACTCACTTTGTACCATCATCCTTGATCCTCCTTTCGTGGTTCCAAACCATATGGAGTTTGTAATCTCATGGATTATGAATGGGGTGTAACCTTCACGGATCAATCGTTGTTGCCTTTCGTTGTCCCTTAATTCATGGTTGCCTTAAATGATCTGTGAACGGTTTAAAAGTTCCTTAAAAACTTTTTGGCGGCTCCCTACCTTGCTTTGTCCCTAATCGTTGTCCCTAATCGTATATGTTAATTCCCACTTTCTATGAGTGCCAAGCATATTCACAATATGCTTTAACGTAGGCGCACTTCGAATGACGCCTACAATTTAGCGACTCCACTGGGGAGGATTCTTGGTTATTTATCGATTTGAGTGATCGATATTTAATTAAGATGAGTGGTCGGATGAGACTTGAAAGATTCTTGAATTGTAATCCTGTAATTTAATTGGCATTGTCACATATGCATATGCTTTTTAGGTTACCTATTTTGCCACAATAGTACGTGTTCTACGTACGTGGCTAGCCCGTTGGATTTAAGCTTTATCAACCCAAAAACGCTCATGGAAATAAGGGTTCGTCCGAGTTTTTAAATCCATCTAAACCATGGAGTCGAGTTCGATTTCATCACGAACTCGCGGAGCCGCCCGTTGGCATACACCCTCAAGGGAGTCTGCCTTGCTAACGCGCCCAAACTCTTAACCATGGTACCCTTTGACACCCAAATAAGCTTGACCATGTAGTCGAACATAGAACTTGACTTTAGGTTGCGAACTTCATTGCATCATTCGTTACAATGTGCTTATATGTGCATTTTTTGACTTTTTATTTATTTATTTATTTATTTTCTCTTATCAAACTCTTTTTATTTTTATTATTAGAGTCGAGCCATAGATTTTTTTTTTAATTTTTGAGTCACCCGTATTTTTATTCCCGTATACAGCACAAGAGTGAACTTGTTATGGTCATAGCGTAAGTTTTGAAAAGAGTTACATGTCGTGCAACCTATGGATCCGTAGCCCCGAGTTTAATCTTTCATTTGGAGCTGGTTTCATCCTAATGAGAGACACAGATCAAAAGTTATAACCAATATACTACAACCTGTCCAGTTTAGGTGTCTTTTTAGTGTTACCTTTTTTATTTTATTTTTTTTTTAAAAAAAATAAATCGTGTCAAGCTAGTCTTAGGCCCTGTTCTTTTGAGCTTCTGGGTAGAGCAGAGCAGATTTCAGAAGAGCATAGCAGAGCAGGTTTCAGTAAAGCAGAGCCGAGCCGAGCAGAGCAGAGCAGGTTTCAGTAAAACAGAGCCAAGCCGAGCAGAGAAGATTTTATTATTATTATTATTATTATTATTATTATTATTATTATTATTATTATTATTATTATTATTATTATTATTATTATTATTATTATTATTATTATTATTATTATTATTACTGTTATTATTATTACTATTACTACTACTACTACTACTTCTACTACTGCTACTATTGCTACTACTACTACTAATATTATTGCATTATTATTATAATCATTAAATTTTTAAAGTTAAATATTCATTATTATTAATATATTAATTATAATAATAATTATTATTATTAATTATTATTTTATTATTATTATTATTATTATTATTATTATTATTATTATTATTAAAAATTAATAATTAGTATTATCTTTAAATATTAGTTATTATCTTAATATTAATTGTTATTATAAAAATCAATTATTGTTATTATAATTAATACTATTAGTTATAAGTATTATTATTACTATTAGTATATTTACTATTATTATTACTATTATTATTATTATTAAATATTAATTATTATTATTATAATTAATTATTAATAATTTACTATTATTATTATTAATTATTAATAATTTATTATTATTATTATTATTATTATTATTAATTTATTATTATTATTAATAAATATTAATAATTAATAATAATTATTTTTTTATTAAATATCAATAATTAATTATTGTTATTATTAATATTATTAAATATTAATTATTTATTATTATTGTTAAATATTAATTATTATTATAATAATTCAATATTAAGTATTAATTTTAAGTAGAGAGCAGGGCAGAGTAGAGCAGATTGAAACAAAGCAGAGCAAAGCATATCAGATTTCAGAAAAGCAGAGCAAAGCAAAGCAGATTTTAGCAGAGCAGAGCATAGCAAAGCAGCTCTAAAGAACGGGGCCTTAGCCAAGTTCTTTAATCCCTGTCAACTCATATAACATAGGATTATAGATTTTTATTTTTTTTGTTTATTTTTTTTATACCCTTGAGTCCTAACTCTTCTAGAATTCTAGTCCTCTTCCTAGTTTCTTGTGATCGATTTTTGTGCTAACCTTAACATGTGTTCTTTGTCTTTGATTGTGGTTGATCTTATTTATGACTAATGATTGCCAATGGATCGTTTTCACCTAGTAAATAACATAAACATTAAAATTGGACAAAATTAATCAAGTTAGTTTGTCTTTTAGTCTTCCGTGCTATTTGGTCATTGGGTCCTTTGTTTTTCACAACGTCCTCATGTCTAGCCATGCGATCATACCATGAGTCTTAATATACTCACCTAATCACACATGTTGCGTCATTGCACACACTTTGTCTTCGAGTAATGCACTATATTGTTTATGATCGTATACTAGGACCATGCATGCATCGTTTTCCGTCGTAATAGGAATGAGTTGAGTATTTCCCATCAGTTTTCAAAATCGTTTCATACACTCTTCCTTTTCAATTTGAGTATTGAGTGAATGCATTAAGTGAGTTCTTCCTTACACATCACTTGAGTCTAAAATCACTAGGCAATAGTTGGAAGAATAAGGGGAACGTCACTCCTTCCTTCTTTCCTTCCAATCAAAGCATCAACAACAAGAAACTTTTTTCCTCAGCAGGCGGCAAGAAGTAACTCATAAACATCCATGAAGACAAAGCACGATGCAAGCTTCTCACCAAGATTTCATATTTTTTTCTTCTTTTGTTTCAAACCCTTCCCCCTAAAAAGTCTAGCATAGGTTCTCCTTACCCATGTGTCTATGTGTCACATTTCTTACCTTCTTTATAAATGAGCATCTCCTTCATAAATGATCATGTGATTAGCAAAAAAAAAAAAAAAAAAAATCAATTGTCGAACCGAACACAAGGTATACCACTGATTTGAGGTACCTTTGCAACCCATTCATTCCCCATTAACCGTTCAATCACATTCCATTTCTTCATCAACCACTTTGAGCCTCGTCTAACGTTTGGCCTTCATTTCTTCGACCCACATTCACTTAACCCTGGGATTGGAAGATGTGTAATTGTAAAACATTAAAAAAAAACAGGTAAAAAAAAAGTAGCAAGGCAACAATAAACACAATGTCTAAAGGCAAGTGTTCCAATCTGTTTGATACGAACACGTCTCGAATTGCGTGTCTTATTGAGTGCTTGGTACCGTGCCTGAGAAACATGAATGCTAAGTGAGTGATGGACCGCATGATCTGAGATTTCCTACATTGATTCAAAAGAATGAAAAAAAATGAAAAGCCAAAAAAAAAGAAAAATAAAGAAAATAAACTTGCAAAATTCAAAATTTTTAAATTCACAATTACAAATCTTGGGGATTCTCCCGGGTCTTGAGCCTTATACCCTTTTATTATTTAAACCATCAACTTAACCACATTACAACCCTTGAAAGACCTCTTTGAGTTGTACATACACTTGTGCAAAGTTCGGCTAGAGCTACGTTTGCCTGATTCCTAACGGATACGTAGGTAACCTCACATCGAGGTGCGGCCACATTCATATTCACATTTATATTCATATCCATGCTTGATCGAGTCAAAGAATATCCAATTCTTACCCCTATTTATCTAGAACTAGACTTGGGGGCTTGAACACACATCATTTAGCCTACCCAGCCTAAAGAGTCATCATCTTTGACTCTTCTCACATATATTTCCATCACCATAACCCTTGCAGCCAGCCTTAGTACACATTCACACACTTCACTCACACATCCATATCCATATCGATCATCTTTCCCTTTAAGAACCCTTTATCATGAATCTTGTTACAACACTGTGCATGTTTCATTATCTTTCATGACAACATTCATTAGAAGAAACATTGTATACTTGTTTAGCTTCCTGACCTGAGAAATATTCATTGTTTCACACATCACATAATGTGCTAAATAACATTTATATATCAGTGATTTGTAATCATACAAAGCATATAGTACTTAGCTCCTTGACCTAACCAACGTTCATTATGCAATAATCACTTCATCTATACACGTGCTTAGCTTCTAGACCTAAGTGACGTTCAAGATCATTTCTTTACACCATATATGATACTTAGCTCCATGAATTAAGTTTATACATCTATTGTGTCACATGATGTAATGGTTTTTAGCCTCCTAGCCTAAGAATATGCATCATGCATACATTATTTTTGAGGGAAGTTTGAAAATAAAAGTTCAGTTTTCACGTCTTTTTTTTCGGGAGAAAGTCGGTACCCTCCACTCGTCTCATGACAAAATGACGGAAATTTTTTGCTTTTGCATTTTTGATTGCTTGTGTCTGCACACACACACAACCACAAGTTATACACATGTCATGTTGTGACAAGTCAAAACTTGGTCAAGTTAGTTGGTCAAGTCAATCATAGTCTATACGAGTCCCTTCGCAAATTTTATTTTGCAGGTCTCAATTACAGGTTACAGCCCACATTCGGGGAAAAGCGGACCATCTATAGCCCACGTCCAGGGACAAGCGGACCATTTACATCCCACGTTCGGGGACAAGCGAACCTTCTACAGCCCACGTTGTAGGCGTCGCTCGAAGTGCGCCTACGTAAAAGCATGTGGTGAATATACTTGGCACTCATAAGAAGTGATAATTGACATATATGATTAGGGACAAGGAAAGTAGGGAGCCGCCAACAAGTTTTTAAGGAACTTGTAAACCGTTCACGGATCATAAAAGGCAACCACGATAAAGGGACAACGAAGGCGACAATGATTGACCCGTGAAGGTTATACCCCATTCATAATCCATGAGATTACTAACTCCATATGGTTCGGAACCACGAAAGGAGGATTGGGGATGATGGTACGAAGTAAGTCATGGGGTCACATTCGCCCGTATTGGCCTCTACTCGATTCTTATAGTGAAAAGTGATTCATGCGATCTCAAAGGCATACATACAGAGAATCAATTCGCTCCAAACTATTATTAAGCTAAATTGGTTTAATATTAATGCAACACATAATTCTAAAACATTGTGATCAATTGAATTAATAACAAGATTAAAAAGGAACCTAAACCGGTTGTCCAAATTATCTTATTAGGCGTGATTTTCAATTACATATTCCCTTTAACATGGAATGTTGTGATCAATAATATTAATAATATGACTAACATTAATATTGGAAGCAATTTAACAATGATAACGTTAGTCAAATAAAATATAAAATAACCCTAATCATGATACTAGCAATATTAAAATAAGAGTAATTAAGTGAATAATTACTCACTTTTCTCGTTTCCTTGAATAGCTACATCATTAATAAACTGTTAGGAAATTCAAAAAAAAATATAAATTAAATGAAAAATTAAATTAAATAAATGTAGATTTGATTTAGTCCAAACCCTCTGTTAATTATACATTTCACGCCTTGGTTTAAGTATAGAACTAATTTGGGTATTGTATGGATTCCTTGTCTCCCCAAAACCAAACCCAGTGATGAGTGTCTTTCACGTCAAATCATAATCGAATGAAACGAAAGTGTGGAAAGGTCTAGTGTTGCGGAAAGTTTTATTTCTTTTCTATTCTCCCTGATTTTGAAAACTTTATTTTAAGAAAACAGTCAATCCAGTTTGGTTGGTCCATGATATAGGTCCAATAGTGGTGTAGTTGGATGGGGCTTGCAAAGACCTTTCCAACGATATATTATAAGCCCAATTCCGATGAATATTGAGGAAGTTATGGCCAATTTACTAAAATGGGCCCGGTTTGAGCTTTATGTACGGCCCTATGATCTAGGGGAGGGCCTAATATAATTTATCATTCCTAATGCAATTAGGAATGGTTTTAGTCTTCTAGAACATTCTAGAAGGTTGTTTTCATTCTTAATTCAGTTAGGATTCTTCAGAGTTTTAATCAAGATCAAATAGCATTTTCGATTGGAATTATACTATTTTATCTTCCAGTACGGAAATTTATCAGATTTTTGAAAACGTGTTGAAAACCGCTTTGGTGTCCAACCCCAGGCCTTGGCGCCTGGAACTGGGATTGGCGCCAAACGCCAGCAGTGGCGCCTGGCGCTAGCCACTGGTGCTGGCGCCAATGTGTTTTTTCGATCTTCAGACTCTGTTTTGATAAATTATCTTTTTTGGATGATTTTCTCTATAAATATTGTATCAAAAACTCCGTTTTCATTCACCAACTATCTTCATCATTCATCAACAAGCATCATCGATCATCAACTCTCTTCATTCACAAATTATTCATCAATTAGCATTCATCTACAGTCAAATAATCCATTTCATTCATATCTTTTCATCAACTTTCATTAACATTCATTCTTTCTTTTCTAAACTTTGCTTTTTAATACAAAATTCCGCATTCACAAGATCTAGAAACACTTAGCCATATTCGAAGTTGCCTTCGCCCTGGACGTGAAAGGTTTTAATTTCTGAGGGTTTGGTCCCAAATCTTTCTTTTAATTATTTAATTTAATTGTTTTGATTATTTATTTTCCTTGAAGTTACTAACGTGTGTATTTTGTTATTAGAAAGAGGTACGAAGCATCAAAGTAAGTATTTTAATTGATTAATTGATATTATGATGTAGAAATCATGTTTATATTATTGTTATGATGTTCCTAGTATCATGTCTAGGGTATTTTTAATATTAAATATGATTGCTATGATGCCTTTTATTCTCTTCCTAATATTTATGATTGTTAGTATCATGTTAGGGCTAAAGATTTGATTTTTATTGTTTAGTGACATGCTAGGGTTTGTTATTAATCTTGTTAGTATCATGCCTAGGATATTGCTATTATTATTATGCTTTAATATTAACATGAACATGATAATGATTATAATTGTTATAATTTATGACGATTATGAATATTATTATTATTATTTTGATAATGATTATTTTATTTATGATTATTATTGTTTTGATTTTATCTATGATAATTATTATTCATGATATTGATTATTTATTATGTTGCTTGATATTTATTTTATTGCTTGATCACACCTTTTATTGCATTTTTAAAGGGAATTTGTATTTGCAATCATGCTTAATAAGATAATTAATAATCTTGTTTAGGGTTAATTGTGATTATAATTCAAGTGATCGCCAATAATAGATTTATTTGTGCATTAATATTCAACCAACATAGATTAAACAGGTATAGGGTTAATCCTATTGATTGTATGTTAGTCAAAAAGCGCACATGAATACGAGCAGAAAAAAGTAGAGGCCTATTATTAGGGCAGGTTCAATCTCTTTTAGGTTGGATTTGTACCATCATCCCCGAACCCTTATTTGGTTCATGACCTTATGGAGTTGACGATCTCTTGGATCGTTAAGGGGTGTAACCTTCATCCTATGAACGATTTACAAGTTCCTTAAAAACTTGTTGGCGACTCTTTTGCTCTATCTTCTTCCCTTTTGGACGCCACCGTACTTTAGTGTATGATCACAGTGGGGTTCGAGCTAGTGGGATTTTAAAGGCTTGAAATTATTCCCTACAGCTTAGGAGAAGTATTATGAGAGAATAGGGTGGCTAGTATTTAGGCTAAAGAGGGAGAAGAGAATGATTTGATGATCAAACTTGTTGTTTATTGAAAAAGGGGTGATATGACCTCTATTTATAGAGAAAAAAAAAGAAGAGTCGAAGAATTAAGATAAGATCCGAATTAAATCGGAATAAAACTCGATAGACTGCAGTTTTTGCGGTTTTGTTTTAATCATATCTTTTGATCCAGAAATCGGAATGAGATGAATTCTATCGTTGGAAAGCTCTTGAAGTCTAATTTCTAAACCAATTAGAATCAGATTAAAATACTTTTTAGAACAAAAGATATGGCCGAAATAGTGAGACGGTGTCAGTTTTGGATAGAGTTTGACATGTTATTCATTTCTTTTCCGTCATAGCTCGGAATTGATATTATAATATATTATTGGAAAGATAATTTCAAGGGATATCCAACCATATAAAATTTGGACAAAAAATATGAGGCACAAAAATAATATCTGTCTATCTTTGAATGTCTTTCAATTCGAATAGAATTAGGACTTTAAAAAAAGGAGTTTTATTCAATTTCAAACTCTTTAATCTTATCTTTTCAAAAAGAATAATTAAGATCTTTTAGAAACTTATAGAATCTTCTAATTAATCCTAATAAGTTTAGGAATGGAATTAAATCCTTTGGACCCTCCACATGATCATTGGGTCGTACGTAAGGTGGGCTTAGGTTCGGTTTGGGCTCATTTTAATATTTTGGCCATAACTTATTCGTTATAACTGGAATTTGGGTTTATAATATATATTTGAAAAGCTCTTTTAAAGCCCCATCCAAATATTCAATCATTGGACCCAGATTATGGACCAAAATAAACTGGATTAAACGTTTTTATAAAAAGGACACGAAATGAATGATTTTAAAGGACACGAAATGAATTATTTTGGGTTTAAAGGAACGAAAAGAGGAAAATAAGTTATGGTTTAGGAAAATGGGCTAGGAATTGGGTTGGTTTATGAAATGAAAATATGGATTTAAGCACTCCAAGATTAAATACTCAACCCGACCAATAATGGCGGTGAAAGGTTGTTCATCATCGGGTTTGGTTTTGGGGAGACATTTTTAGGTGTCTACACACGTCCGGGGACAAGCGGACCATCTACAACCCACGTTCGGGGACAAGAGGACCATCTACAGCCCACGTTCGGGGACAATCGAACCAACAACAGCCCAAGTTTAGGGACAATCGAACCACCATCATTTAATGGCGCAAGGTTCTCGATACATAGAGAGTTGCAATCTTATTAGACAAGTTTTTCCTCAAGCATGGAAAATTTTCGGTCGTTGTCATCTCAAAAAGCGAAGAAGTCTGCAATTACATCATATGTCGACTTTCCTTAACCATGGAAAGTATCTAAACCAGCGGGTTTCTTCAAGCATAGAAAACTGCCAAAATCATCTGTCGACTTTCTTCAAGCATGGAAAGTATTATCCGGTGGATTTCTTCAAGCATAGAAAACCGTTAAATTCATATTTCGACTTTCCTCAAGCATGGAAAGTATCATCTGGTAGATTTCTTCAAGCATAGAAAACTACCAAACTCGTTAGTCGGCTTTCCTCAAGCATGGAAAGCATTTCAACAAACGTAATCCGGTGGATTCCTTCAAGCATAGGAAGCTACCAAACTCATTTGTCACCGTTACACTGGTGTTAGATAAGCATTCTATTCCTTTACTCTTTTATTTGTGGAACTAACATTTTTCTACAAGTATCGACTTAAAAATAGTGATTAAGGATCGTCGAACATCTTAAATAATTCTCCGTCCCTATCGACTCCTTCGACTATCTTTTTGAAACTAACGTTTCTACAGACTCAGTCAAAGTGGGGGCTTCTGTAGACACCTAAAAATGTCTCCCCAAAATGAAACCCGATGATGAACAACTTTTCACCGACATTATTGTCGGGTTGAGTATTTAATCTTGGAGTGCTTAAATCCATATTTCCATTTCATAAATCAACCCAATTCCTAGCCCATTTCCCCAAACCATAACTTATTTTCCTATTTTCGTGCCTTTAAACCCTAAATAATTCATTTCGTGTCCTTTAAAATCATTCATTTCGTGTCCTTTTTATAAAAACGTTTAGTCTATTTTATTTTGGTCCATAATCTGGTTCCAATGATTGAATAGTTGTATGGGGTTGAAAAGTGCTTTCCAACTATATATTATAATCCCAAATCCGAGTCATAACGAATAAGTTATGACCAAAATGTTAAACTGAGCCCAAACGAACCTAAGCCCACCTTACCTACGACCCAATGATCATGTGGAGGGTCCAAATTTTTTGATCCCATTTCTAAATCAATTAGTATTAATTGGAAGCTTCTATAAGTTTCTAAAAGATCTTAATTATCCTTTTTGAAAAGATAAGATTAAAGAGTTTGAAATTAAAAAAATTTTCTTTTTGAAAGTCCTAATTCTATTCGAATTGAAAGACATTCAAAGATCGATAGATATTATACTCGAGCCTCATAGTTTTATTCAAATATAAGATGGTTGGGTAGCCCTTGAAACTATCTTTCCAATGATATATTATAATATCAATTCCGAGCTATAACGAAAAAGATGTGTATAAAATATCAAGCTCTATCCAAAACTGATACCGTCTCACTATTTTTGCCATATCTTTTATTATCCATTTTATTTTAATCTGATTTTAATTGGGTTAGAAAGTAGACTTCAATTGCTTTCCAACAACATATTTTTTTATCTGATTCCAATTTCTGGATCAAAAGATATGATAAAAACAAAAACCGCAAAAACTGCTATCTATCACAAGAGTTTTATCCGATTCGAATTCTTATCTTTTCTTGATTCTTCGACCCTTCTTTTTCCTTATAAATAGAGGTCATATAACCCCTTTTTCAATCATCAACAATCTTGATCAAATCATTCTCTCTTTCTCTGTTTTCCACCAAAAATCATTCTATTTTCTCTCTCCCATATTCTAAGCCTTAAACCTATATTCCTAATTACACCATTTTTCCCTTAAGCACTCCAAGGAGTCCATACAATTCCTGAAATTCTATACTTAAACCAAGGCATGAAAGGTATAAATAGCCGAGGGTTTGGACCGAATCAAATCTACATTTTTAATTTAATTTTCATTCGATTTATATTTTTATTGAAGTTACTAATAGTTTATTCATGATTTAGCAATTCAAGGAAACTTGGAAAGTGAGTAATTAATCACTTAATTACTCTTATTTTTTATTCTTGTTGCTAGTATCTTTTTTAGGTTTATTTATATCGAATTTGACTAACGCTATTATTGTTAAATTGCTTCCAATATTAATGTTTATTCTATTATTATTTATTGATCACCATATTGCATTAATATTAAACCAATTTAGCATAATAAAGTTTGGAGAAAATTGAATCTTTGTTTGCATGCCTTTGAGACTGCAGGAATCATTTTTCATTATAAGAATAGAGTAGAGGCCAATACGAGCGAATGTGACTCCATGACTCACTTCGTACCATCATCCCCGATCCTCATTTCGTGGTTCAGAACCATATGGAGTTAGTAATCTCATGGATTATGAATGGGGTGTAACCTTCACAGGTCAATCGTTGTTGCCTTTCGTTGTCCCTTAATCGTAGTTGACTTTTATGATCCGTGAACGGTTTACAAGTTCCTTAAAAACTTGTTGGCGGCTCCCTACTTTCCTTGTCCCTAATCGTATATGTTAATTTCCACTTCCTATTAGTGCCAAGCATATTCACAACATGCTTAACGTAGGCGCACTTCGAACGACGCCTACAATTTTGCGACTCCACTAGGGAGGATTCATGGTTATTTATCGATTTGAGTGATCGGTATTTAATTGAGATGAGTGGATGAGACTTGAAATATTCTTGAATTGTACCTGCGATTTAATTGGCATTGTCACATATGCATATGCATTTTATCTTACCTATTTTGCCACAATAGTACATGTTTTACGTATGTGGCTAGCCCGGGGAATTTAAGCTCTATCAACCCGAAAACGCTCATGGAAATAAGGGTTCATCCGATTTTTTAATTCCACCCAAACCATGGAGTCGATTTCGATTTCATCAAGAACTCGTGGAACCACCCATTGGCATACACCCTCAAGGAAGGCTGCCTTGCTAACGCGTCCAAACTCTTAACCATGATACCCTTTGACACCCAAGTAAGCTTGACCATAGTCGAACATAGAACTGGACTTTGGGTTGCGAACTTCATTGCATCATGCGTGACGATATGTACATTTTTGGTTATCTATCGATTTGAGTGATCGGTATTTTATTAAGATGAGTGGATGAGACTTCAAAGATTCTTGAATTGTATTTAATTAAGAGATGCACAAATAGTCAAGTAGGCACAATGTGATGCAATGAGTTTGCAACCTAACCATGGCTCTAGCTTAGTTTCTAAAGTTCTGGATATGGGTTAGTCAAAGAGGGTCCATGGTTATGAGTCAGGATGCACCGCGCGGAAGCCTTACCTTTGGAAGGGTTAGTTGGCGCGAGTGGATGGGACCCCACAAGTTAAACTCGCTTCCATGGTTTGGTGAATTCAACATTCTCGGATGTACCCTTTGTTGCTTAGAGCGTTCAATCAGGTAGATGGAGCATGAATTCCCAGAGGGTTATGTCCATATGTAGAACACATGGGTTTCTAGAAAAGTGAGAAAAACTCAATCAGGAAGTAAAATTGAGCCAACAGTGCTAGAACTGGTCGAAATAAGAACATATATTTTTGGCTCTGTATTGGAAGAACGCAGCGCCAGCCAACAGGGACCGTCGTCGGGATATGAGCCCTGTCGCCTGGCGATAGAATTGTCGCTCGACGACAGACCCATATCTTCTTTGACAATCTCTGTTTTCTAGACGCTAGTTCCTACATGCCTCAGCAGCTGTCTGTGTTCTTAAAATTTTCCAGTTTTTCGCAACATTATTTCGATTCTAGTTGTGAAAGATATTCCTCAAATTTCCTACGTATAAAAATCCTATGTTTTTTACTCATTACGGATGGTCTTTCCAATGAGAACCTTTTTTATGCATATGACAATAATGTTAATCAAAATTACGCACATGAAATACTTAGAACTTTTCGAGTCTCATCCACTCATTCTAAATCATTGCCGAAATAAATTTCAGGAATTAAAATAGAAATCCTCCCCAGTGGAGTTGCTAAAAACTGTAGGGAATATTTCAAACATTACCCCAAACTTGAACCCCACTGTGATCATGTACTTGAGCATGGTGGCATCCAAAGGGAAGGAAGCTAGAGCAAAAGAGTCGCCAACAAGTTTTAGGAACTTGTAAGCGGTTCATAGGGTGAAGGTTACACCCCTTAACGATCCAGGAGATCGTCAACTCCAATAGGTCTAGAACCAAGACTGAAAGTTCGGGGATGAGGGTACAAATTCAATCTAAAAGAGAAAGAACTCGCCCTAATAATAGGCCTCTACTTTATTCTTTTCGTATTCATGTGCGCTTTCTGACTAACATGTAATCAATAGGTTTACCCTAAACCTGCTTATCTATGTTGGTTGAATATTAATGCACAAACAAATATATTATTGGCGATCAATTAAATTATAATCAAATTAACCTAAACAAGATTATTGATTATCTTATTAAGTGTGATTACATGTTTCAATTCCCTTTAAACATGCATAAAAGGCGTGATCAAGCAATAACAATAATATATATCAAGCAACATAATAATCATATTCAAAATAATACTAATAATCATAATAAAAATAAAAATAATCATGTTCATGTTAAAAATAAAGCATAATAATGGCAAGATCCTAGGCATGATACTAACAAGATTAATAACAAACCCTAGCTTGCACTAAACAATAAAAATCAAAGCTTTAGCCCTAACATGATATTAAGAAAGAAAATAGGAAGCACCATAGAAATCATAATTGATATTATTAAGAAACTTATTCTCACCCTAAACATCATACTAAAAAAAGCATCCTAACATGATACTAGGAATCAAAATAACAACCTAAACATGATTTCTATATCAAAATAACAATGAAAACAATTAAAGCACTTACTTGGATGCCTCGTATCTCTTTCTAATAACAAAAAACACACGTTAGTAACTTCAAGGAAAATAATAAATCAAATAATTAAATTAAATAATTAAAATAGGGATTTGGGACCAAACCCTCAGAAATACCAAACCTTTCACATCTAGGGCTAAGGAAACTTTGAACTTGGCTAGGTGTGTCTAGTGCTAATGTAAGAGAAATTGTGTCTGTAAAAGGATTGGTTTAGAAAGAAAGACAGAGAATCAAGAAATCCTCGATGAGAATTGTTGAAAGTTTATGATTTGAAGAAGGGGAGATATGACCTCTATTTATAGAGAAAAAGAGGGTTGAAGAATAAGAAAAGAATCCGAATTCGAATTGAAATAAAACTCGACGGACAACTGTTTTTGCGGATTTTTTTTATCATATTTTTTTATCCAAAAGTTCAAATAAGACATATAATATGTCGTTGAAAAGCTCTTAAAGTCTACTTTCCAACCCAATTAAAATCAGATTATTTTGTAGATAAAAAGATATGACCGAAATAGTGGAAGGGTGTTAGTTTTGGATAGAGTTTTGTATTTCTTTCATATCTTTTTCGTTATAGCTCGGAATTAATATTATAATATATCATTGGAAAGATAATTTCAATATTTATCCAACCATATAAGATTTAGATAAATATTATGAGGCTTAAAAATAATATCTGAATGTCTTTGAACATTTTTAAATTAGAATAGAATTAGGATTAAAAAAAAAAGGAAAGTTTTTATAGAAGGAAAGTTTTTATTTAACTAAAATTCTTTAATCTTATCTTTTCAAAAAGGATAATTAAGACCTTTTAGAAACCTAAAGAAGCTTCTAATTAATCCTTATTATTTTAGGAATAGTGTAGGGAATATTTCAAGCATTACCCCAAACTTGAACCCCACTGTAATCATACACTTAAGCATGGTGGCGTCCAAAGGGAAGGAAGCTAGAGCAAAAGAGTCACCAACAAGTTTTAGAATCTTCTAAACCGTTCACGAGGTGAAGGTTACACCCCTTAACGAACCAGGAGATCGTCAACTCCAATAGGTCTGGAACCATGACTGGTAGTTCGGGGATGAAGGTACAAATCCAACCTAAAAGAGATTGAACCTGCCCTAATAATAGGCCTCTACTTTATTCTAATCGTATTCATGTGCGCTTTCTGACTAACATGCAATCAATAGGTTTACCCTAAACCTGTTTAATCTATGTTGGTTGAAAATTAATGCACAAATTAATCTATTATTGGCGATCACTTGAATTATAATCAAATTAACCCTAAACAAGATTATTAATTATCTTATTACTCATGATTACAAGTACAAATTCCCTTTAACCATGCATAAAAGGTGTGATCAAGCAATAACAATAAATATCAAGCAACATAATAATAATCATAACAATAGTTATAATAATAATCACGATCATAATAATAATAATAATAATAATAATAATAATAATAATAATAATAATAATAATAATAATAATAATAATAATAATAATAAAGCATAATAGCAAGATCCTAGGCATGACACTAACAAGATTAATAACAAACCCTAGCATATCACTAAACATCAGAGATCAAAGCTTTAACCCTAACATGATACTAACAAAAATATTATATTAGGAAGAGAATAGGAAGCATCATTGATAAGTGACTTTTATGTCACTTTTAGGGTGTTTATTGAGTCGTAGTCCGGCTTATTTTCCAATAATTTCACCTTTTATATCATTTATTTCTATTATTTTATTATTCTCGTCTTTTATCTTTATTTTGAGTATTTTTGTAATTTTCTATAGTTTTTAGTTTATTTTCGTGTTTTATTTTATTTTTCTTTCTTTTAATGTCTGTAGTTTAAGTCGTTAGTTTTTATTTTTAATAATTTCTCTTTTTATCTCGTTTTCTTATTTATTTTAGTTTCATATTTTATTTTATTTTATTTTATTTTATTTCATTTAATTTTATTATTTCTTTAGTTTTAGCATTTTATCTTATTTTATTTTACTTTATTTATCTTGTTTTATTTTATTTTATTTTAGTCTTTGTCCCGATTTCCCCTCATGTTTGGTTTTGTTTGTAGGAACGTTCGGGTCGAGACTTGGTTATAATCAAAGTCATGTTCGAAAGTCCAAGGTCAAATGTTCTAACGAGCAAAGTCAAACTCCCTCACTCCCTTGCCAAATTGCAAAGCTGCTCAATTGCCCACCTCTTAACCTACACCACACCCATCTCCTATCCTACACCACCCCAAACAACACATCGCAACATTCCCCTGCTCCCTGCCTTCTCAACACCACCTCACAACACCAACAACAACAACCTCACACCTGACCATCAGCCACCCAAATCGAAACCAACAGCAGCTCCTCACAGCCACTCCGCAACACCATAGCAGCACCACATTTCCCCTTTGCTCCAGCAATAACAGCAGCGACAACAACCATCACACACACCAACAGCAACAGCCACCCCGCAACTCCAACCAAACCACCTCCAATTCTTCTCCATCAACCGCCGCAACCAATACACCAGCCACCGCCAAAACCACTATCAATCACCAATTAAACCACTCACCAATTAAACCACCAACACCACCGTCACCTCCCATTTCTCCACCAAACCGCCAGCAATTACCACCTCAATTCAACCCCACAACAACACCAATTACAACCACCACAATCACCTTCCCCCGCATCCACCGCAACCAACAACAACTGCAGCAACAACACGCATCTCACCCCAATTACCACCAACCCATTTACCACCATCAACAACCACTACGAGCAGCGATTTCGAACAGAGCAGCCACCAAATTACTCACCTCATTCAAACGCAGACACGCAGCCCTGTCAGAAAGCGCACACAATTGGAGTCCAAATTTAGATTCGAGGCAGAAGCTTTGCGCGACCTCTGTGCGATGTCTGTGCGGGCGCGCAATTGTGGGTTAATCACGAGCTTTGCACGTGATTTTAATGAAATCCAACGGCCGTGTTTTAATGATGCTTGATGAAGATGACGATGATGAACGGTGAAGATGAGGGGATGCGTGGTGATGGTGATGATGGAAGAAACAGAGCAGCGAATTGGAGGAAGGAAAGATCGTGATTGCTGAGGGAATTGGGGGATTTTGGGGTTTTTATTTTTCTTTTAATTTTCTTTTATTTTTATTCCCTTTTTCTATTTCCCTTTTCTTTTCTTTTGTTTTATTTTATTTTCTTTATTTGTTTTCTTTTATTTTCTTTATTATTTTTAGCCTTGTATATAAATACCCTTTTGGGGTTATTTTTCTTTCAACTTGGAATCAACATTAATTTACCCTAGATTAGATTAGATTAGTTTAGCTCTTTTATTTTCTCTCTCTTAGGGTTAGATTAGGAGTTTCTCTCTCTAGTTTAGGAGTAGTTTAGAGAGAGAAAGATTGGATTTTTCATGGAGTTTTTGGGATTTTGAAGAAGCAAATTTGTGGATTTTTCCTCTCATAAATTCAATGAGTCTTCCTAACTTTCTCTCACATTTATTGCTTTCATTTATTATTGTTTTTGCTTATTTATTTTGTTGATTTGAGTAGTTTAATTATTTGATTTTTGCTTTTATTATTATTTTACCTTGTTTTCCTTGTTTTTGTTCATTATGTTAGCTTAGGTTTTGTTCTAGGGAAATGGATGAAGGCAAGTTAATAAATTGAATGATTGATTGTGATTAGTATGGAATTGTTTCTTGATTATTGTGTATGGATGATGCTTTTATGTATTAGAATCTTTCTAGCTAATTGATTCTATGCTTTTAATTGTGCTTTCAATCGATTGTGTGAGAGTGAGTTGGTTGAGAGCCCTAAATTCTTCCATACCTTTGCTAGGCTAGTTGCACGAGAGTGAATTAGTTTAGTAGGATAATTAACATGCTTAATTGTGCGAGAGTGAGTTAAATGTGTTGATTGTTCCTAATCAAGGTCATTTTCATCTAATTGTATGATGTTATTGAATGTATTGATGTAATTGGATTCCACTTTCCCTAGTTTTAGTTATTTGCTCTTAGTAGTATTTAATTGAACCTCTCTTTACCTCACAAGCTTTCCTAGTAGTCTAATTAGCATAGATTGATACACTTAGTCCTTTTGGGTTCGACCCTTTACTTACCCCTATACTCGTATTAGGGTAGTTTAGGTATTATAAATTGTTAATTTGATTAGGGTTAGTAGACTAACGACACTATCTAACCCTCGATCAATCATAATAATCATAATTATCATATTTGATATTAGAAATTATAGTTATTACCCTAAACATGATACTAGGAAGATCAAAACATCCTAACATGACACTAGGAATCATAATAACAACCTAAGCATGATTTCTATATCATAATATCAATAAATCAATTAAAGCACTTACTTGGATGCCTCGTATCTCTTTCTGATAACAAAATACACAGGTTAGTAACTTCAAGGAAAATAATAAACAACAATTAAATTAAATAATTGAAATAAATAATAGGGACCAAACCCTCAGAAATATCAAACCTTTCACGTCTAGGGCGAAGGCAAATTCGAACTTGGCTAGGTGTGTCTAGTGCTAATGTATGAGGAATTGTGTTAGTAAAAGGGTTGGTTTAGAAAGAGAGAGAGAATCAATAAATTCTTGATGAGAGTTGGTGAGAGAGAGAATTAGAGAAATAATAGTTGTTGATGAGAAGAAATTGATGATTAAAAATGGAGGTTTTAGGAGGCTTTTTATAGAGAAAATTAGTCGGACGGATAGAAAAACAAATCAGGGTTTTGACAAGAATAAAACTCGATTAGTGCCAGAAGTTAGACATTAGCGCCAGGCGCTAGTCATTATTTTCACGCGTTTTCTTAGTTTTGATAAAATTTAGCCGTATAGAGGGCAAAATCGTATTTTCCTTAAAAACACTCTTTTATTCCGATTAAAACTCTAAAAAGTCAACCAAAGTAAATTTATCAATGCTAATTCGATTATGAATGAAAAGAACCTTCTAGAAGAATCTAGAAGACTAAAATCAATTCTAATTGCATTAGGAATGATAAATCAATATTAGGCCCTCCTCTAAATCATTGGGCCGCATATAAAGATCAAACCGGGCCCAGTTTAGTTATTTGGCCATAACTTCCTCATTATTCATCGGAATTGGGCTTATAATATATCGTTGGAAAACTCTTTTCGAACCCCATTCAACTACACTTTTATTGGACCCTTGCCATGGACCAAACCAAACTGGGTTGGCTGTTTTCTTAAAATAGGTTTTCAAAAAAAGAGAGAAAGAAAAAGAATTAAAAACTATCCGCAACACTAGACTTTCCACACTTTCACTTCATTCGATTATGATTCGACGTGAAGGGTACTCATCACTGGGTTTGGTTTTGAGGATACACAAATGGGTGTCTACAAATAGGATTAGACCTTTGGACCCTCCACATGATCATTGGGCCGTAGGTAAAACCGGTTTGGGCCCAGTTTAGTATTTTGGCCATAACTTCCTCATTATTCATCGGAATTGAGCTTATAATATATAGTTGGAAAGGTCTTTTCAAGCCCCATCCAACTACACCATTATTGAACCCATATCATGGACCAAACTAAATTGGAATGCACGTTTTTCAAAAATAGGGTAAGAAAAGAAATATTTTCAAAAACAGAAAGAAGAGATATTTTAATAAAAACATCCTCATCACTAGACTTTTCACACTCTCGCTTTGTTCGATTATAAATGATATGAAAGGTATTCATCACTGGGTTTGGTTTTGGGGAGACACAAATGGGTGTCTACATGAATAATATTTATATTTGGACTTTTTGTGAAAAACTACCTTTTAAACTTCAGATTTTGCGAGAAACTACCCTAAAAACAAAATGTTGTAATTAACTACCTTTAAAGTATAAAATGTTGTAATTGACTACCTTCCACCGGAATGACACATTTGAATTTTATTTCCCGACGTTGACAATGTCACGTGAGGGTCACGTGACCCTTAAATGACTTAATTCCCCTTCCCCCTTTCCCCTAAATTTTCTCGCTTTACACCAATTCATCCCATATAATTATCAAAGGGGTTGCAAATAAGAAATATAAAATATTATTAATCGTATTGTTAAGGAAAAGAGTTAGTGTAAAGCGGGAAAATTTGGGGAAAAGGGGAACTAAGTCATTAAAGGCTCATGTGACCCTCAAGTGACATGGTCAACGTTGGGAAATAAAAGTCAAATGTGTTTTCCGGTGGGAGGTGGTTAATTACAACATTTTATACTTTATAAGGTAGTTAATTACAACATTTTGATTTTAGGGTAGTTTTTCGCAAAATCCGGAGTTTAAAAGGTAGTTTTTCATAAAAAATCCTTTATATTTTTTTATAAAAATAAAGAATTCTATTTGGATTAAAACAAGTGTTTTAAAGAGATTAAATCTGATTTTCAAAGATAAGTACGGACGTTGTTAATCGAATTAGTTATATTAAGGATTCCGTACAGATTTTTAGAAATTGCGTAAATCGGCGCGGAACGACAAAACTGGCGCTGAACAAAAAGCTTGTCGCGTCGTGCTGGACCCTATCGTTCTGCGACAGGGGCAGTTTTACTCCTAATAGATTTTTTTTTTTTGGGCTATTTTCTCTATAAATAGGGTCGTGTTTCCCTGTTTTTAATCATTAACAATTGACAATCGTCAATCTTCTATTCTCTTCTCTATCAAGTAATAGCTTTTCTTTCTCCCTCTTTTTGAGCCTTCCCTTTTCAAACAAAATACCGCGTTCACGAGTTCTAGACACACCTAGCCAAGCTCGAAGTTGTCGTCGCCCTAGACGTGAAAGGTTGATAATTTCTTATGGTTTGGTTCCAAATCCCTATTTCAATTATTTATTGTTTGATTTAATATTTTCCTTGAAGTTACTAATGTATGTATTTTGTTATAAGAAAGAGATATGAGGAAACAAAGTAAGCTCATTATTATATTTCTTTTGAAATCATGTTTATTTTATTTTAATTCCTAGTGTCATGTTAGGATGTTTTTATTGCTTTCTAGTATTATGTTTAGGTTGCTTCCTATTTTCTTCTACCATGCTAGTATCATGTTAGGAATAAAGCTATGATCTCTAATGTTTAGTGACATGCTAGGATTTGTTATTAATCTCGTTAGTATCATGCCTAGGATTTTGCTAATATTATAATGATTTGATGAGAATATTATGATGATGATTATTATTATGTTGCTTGATATATTATTGTTATTGCTTGATCATGCCCTTTCTTGTAGGTTTAAAGGGAATTTGTACTTGTAATCATGCTTAATAAGATAATTAATAATCTTGTTTAGGCTAATGTGATTTTAATTAAAGTGATTGCTAATTATAGTTTTGTTAACATTAATATTCAACCAACATAGATTAAACAGGTTTAGGATTAATATGTTGATTGTATGTTAGTCAGAAAGCGCACACAAATATAAGAAGAATGAAGTAGAGGCCTATTATTATGGCAGATTTAATCTCCTTTAGGTTTGATTTGTACCTTTATCCTCGAATATCTAGTCATGGTTCCAGACTACTATGGAGTTAGCAATCTCATGGATCGTGAAGGGGTGTAACCTTCACCCTGTGAACGGTTTACAAGTTCCTAAAACTTGTTGGCGACTGTTTTACTCTAGCTTCCTTCCCTTTGTAAGCCACCATACTTAAGTTTATGATCACAGTGGGCTCAAGTGTGGGATGCTTGAAATATTCCCTACAGAAAGTTATTTTGAAATGGCTTGTTGTTGATGGAAATTAAGTGAAGTGAAATGACTATAAGTATTTATAGTCACTTTTGAGTCATTTTGACAACTTAACTAATTGTTGGCCCGAGCGATGCCCTAGGGTTAATTAATGTATGGTGCGTTTAATGTAATATATATGAAATTAAAGATAATATCAATTCTTTGCAACGTACAAATTATATTATATTAAAAAAATAGTTATAAAAAAGTCACATCAAGAATCCTAGCTATAGAGGTTTTAATTTGAATTTTTTCATATGTTGCTCATTTTGTGCATCAACATATTAGTCTTATATATCTTCTGTTTGCAGAGGGTTATCTCTGTAATCAAGAAATTCTACTTACGTTGTATTTCTTTTCCTATTTTTATGGAATTTAATTAGATTGTCAACCACTTAAACAAGCCTTGAACAACACCGCAAATCCCAAAAAAAAATAACAAAAAAATATCAAGCATTAGAGCACCAGCATTCAAGAGGAAGCCACAATCCTTTCCCTATTCTCTCTCCTTTCCTCCACTTGACACATCCACTCTCTTTCCTCCACATCACTTTCCACTATCTCCATCCTTTTACTTATCCTCTTTCTTAAATATTTCCAACATTATTGAGTATCATTTCACATTTACTCTCTCTTACTTACATATACCCTACCATATGTTCTCTCTCCTATTTACACCTTTAAGTGTTATTAAAGTTTGTAAAATATGTTTATTATTACTACTATTGTTGTTGTTGCTGCTGCTGTTGTTGTTGCTGTTGATGTTGTTGTTGTTGTTGTTGTTGTTGTTGTTGTTGTTGTTGTTGTTGTTGTTGTTGTTGTTGTTGTTGTTGTTGTTGTTGTTGTTTTTGTTATTATTATTATTATTATTATTATTATTATTATTATTATTGTTGTTGTTGTTGTTGTTGTTGTTGTTGTTGTTGTTGTTGTTGTTGTTGTTGTTGTTGTTGTTTTTGTTTTTGTTGTTTTTGTTGTTTTTGTTGTTATTATTATTATTATTAGAAAACCTACAAAGTCAATCAATTTACAAGAAATTGGTGGGAAGCCGAGATACAATCAGGGCCCCCACCCCTCTAGCTATAGAAAACCCGATCCTGCTGAAAATGTGAGTAGCTATATGAGCACCAATATCCTGAGTCTTAGCAAACACTTGTACCCGCTTCAGCAACGTAATAGCATCCTTCAATTCTTCCAACGAAGAAAAGGAGAAAGGAAGAAAACCACATTAAATAGCCCTGCAACGTGCCCCATACTTGTCCCGCTTCTACTGAGCCACCGCAGACACAACACGACCAGGACCGAAATCAGAAAACCCCGATTGCGTCAAAGGTGAAGACCCCGCCAAATAAACACATACATCAAGGCCTCTATCCTAGGAATAAAGCAGCACATCAGCTGGTTGTAGAGCCCCGTCGTTCCCTCTGGACAACCCAACGTTAACCTCCTTTTAAGCAGAAATCCCAAATCGAAAACAAATATCAACAAGGGTGTCACAAACAACGTTGTGCCGATTTTTAATACTATTCATCCCATCACAAGACACTGCATGATCCCCATAAATATCCCCATCAAAAACCCTTAGCAAGTAGTATACGGTGTTGAAACGGAGAACAAAGGAACACCCATCCGGTAGCAAAGAACACTACCGTAAGTCTTAACATTCATAGTATGACCCAAACTCGATATCAGGGCTGTCTGCAATCAGGCCGAAGAGTGATCCCCCTGTTAGGACTTCCATAAGGCAACCTGACATGGAGATAAGGAGAAAGTGAATTCCGCAGATGTAGTGACCTTCGTGAAATATATATCTGCCAATTTTTTCATGAGTCTAGGGGAAGCTATCTCACTAGGGTTACTCATAAGGTCAGTCTCCACAGTCCTTTTAAAAAGACTAAGAGCATCATCGAAGGCTGGTCCCGAACCAACAATACCAGAATTGAGAAGAAGCGTAGCCGGAAGACCAAAAGACTAGAGACGCGACTCAAGGAATGCATAATGTCAAACATCACTCATCGAATAGACACCCAAACCACCATAAGAAAAAGGTAAGGTGGCAAGCCGCCATTGCCAATCACCAAAACCAGGCCCCGAAGCAGTTACAATGCGCTCCAAAGAAGCCCGAAGGCCGCGTCAAAAGAAATTTGTGCCGTTTCAAAAAGACGAGGAGGACAAGTGCGCATAGCAAAGTAGAGTTTTGAAACCCAGTACACACACGAAGAAAAATACGTCAACTAATACAATTTTACATTAATATAAAAAAATTAGTAAAATATGAAATAAATGAATTAAAAGACATAAATTAAAAAATATGAAATACGCGGATGAAAATAAGCAACGAAAATAACACACATAATTTAAAATTATTAAAATGCTAATTTTCAACTGAGCTCTTTGACCTTGCCATAAATGCTCAACCAAGTCGTTCTTTAATGACTCATGAACTTGTCTATTGCGAATCTCCCCTCTTGAAGCTATCAATCTACTTAAATTATCAGGATCATAATACCCAGAAGTTACGATAAATGTTGTTGCATTTCTGGCTGAGGACGACCCTGACATATTTTCAGGTTGTTCTTGGGCGAATTCAAGTGGATCTTTATAGTTTAAATATGTATCATGCTCGTCTTCAACTATCATGTTGTGGATGATGATGCAAGTCATCATGATTTTCCACATCAACTCTACACTCCATGCCAAAAATGGCTTCCAAATCATTGCAAATCGAGCTTGTAACACACCAAATGCACGCTCAACATCCTTTCTAGCACTCTCTTGACGTGTAGTGAACAATTTATCCTTTAAGGTTTGTGAGGCCGCAATAGCGTCTATAACTGTCGACCATTTTGGATAAATCCAATTTGTAAGATAATATCCTTTGTTGTAATTATTTCCGTTAACAGTGAACAGAACTTGTGGAGCACGATTATTTATATCATCAAACATCAGAGAACGTTGAAGTACATTAATGTCGTTGTATGACCCAGGCGTCCCAAAGAAGTCTTGCAAAATCTATTAATCCGTGGAAGCAATAGCTTTTAAAATAACAGTCGTTGTTTTAGATCTTCCTTGATACATTCCTTTCCATCCAGCTGGACAATTTTTCCATACCCAATGCATGCAAACAATGCTGCCCAACATGTCGGGGAAACCTCTATCCTCCCCATCTCTAAGAAGGCATTAGATATCTTCCAATGTTGGCTTGCGAAGGTACTCTATTGCAAATTGAGCAATTACTCCGTTGACAAACTGTGCAAGCCATTCTCTAGTAATGCTTTCACCGAGCTTCAAATACTCATCTACTTGATCATCAGAACAACCACAAGCTAACGTACGTATGGCTACTATGCATTTCTGAAGGGGTGAAGCACCAAGATGCATGGTAGCATCTGGGTATTGTTGGAAGTATCGATTAGTTACACTTAATGTGTTGACAATGCGACCGAAAGGGGTCTTTGCATAGGAAACCCCTTCGAAATGTAAATTCATCGTATACTGGTTGGTCACTAAAGTAATCTGAAACTAAATTGTCGTGAGCTGCTTCACGATTTCTCGACAAAGTTATTCTTTGTTTTCTTTGACGATTTTTTTCATTTTGTTGTACTAAATTGTTTACAGCTACAAGTACTGCATTTTGCATTACTTGTAATTGATGACTCTCGTTGATAAAATTCATGACCATTTGATCATAGATTTCATCGGTTGAACTTGAAGACGAAGAAGAAGAACTTTAAGAGTTTGAATCAAAATTCATATTATATTTATTACCAAACAATATTTGAAATAGAAGATTTTGGATTTTTTTTTAAATGCTAAAGGGAATATAAGGTTGATATTAATATATGTAATGTTATTGGGAGTAATTTTATGAATTTTATAGATAGAAAATGGGATTGGTTAGTCAGAAGATAAGAATTCTGATAAGGATATGTGGTCATAAAACAAAGGATGTCAAAAGATAAGATTTTGGTTAGATGAAATGTCATGGGAGCAATATGATAAATAATCTAGACAAAAAAACGATAAGGTTAGTCAGAAGATAAGATTTCAGATAATGATATGCGGTCATAAAACAAACGATGTCAGAAGATAAGATTTTGGTTAGATGAAATTTAATGGGAGCAATCTGATAAACTATCTAGACAAAAAAACGATAAGATTTAAGATAATGATATGTGGTCATAAAATAAAGGATGTTAGAAGATAAGATTTTGGTTGGATGAAATGTCATGTGTAGCAATCTTATACATTAACACAATAATATAAAGTAACATTAACAGACTTGAACTCAATTTAGTAAACAAAAATTTCATATTAATACATAAAAATTACATTCATATTAAAAGGTACATTGACAATAATAATAAAACATACAACTCATAATCATAATAACAAATAATGATTACTCGGTACAATCAGGTAAATTAAATCAAATAAAAAATCTACTACTGAATTCATCTCTAAGTTTCTTATACATTTCTAATTCAACTTCATCAAGAACGGGCTTCTGCATTATCCTTTCTAACATTATAAACTTCATGGCCTTGTCCTTTTGCCTTTTCTTTTCTTCAACTTTTGCTTTTTAAAGTTCATCTCTTTCCTTCAACTTATCCAGAATTCTCCTATCCAAATCATTCAACTTATCACCAACTTCGTTAAAATTTGTGTTTAACGCTTCAAGATTTATACTTGAAGATGAAGTAGTGGATGCTTTACCTTTCATCTTTGTTTGTTTTATGCTAGCAGGTCTTTTACCTCTTCCTTCAACCTTGGATGGTGAATCAAGTTATGATCTTTTACCGCTTCCCCCACTTTCGGTTGACGTTTGTTGGCAACCGTGTAACATATTTGATTGATCTTTGGCCAAAGATGGATCCCATTTTGGATATTTTATCAATTCCTCAAAACAGTGCAATAAACAAAACATCTTGTTGTTAGTTGCGTAATAATCTTTGTGAGCGAATTTCTCCAAATTTTGCTCGGGCTCACCACTACCCTTGGTTCGATAATGATACCCATATGCATCTACCCATTTACTACAATGTAAATTGATATGATCCCATTGATTTTGCATAAATTTAATGTTTCTTACCTTTATTTCATCGGGGTTTTCTATTATAGAACGTTCGTAATAGTTATAGATGTCAACACATAACCCACTTCTCTTTGTCTTGGTTCCTCTCACTACGTCACCCCTGCGTTTATGTAGGCCAATATAAGTGCTTTGTCTTCATCTATGCTCCATGACTGGTTTTTCCTTTGCCTAGTGGTATTGACATTTTGTTCGGAAACAATTTCAACATTAACATCGCTAATGTCTTCTAGATGTTGCGCCCCCACTAACTGTTCCACATATTCATTACCAGTCTCCTCTATTGGAGTTGCATTGCTACCACCAAAACCTCCCGGTGATTGATCCATGTTCTGAGTGAAATGTTTAGAATTGGGAAAACCTGGCATATTAACAAGAGATTGTTGAGATGATGAGCTACTTTGAAGAAAAGGAAAAGAAGGTTGATGTAAGGAGGGTGATCCCATCGTAGGGGGTCCTTCCTTAGATGCCCATGGCCATTTAAAAGCCTAGGACTTTACACTTGTGTAGGGAATATTTCAAGCGTTATTCTTTAGCTTGAACCCCACTGTGATCATACACTAAAGTACGGTGGCGTCCAAAGGGAAAGAAGATAGAGCAAAAGTGTCGCCAACAAGTTTTTTAGGAACTTGTAAACCGTTCACGAGGTGAAGGTTACACCCCTTAACGATCCAAGAGATCGTCAACTCCATAAGGTCTTGAACCAAATAGGGTTTGGGGATGAAGGTACAAATCCAACCTAAAAGAGATTGAACCTGCCCTAATAATAGGCCTCTACTTTATTCTGATCGTATTCATGTGCGCTTTCTGACTAACATGCAATCAATAGGATTAACCCTAAACCTGTTTAATCTATGTTGGTTCAATATTAATGTACAAACAAAACTATTATTGGCGATCACTTGAATTATAATCATATTAACTCTAACAAGATTATCAATTATCTTATTAAGCATGATTACAAGTACCAATTCCCTTTAAACATGCAATAAAAGGTGTGATCAAAGCAATAACAATAAATATATATATATATATATATATATATATATATATATATATATATATATATATATATATATATATATATATATATATATATATATATATATATCAAGCAACATAATAATAATCACAATAATCACAATAATAATAATAATAATAATAATAATAATAATAATAATAATAATAATAATAATTATTATTATTATTATTATTATTATTATTATTATTATTATTATTTTTATTATATTCATGTTAATATTAAAGCATAGCAAGATCCTAGGCATGATACTGACAAGATTAATAACAAATCCTAGCATGTCACTTAACAATAAAAATCATATATTTAACCCTAACATGAATATTAGGAAAGAAAATAGAAGGCATCATAACAATCATACTTAGTATTAAAGTTACCCTAGACATGATACTAGGAAGATCAAAATAACAACCTAAGCATGAACTTTATATCATAACATCAATAAAAACCATTAAAGCACTTACTTTGATGCCTTGTACCTCTTTCTAATAACAAAATACACACTTTAGTAACTTCAAGGAAAATAATAAAATCAACAATTAAATTAAATAATTGAAATAGAGATTTGGGACCAAACCCTCAGAAATTAAACCTTTCACGTCTAGGGCAAAGGCAACTTCGAATACGGCTAGATGTTTCTAAATCTTGCGAATGCGGAATTTTTATATTTGAGAGAAGGCTAGTTTAGAAAAGAGAGAGAGAGTAATCAAGAAAAATCTTGATGAGAGTTAGTGAGAAATGGAAAGAATAAGAATTGATGAGAATTGATGATTGAAAACGGAGTTTTTAGCACGTTATTTATAGAGAAAATCAGCCAAAAAGATAAAACATCAAAAACAGAGTTCTGACGCGGATAAAAAATGATGTTAGCGCCAACGCCGGCCATTGGCGCCATACGCTGACCTTAGCGCCAGGCGCCAAGCGTAGCGTCAGGCGCTACATCTGGCGTTTGGCGCTGACTCCGAAATTCACACATTTTCTTAAAATCAGATAGAAATTGCCGTATAGGAGGATAAAATCGTATTTTCCTCAAAAACGTTCTTTGATTCTGATTAAAACTCTAAAAAGTCAACAAAAGTCAATTTATCAATGCTAATTGAATTATGGGATGAAAAGAACCTTCTAGAAGAATCTAGAAGACTAAAACCATTCCTAATGCAATTAGGAATGATAAATCCATATTAGGCCCTCCCCTAGATCATTGGGCCGCATATAAGGCTCAAACCGGGCCCAGTTTTGTATTTTGGCCATAACTTCCTCACTATTCATCGGAATTAGGCTTATAATATATCGTTGGAAAGCTCTTGTCAAGCCCCATCCAACTACACTAATATTGGACCCATATCATGGACCAACCAAAATGTATTGACTGTTCTCTTAAAATAAGTTTTCAAAAACAGAGAGAAGAGAAAATAAATTAAAACTATCCGAACACTAAACTTTCCACACTTTCACTTCATTCGATTATGATTCGATGTGAAAGGTACTCATCAATGGGTTTGGTTTTGGGGAGACACAAATGGGTGTCTACAGAAGCCCCCACTTTGACTGAGTTTGGAGAAACGCAAGTTTTGAAAACAAAAGTCAAAGTATCGATAGGGACGGAGAATGATTCAGAACGTTCTGCGATCCTAAATCATTCTTGTAACGCCGATATCTACAAACTAGCGTTTGTTAAACAGATAAAAGAGTTAAGAAACGCGTATCTTGCACCGTCGAGCACACGTCTCTTAAAGTAACCGATTTGCTGCTGTTTTACTATTTTGATGACCTCCTGCCAAGAGAATGCCATCCCGCTAGAAAACCGCTATGCTTGTAACTGCTTCCAATACAGAAGATTGCTTCGCTTGAAACAATCCTCTTCCGCTTTGACAATATTCCACGTCTAAGGGAATACTATTGAAGATTGCTTCGCTTGAAACAATCTTCTCCCGCTTTGTGACCATCTTCCACGTCTATGGGAACATGATCGAAGACAACTTCGCTTGAAATTACCTTCAGTTGTTTGTGACAATTCTCCACAATCTAGGGAACGTCATCTTGCTGTTTCGATGTTCACTCGTCTCTGAACGAAGAGCTTCTTTTTTTTTATATGTTCACGCGCCTCTGAACAATAGAGCTTCTTTTTTTTTAATATGTCCACGCGTCTCTGAACAATAGAGCTTGAAAGGATTGTCGACGCGTCTCTGAACAAAAGAGCTTGAAAGGATTGCCTACGCGTCTCTGAACAAAAGAGCTTGAAAGGATTGTCCACGCGTCTCTGAACAAAAGAGCTTTGATGATATGCCCACGCGTCTCTAGAGCAAAAGAGCTTGATGGAAATGTCCATGCGTCTCTGAACAAAAGAGCTTTGATGCTAGAATGTTTGTCACGATAATATTCCAAAGACCAACGCTTGCCGATCTCTAAAGCTCGCTTGAACTTTGCTTCCGTTATGCCAGTACGTCAGCGGTTTGCTGCTTGTGAACCATTATGTCCGTGATGAGCTAAGGCTTAGGCGCTTTAAGCTAAGTGAGACGGTATTTCGTCAGTTCGATCACTTTATTGCGATTGTAATCAAACCAACTACTTAATCATGTCAAATTGCTTATACGGGATAACTAGCGTACCAAGGAACCCGAAATTGCTTTATGAGGTCGAAATCACCTTTCTGAGAGGCTTCGAGCTCTGTCGCTGCTGAAATAACTCTCGCCAAGAATTGACTCTGTCGCCAAACGCTGTGATATAGCGCCAGGCGCTAAAAACTATTGCCAGACGCTAGATGTTTTCGTCTAGCGCTGGAGTAGGGTCTTCCCTATTCTTCTGCACCTGAATTTATCTTTGACTATAGGACTTTGCCAATTTCTTTATTTATTTTATGGTTGACCTAAGGTTTAATGTCGCTTGACTCATTGACTTGACACAACTCAAGCTATAAACTTGACTCGCTGTAATTGACTCGAGGTTGACTCGACTCGAAGTGAAATGACATGTGTGACTCATGACCCGTGTGTGCATTGTATTATTATTGTGTGACTCGAAAATGCAAAAAAGCAAAAAATTTCCGCAAAAAAAATTTCGTCATTTTTTGTGGAGGGTACCGACTTTATCCCGAAAAAGAAAGACACGAAGAAGAATCGAAGTGAAGTTTTTGAAGGTGCATGTTGAATGAGCTTAGTCAAATGTTGTTTCTCACAGTACAAGGATTGTAACATCTTAGACTATCCTAGTTGACTCGATAATGAAAGTATTTAATTAGGTAACTTAGGCGCGGAGGCTAAGTACTTCATACTTTGTGATGCAATGATGATTATGATTGATGGGTGATTTCGACATGACAAGGCATGCTTCAGCGTTATGTTAAGATTTCATGACAAAGGGTTCCTAAGGGAAGTATATTTGGTCATGTATCTGTGCGGTGTGTGAAAGTGTCGCTAAGGTTAGGCCGCAAAGACTAAGTGTGTGGAGAAAATATTATTTTTAGAAAAGTCAAATGATGGTGACTCTTAGGCTAGGTAAGCTAATGATGTAAGGATCTAGCCCCCCAAGTCTAGCTCTAAGTAGATAGGGATGAGCATAGGAGATCCCTTGATATGATCATGGTGTGTGAATGTTAATATGAATGCATTTTTATTACTGTCGCACCTCAATGTGAGGTTGCCTACGTATCCGTTAGGAATCAGGCCGAATGTAGCTCTAGCCAAACCTCGCACAAGTGTGTGTATACCTCAAAAATGTCTTTTTAAGGGTTGTAATGTGGTTAGGCTAAAGGTTATAGAATAAGGGGATAAAGGCTCAAGACCCTAGATAAGCCCCCAAGGTGTGCAACCTTGCTTTTGAATCTTTGTATTTTTATGCTTGAGTTTCTACTCTTTTTTTCTTTTTAGCTCTCTTTTCTTTTTTTTGCTTTTTCATTTTTTTTTATTTTTATAAGTGTGGGCAATCCCGATCATGCGGTCTATCACCCACTTGGCATTCATGTTTCTCAGGCACGGTACCGAGCACTTGATAAGAGACGCAATCTGAGACGTATTCATATCAAAGACATGTTCATGTCAAATACATTGGAACACTTGCCCTTTTGTACACTTTTATTATTTTTTGCTTATTTTGTTTATTTTGATCTTTTGAAATCACTCAAGCTTTTGAAATTGCATAAGTTACACACCATCCCATCCCAAGGTTAGGTAGATATGGGTTGAAGAATGAAAGGTCTATCGTTAGACGAGGCTCAAAGTGGTTGATCAAAAAAGGATTGTATATTTGAAGGGTGAAAGGTAATATGAAGTGGCTACAAGGGGTGCCTCAAATCATTGGTATACCTTGTGCTTAATTCGACATGGATTTTTTTTTTTTTTATGCAATGCAATGTGATGATCATATGTAAGAGAATAAAATGCTCATTTTATTTAAGGAAAAGAAATTATGATCCTACAAAATAAATCTAAAGAGAATAGAAAGGTGCCTATGCTAGACTTATTGGGGAAAAGGTGAATAAAAATTAGAAAAGGGATCATGAAATCTTGTCGTTGAAGCTTTCTTCCTATCCCTTGGCTCATCATCACTTGGTGCTCTTGCCGACTGGAGGTATTGGAAACCCGTTATTGTTGGTCAAATATTGGATTGCTTCCTTTAGTTTCCAACAGCTCTCAGTAGTATGACCCCTACCTTGATGGTACTTGCAGCGCACATTTGGATTCCAACTAGGCAACCTCTTCTCAAGCGGGGGATCTTGAAGAGGTCCAATAGGAGTAATGAGTCCTTTGGCATGGAGTCGACGAAAGCATCATCGTAGCTAATTCTAATAGGGGCAAAATTCTTTTTTTGTTACTTTCTAAATCCTCGATTATCCATGGCTAAGATCTCATTAAGGTTGAAAGCACCAACACTGTTACTAGAGTAGGTGTTTTCGGAAGAAGAAGGATAGTCGTTCTTCTTCCCTTTACAGCCACTGTTACTATCGTTACTAATCTTTGCCTTCTTGTCGCGCGAAGGAACATGAAGGAGATTTGAATCAATGAAGTCTTGAACACAATCCTTGAGGGCGAGACATTTTCCGGTAGTGTGACCGCGACCTCTATGGTATCGACAATAGGAATTTGGATCCTAATTGGGAAAACGTTTTTCAGGTGGAGGGTCTTGACTGGGACCAATGGAGTGAATATGATCTTGATCGTGAAGAAAGTCAAAAGCTTCGTTGTAAGTCATTCCTCTTGGTGTGTATTCTTCAATGGTCCGTTTTGCCTGTGTCTTAAGACCATTGAGTTCTTTATTAAACCCTTGGCGAGGATTTTGTTTGATGGCTATCACCCGATTTGCTAATCCTTCTACCACATTCAAGAGCATGACAATGACATCTTGCAGTTTTCGAACGTCCTCTTTTAGACTTGACGAGTCTTCCCTGGTATTATTTAAGAAAAGACTTTCATCCTCCCCAATCATGGCCACTTCATCGAGAGAGGTTATATAAGTTGTCTCGATCATGGGCTCTCCTACAGGTGTGATAAGAAATGATGGATCGAAGGATGTTTGATTTCCTTCGATGGCTAGAATTTTGGAAGTTTCATTGTTATCGATCAGATCTTGAATAGCTTCTTTGAGTTTCCAACACTCCTCAATGTCGTGACCCTTTCCTTGGTGATATTTGCAGTTCTTATTAGGGTCCCACTTGGGTGGCCTCGCTTCTGGAACTGGATCTTTGATGGGTCCTATAAGCATAACTAGTCCTTTGTGATGTAGCTTCTCGAAAGTTGTTTCATAACTCATACCAAGTGGAGTGAACACACTTTTTGACCTTTAAATTCTTGATTTAGAGGCGTTCGTGGCATGTACCTCATTAATGGGAGAGGAAGAAGAAGGATGGTCGCTCTTCTTTCCTCTCGCACTATTATCTTTCAGAAGGTCATCTTCAATGTCAATGCCTATATTATAGACAGCCTTGAAAGTATTCAAATTGTGTTGGTACTTTAAATGCCTTGAATACTTCCCTTGGATATTCTTGATAAACATCCTCACAAATTCTTTTTCGATAGGAGCCTTGACCATATTAGCGAAAGTTTCCTTCCATTTGTTGAATAAAGAAGTGAACCCTTCGTTTTCTTTTTGTTTTAGCATCTCGAGTTGTCTGTGGTCTGTTTCGTCTTGAATGTTACATTTATATCTATCTATGAAAGCATTTGTTATAGACTACCAGGTGGAGGTTTTCTATTTCTCGAGAGAAAAGAACCATTGATGGCAAACGGTCTCGAGAGATAGTGAGAGCAGAGAGGGGAAAACCTTCTTATCAATACCCTTAATGCTCATTATAGTTTCAAAGGCTCTTAGATGGAAGTAAGGGTTATCTGTTGCCTTGAATTTAGGGATGTTAGTGGCGTTGAACTTATGCGGAAGAAGTTCCTTGTCCAGCGAGACCCCTTGTGAACTAATGCCCTGAAATTTATAGTCACTAGATAGCTTGCTCAAACTTTCTTGCATAAGGTTCATTTGTTGTTGCTTCACAGGGTCATCAATTTTGAGGGTTAAAGCCTTTAACACCTCAGTCACGTCATTCAATTGATTCCTATGTTCATTGACCTCTTCTTGACTTGCCATTATCCTTTTAGCCTTCCTCTTTTGACGAATTGGTTTATCAAAGAGTGAGACTTGAATAAAGAGGTTGTCCTTGATTAATCGCCCTTCTCTCCTCGACCAAGTACTGTGGAAAAGGAATTTGGGATAGTCATTGTTAATTATTTGACTCAAACTCTATTCAACATGTAATGGATGGAGGAAGTGAAGAAAGATGATGTAGATGGAGGGATATGAAGAATTAGGAATGGAATGTACCCCCAACTTAAATGACGAAAAAAACCGACTCATTTATGAACCTAAGACGTGGTCATGGTGATATGTACTCAAAGTGCGTGCTAAGACTAGTGAGTGTAGGTGACATGTTAAGACTCGTGTCATGACCATGTGGCTAGACTATGTGACTAGATTCAATTAATGACTTAACAAGGTATTATTGACAGTAAAACTTAATCGAATTACTTAGCAAACTGGTTAATTAGACGCAAGGTGATGACTCGATCAATAATCCGAACTTTCGTCAAAACGACAGGACTGGCACCTCTCTTTGTAGTGTAGCGCCAAACGACAGAGTTGTCGCCAGGTGCCACACTCCACAGAGTGGCGCTACAATTCAAACTTTGGCGCCATTGCTGGAGCTTCAATCTGGAACTGTTTTTGGTGTTATTAATCAACAGGGGTATGCCTAAAGTCGTACTAAGTCAATTCTGATTAAAGAATATTAGACTTTATTTACTCATATTAATTAATTAATTAATTAGGCAAAGTTCATTTAAGTAGTTAATTCATTTTATCTTAACACAAGTCAAACAAACGGTTAAGAAAAACAAAGTATATGCACAAAAAATAATGCACAATTAGTCAAGTAGGCACGATATGATGCAATGAGTTTGCAACCTAACCATGGCTCTAGTTCTCTAAAGTTCAGGATATGGTTTAATCAATAGAAGGTCCATGGTTAATTGTCCGGATGCACCGCGCGGAAGCCTAACCATGAAGGGTTGGCGCGAGTGGATAGGAAACCGCGAGTTTTTAGAAAAAACAACTCGCTTCCATGGTTTGGTGAATTCAACATTCTCGGATGTACCCTTTGTTGCTCAGAGCGTTCAATCAGGTAGATGGAGCATGAATTCCCATAGGGTTATGTCCATATGTAGAACACATATGGGTTTCAGAAAAGTGAGAAAAACTCAATCAGGAAGTAGGATCGAGCAAATAATGCCAAAAACTGGTCGAAATTAGAACGCATATTTTAGGCTTGGTATTAGAAGAATTTGGCACCAGCAAACAGAGATTGGCGCCAGGTTTTAGCTGTAGCGCCTGGCAACAGAACAGTCGTCTGGCGCTACAATTTAAATTCAGGCGCTAATACTCTGGTCGGTGACGCTAATTCCTACATTCCTCAGCAGTTTTCTGTGCTCGATAAAATTTTCCAGTTTCGCACAGTGTTATTTCGGTCCTAGTTGTGAAAGATATTCCTCAAATTTCCTACGTGTAAATTCCTATGTTTTAACTCATTACGGATGGTCTTTCCAATGAGATCTTTTTTTATGCATATGGCAATAATGTTAATCAAAATTACGCACATGAAATACTTAGAACGTTTCGAGTCTCATCCACTAATTCTAAATCATTGGCAAAATAAATTCAGGAATTAAAATAGAAATCCTCCCCAGCGGAGTCGCCAAAAACTGTAGGGAATATTTCAAGCGTTACTCCCTAGCTTGAACCCCACTGTGATCATACACCAAAGTACGATGGCGTCCAAAGGGAAAGAAGATAGAGAAAAAGAGTCGCCAACAAGTTTTTTAGGAACTTGTAAACCGTTCATGAGGTAAAGGTTACACCCCTTAACGATCCAAGTGATCGTCAACTCCATAAGGTCTTGAACCAAATAGGGTTCGGGGATGAAGGTACAAATCCAACCTAAAAGAGATTGAACCTGCCCTAATAATAGGCCTCTACTTTATTCTGACCGTATTCATGTGCGCTTTCTGACTAACATGCAATCAATAAGATTAACCCTAAACCTGTTTAATCTATGTTGGTTGAATATTAATGCACAAACAAAACTATAATTGGCAATCACTTGAATTATAATCATATTAACCCTAACAAATTTATTAATTATCTTATTAAGCATGATTACAAGTACCAATTCCCTTTAAACATGCAGTAAAAGGTGTGATCAAGCAATAACAATAAATATATATATCAAGCAACATAATAATAATAATAATAATAATAATAATAATAATAATAATAATAATAATAATAATAATAATAATAATAATAATATTCATGTTAATATTAAAGCATAGCAAGATCCTAGGTATGATACTAACAAGATTAATAACAAATCCTAGCTTGTCACCAAACAATAAAAATCATATATTTAACCCTAACATGAATATTAGGAAAGAAAATAGAAGGCATCATAACAATCATACTTAGTATTAAAGTTACCCTAGACATGATACTAGGAAGATCAAAATAACAACCTAAGCATGAACTTTATATCATAACATCAATAAAAACCATTAAAGCACTTACTTTGATGCCTCGTACCTCATTCTAATAACAAAATACACACGTTAGTAACTTCAAGGAAAATAATAAAATCAACAATTAAATTAAATAATTGAAATAGAGATTTGGGACCAAACCCTCAAAAATTAAACCTTTCACGTCTAGGGAGAAGGCAACTTCGAATATGTCTAGAAGTTTTTAAATCTTACGAATGCGGAATTTTTATATTTGAGAGAAGGCTAGTTTAGAAAAGAGAGAGAGAGTAATCAAGAAAATCTTGATGAGAGTTGGTGAGAATTGGAAAGAATAAGAATTGATGAGAATTGATGATTGAAAACGGAGTTTTTAGCACGTTATTTATAGAGAAAATCAGCCAAAAAGATAAAACATCAAAAAAGAGTTCTGACGCGGATAAAACACGATGTTAGCCATTGGCGCCAGACGCTGACCTTAGCGCCAGGCGCCAAGCGTAGCGTCAGGCGCTACATCTGGCATTTGGCGCTGACTCAGAAATTCACGCGTTTTCTTAAAATCAGATAGAAATTGCCGTACAGGAGGATAAAATCATATTTTCCTCAAAAACGTTCTTTGATTCTGATTAAAACTCTAAAAAGTTAACAAAAGTCAATTTATCAATGCTAATTTAATTAGGAATGAAAAGAACCTTCTAGAAGAATCTAGAAGACTAAAACCATTCCTAATTGCATTAGGAATGATAAATCCATATTAGGTCATCCCCTAGATCATTGGGCCGCATATAAGGCTCAAACCGGGCCTAGTTTGGTATTTTGGTCATAACTTCCTTAATATTCATCGGAATTGGGCTTATAATATATCATTGAAAAGCTCTTGTCAAGCCCCATCCAACTACACTAATATTGGACCCATATCATGGACCAACCAAACTGGATTGGCTTTTTTCTTAAAATAAGTTTTCAAAAACAGAAGGAAGAGAAAAGAAATTAAAATTATCTACAACACTAAACTTTCAACACTTTCACTTCATTCGATTATGATTCGACGTGAAAGGTACTCATTACTGGGTTTGGTTTTGGGGAGACACAAATGGGTGTCTACAACTTGTTAGGGTGTATTAGGATTTAAATTCTTGACTGTTTGGGAGACCTTGAATTAGAAATGATACTCTCATCACTCTTTTTTTGTAAGAAACAAGTAGGAGTCGCCAATGAATTTTAGGAATACTCATAAACCTCGTTCATGCCTTTCTTCCGTGTGGAATTCATGGAATAATTATCACGATTCGTAAGTTTACTCATGCCCAAATTGGTCTATATAAACCAGAAATGAGTTCGGGAGCGAGGGTACTAAAATAACGTTCCTTTTAGGGAGGAATCGTTGTTCTAGCCCTAGTACGACCTCTACTAGCTCTTCCTTTTTTGCAATTTCATTACCAAACAATATATGCAATGCGATACCTAAAACTGAGTTAGTTGATTTTATTTACACACACTAATTCATGTAGGAATTACATTGCAACGTCGTTATTCTTTATTTAATCAATTTCGTGAAAGGAACAAGAAAATAAACAATATTCGCCTTGGCTTAAGTGATTAACCAACAATTAATTATCCAATTCTAATCTTTATTTAACGCGAGATGCTATGTGGAAATAATTAATTAATCCTTTTAAGGTGATCAAACAAAACTAATTGATTAATTAAGGTTCCTTGAAACAAGAAAATAAATATGATTTATCTAAGTGCTCTGGAATTTACCACTTCTCTTTGCTAGATCTCCGTTTAGAACACTTAAGGACACCTTCTTGTTTGGGAACCTCCACCTTAGTAACAAAATATCAAGGGGTGAGTGTTTAGGACAAGAGGGTTTAGGTAGCACAAGTTCACAAGTATTACGCCAGAGTTTTAGGTTATTTTTCTGTGTGTTTAAGCCTCAGATTAAGCCTCTATTTATAGGGAATGGGTAGTGTAAGGAGGGTGATACCATCGTAAGGGGTACTCTCCTTAAATGCCCTTGGCCACTTAAAAGACTAGGACTTTACACTTTTAGGGTGTTGTAGGATTTGAATTCCTGACTGTTTGGGGGACCTTGAATTAGAACTGATTCTATCATTATGCTTTTTTGTAAGAAACAAGTAGGAGTCGCCAATGAGTTTTGGGAAAGACTCATAAACCTTGTTCATGCCTTTCTTCCATGTGGAGTTCATGGAATAATTAGCACAAATCATAAGTTTACCCATGCCCAAATTGGTCTATAAACCAGAAATGAGTTCGGGAGCGAGGGTACTAAAATAACATTCCTTTTAGAGGGGAATCGTCATCCTAGCCCTAGTACGACCTCTACTAGCTCTTCCTTTTTTACAATTTCATCACCAAACAATATATGCATCGCGATACCTAAAACTATGTTAGTTGATTTTATTTACAAACATTTATTCAAGTAGGAATTACATCGTAATGTCGTTATTCTTATTTAATTAAATTCGTGAAAAGGACAAGAAAAATAAACAAGATTCTCCTTGGCTTAAGTGATCAACCAACAATCATTTAATTCAATTCTAATCTTTATTTTACGCAAGATACTATGCAAAATTGATTAATTAATTATTTTAAAGGTGATCAAACAACAATAATTAATTAATTAAAGTCCTTTTAAACAAGAAAATAAAGGTGATTTAACTAAGTGCTCGGGAATTTACCACTTCTCTTTGCTAGATTCCGTTTAGAACACTTATGGACTCCTTCTTGTTGGAGAACCTCCACCGTAGTAACAAGATACCAAAAGGGTGAATGTTTTGGACAAGAGGGCTAGGTTGTACAAGTTCACAAGTTATTTTGCCAGAGTTTTAGGTTAATTTTCTATCTGTTTAAGCCTCGGTTTAAGCTCGTATTTATAGGGAATGATTAGGTTTAGGGTTTCGAGCATTCAGTCGCAGCAGGTGTCGCGCGCAGCATATTGAGTTGCGCGCGACATCCCAGCGCAAGTTATAGAGTTGTGCTACTATGTGCAGCACAACTAATTGTCTTGCGCACGGCTTTATGGTAAGATTCGATTTTTTATTTTCCGTATAATTCCGAATAATTCTAAATCTTCCGCAGCACAACTCAGTTAGTTGCGCGCGGCAGCCCAGCAAAACTCTTTGAGATGCGCGCGGCTTTTCCATCGACAGCACTAAGATTTAACCTAGGCGCTCCTAAATCCGTCATTATTAGGGTTTATGCACGGGCTTAAGCCTAATTATGATCGGGTTTAGTTAATAGGACCTTTGTTTTGGCTTTTTCTTTAGTTTGGGCTAGTCTTTTGTGTTTTATGGCTTAACCAGTTATCCATAAGTATTTTCTAGTTCGATCCAACACGAAGATGGCTTTATTTATCGTCAATGCACTTCCTGTCGGGACAGGACACCAAAATTAGATGTCTACAGCTAGCCCCCACTTTGATTGAGTCTAGAATATACGATGATCAAAGTAGTCAAGGAAATAAATGCGAGACTCATTCTACGAAGTTCTCTAAGGTTAGAAAATCTTTCAGTAATGTTTAAAGATGTCGAAACAATCCTTGGTTCGCTAAGTGTTTGAAACAAGTAGCTATTAAGGCTAGAAAAAGTCCTTCCTAGTCTTAACGCGATAAAGAATCTAGATTGATCCTTGCAATTGTAGAACACTTTCACAAGTAAAAGTGTTCTGAGTGATGTCAGGTCATGAGAAGAGATCGGTTTTAAAAGGATAAAAGGGGAGGATTTCCTCTCAATCGTGTCATCGTTGGTCTAAAGTCCCTCGATATGTCATTAAAACTTTAGCCTGACTTTAACAAAGTAAGAGATGAAAACAGGATTTTCGGTATTAGAGCCAAAATGGTCCGGTATTCGAGCCGGGTCTGGTATTCGAGCCGGGAGTCCACAAGATAGAAATACATGTCTCAAGACTGGAGGCATATATCCAAATTCAGTGAAAGAGAAGAAAGTCAGCAACTCTCTCATCAGCTTTGTCCACAAGATGAGTACACGTGTCTCAAGACTTGGGGCACGTGACTACATGGGCGCGACATCGTCTCGTTGCTTCTTTATACAAAGGGTGGATTCGACACCCTAACTGTCCGGTAAGTTAGTAAGTGCACCAACTACTGTATCCATTCAAGAAGTGCCTGTTCCTGAAGGTTCGGCGCGCCTGTCGACTCGTTGAGCTAACGCCTAAAGTAATTCTCTACCTTTTAGTCCCGAGAGGTAGATCTCGCAAAGCTTGGGCTGAGTGAAATTTTACGTAACACCTATGTTGTACAATTTTACGCTGTACGATACGCCATTTGCATTTTTACGCTGCATGAGAATGCCTTCCTTTTTACTTCGGACGTGAAAAAAGAAGAAAACCTGGACATTTGTAACGTCAGTACAATAAAATGACAAAACTTTCTATGGGTGCTTTTACGTAAAGCACCACCACGGTTGGTCTTAAGGCACTCTTACGAAAAACGTTAAAAACATATGCTTGGGGAAGGCACAAAGCACGGTGTGCATGTAATATGATGCAAAAAACTAACAAAAAAGAAAACAAACTACAATATGTAAAGCAAATTAAAAAGATTTTGATAATTTGCACACCATTACGTCTAATAACGAGCAAAAACCATTCAAAAAAATGATCAAACGGATCAAAATCAAAATCCCGGTCTTTTAGTAACCAGTATCTGCGCGCAACTCAGAAGGTCGCGTTGGCCAGGCGCGCGCATATTTCTGAGTTGCGCTGGTATGTCACACGCAACTAATTCAGTTGCGCACGAAATTTATGTCAGTAAAGTGAAAATCGCAAACGCGATTTTTCACTTCACTCCTTCTTTCTCCTTCCTTCGCCATTTTCGACTGTTTCTCTCTCTAGGAAGCTCGCTTTTTTGCTATTTTTGAAGCTAAAGAAAGAAAATTTCGTCCTTAATTCATATTTTCCGTAATCCAATGTAAGTTTTTTGCTAAAATTTTCTCTTTTTCGGCTGAATTCAAACGATTTTCGATTCGTTAAACCCTAAATTTCGAATTTGGGGGTTTTCGATTCAGCTAATTTTCTTGAAATTTTTTGCTCTATGTTGTTTTGCTATGTTTAAGGAGTGTTTTGCAACAAAATTTCATGAAAAATGGTTAAGTATTGAACCTTGTATGAGCATTTTTTTTGTTCAAGTTCGTTATTTGCGATTCTACTCGAATTTGGCTTGGTTTTCTGTTATTTTGTTTGCCCATTTTGGTTATACTTGTGAATTATGCAACAATTGTAGTATTGGAACTAGCTTTTCTTCCATGATTAATATTTTGAAAATTTTGAATATGAAAAAATTGGCGTGAAGTGTATACTTAGCCTATTTTTGCCATATTCAAACTCCAGAATTGTTTGGTAGACGATAATTATGTTTATATTACTGTTATTCGTCTAGAATTAGTTGTTTTTTGAGATTTTGGAATACAACCTTTTGAATACTTAGTTGAAACTGGTATAGGATGGCTTTTGTGGGTGTTAAAAGCCCCCATTTACTGAGATTAATTGCAAGTATCATAGCCCCCAAGTATGGGTGGCATTCGATTTTCGTGTTTTGCCCTATCAGTAGTCGTTATGCGGCCGAAATGGGTCTAGGTTACGTATATTAGTTTAGTTTAGGAAATAAAATAAACTATTTAAAGAAATTTTATTCGTTATAGCATGGACTCGCCTCCGGTTGTCAACGCTGAGGAACTTCTCGTTGGTCTGGACGAGGCGGTTCGCCTTCGGAAGAGAGTGACCCGTCCTCGAGAGGAGGTTCGCGAGCTACGCGTCGCGGCCGATCGACGTCGCCAGGAGGAGGTGATTTGGCAGGCTCCACCCAACTGGGACCCTAGAGTCCTAAAGTGGGATCTAGACCACCACGTTTCGATCAGAGGGTGGCGAGGCATCGTGAGTTTTCCGCGATTTCGTTTCTTTCTCTTTTCTTTTGTTTCTTCTCCTTTTTAAACCATAACCGTTTTATTTTTTGTTATTATTCTTTTATTTAGAGTGAGCCTAGCATGCGTTTGTACGGCTTTGGTGACCTGCGAGCCTGTTTTGAGAGCTTGCCCGAGGTGGCAAAGGAGATTGTAGCACTTTCTGGTATTGACTCCCAGTTGGCGGCTCTTCGACATTTATCGAGCCAATTTGCATTGTCGGCTTTCCTCCGTAGATTGCTAGAGTTTTGGTGGGATTCCACCAACACTTTCCGCTTTCCATGGGGAGAGATGACGGTTACCCCTTTATATTTCTCTATGATTACGGGTTTTCCTCTCGGAGGCAAGCCTGCAGTTATAGAGTTCATTAAGAGGTCAGATGAGAGATTGCGCGACCTTGTGGGGGACCGTCTTGCGTCGGCCCTTCACGTGTACGCGCAATCTTTTCCGTACTCGGTTCTTGCCGACAAGTTGTCGACTAACAAACTTGACCGGCAGTGTACACCTGAGCCGCTGGCTCAGATATACATTGCTCACGTTCTTCCCGTCACTATTTTGAGTGATCGAGGAGAGCGTTTCGCCATTGGGTTACTTATTTGCCTCAGTGATTTGGGGCAAGTCGGTGACCTGAGTTGGGCGGAGGTGTCGTATGCCCGTATGCATACAGCTATAGGCAAGGCGACCCGGGTCATGGATTCCTCGGCAGCTACTGAGGTGACTCGGATCTCGCTTATGTGGCATGGTCGTATCCTTGAAGTACGTGTTTTAAGCTTCTTTCAGTTATTACTTTTGTTTTTTCCTTTAGGCTTATCTTTTCTCGATTTCAAGCTTGGGGATACTCGTACTTGCCTTTCTTAGCCCCCAGGGTACTTGGGGCTACTCGTTTTCCTATCGGCCATCGATTGGTCGCGATTAAGAGGAGACAAGCTACTTCTGCCGACGACTTTCACCAGAGGATTCTTTCGGTGACTCGTGCGTCGGTGAGTATTCCAACTACATGTGCTCTTTTTTTATTTTATTCATTTTCTGACGATTTTTCATGTGGTTGTGTTTTATAGATCGATCTCCGTCCTTAGAGTTTGATTGTCGAAGTCCTTGAGGCTATCCGGTCTGGCATGGTTTGTTGTCGTTTCCGGGCCCTCTATACGGGACTTTCAGTGTTCCAGAGGACAGATGCTTGGTTTTTAGGCGAGCGTGTCCTCTGGCAGCTTTCGTCCGAGGAGCCTTTGGTTCCTGCGGATCCCCCGATCCGGATGCTGCGTCCTGAACTGCTGTCTACCGAGGATTGAGCTCAGACAATCCTTGGTTACCCAGCGGAGTAGCTGGTGCTGTCGGAGGCTTCTTATTTGGCTTTTATAGCATCCAGGCTGACTTCTTTTCTGGCCTTTGTTTCGGTTAGTACTCTAACTCTCTTTTTCCGTTTTTCTATTTATTTTTCAGAATTTTGTCCCTTTTATCAATTTTTGCCATATGTATTTTTAGCGGGTCGAGCTAGGTGGTTGGGTGCCTCCTACAGCGGAGATCACGTATATCGATGCTGTCGGATCAATAATTCGTGAGACCCTTCCAGCAGTCGAGGATGACGAGGGGATACCGTTCGTACCTAAAACGGTTAAGTCAGTATATCTTTTATGTATATGTACTTTAATATTTCTATTTATTTTTTGTTTCATATACATTTGTTTACTAACTGTCCTTGTTTTCTTGGAATAGGTTCCGCGGGAGACCGTGAACGGCATGGTGAGGACTTTACGCGCTTTCCGAGCTGCTTATCGGAGAGCCCTCGTGACTTTATCATGCCGTGATCATCGGATGATCGCGGTAAGTTTTATTTCTTTTTTCTTTGCAACGAAGTTATTACATTTCATGTATTAATCTTCGTTTTGGATATTGCAGGATGTGCAACAACCATCTAGTAGTCGCCGAGCACCCTAATTCCTTTTGTACACAATTTACTATGTTTTTTTAGGAAACTGATGTATATTTATTTAATGTATTTTTTGTATATATGACACATTTGTATATATGTCATTATTATTATTTATTTTTTTATTTAGTTTCCATGAGTACATCATCATAAATGCGAAAAATTTTCGAGGGAGGGAAAGGGTTCCCGACTTACCCCCCTCGAAAAAAAAAACAAACTCGAAAAGAAGGCAAAAGAAGGCAAAATAGAAAAAGAAAATAAGAAAATAAAAAAGAAAATAAAGACATAGGAAAATAATAAAGAAAATAAAAAGAAAAAGAATGTAGGAAAATAATAAGGAAAAAAAATTAAAAAATTAAAAGAAAATAAGAAAATAATAATAAAAAAAATAAGAAAGTAGGCAAGAAAAGGGACACAAAGTGTTAGAAGGCAAGCGTATGATTCATCTTACGATCTCGTGAAGATTCCGTCATTATATGAACCAAAATACGGAAATAAAACCAACTTACATGTCGCGTCAGGGGAGACGCGCGCAACTGCGTGAGTTGCCCGCGGCTGTTGCGCGCATGTAAATTGTTGCGCGCGCCACCTGTTAGTGAACTTTCCTTTAAGCCGAATTTGCCAAAAATTTTCCCCTCTTGGGTCTATTTAAACGTGGTTTCATGTAGGCTTTTGATCATCTCGCATCCATTCGCTTAGTAACATAAGAAATCAAAAAGAATTAATCTCTCTAAACTCTTATTTTCTCTCTTTTTTTTTAACAATGGTGAAGACCTTTGAACAACGTTTGAAGCAATGGGTCACTTCCCTTTCAACCGAGGACAAACTAGCTTTCAAAATTTACCACTTAGACCCTTTATTAAATTATATGCAACTAGTGGTTAACTTTGATTTTCTTCATGCCGCAGTCAATCATTGGGACTCTAACCACCATCTTTTCTTGTTTAGAGGGGACGAAATTGTCCCCCTTCCTGGTGAGTTCGAAGCCTTGCTAGGTTTCCCTACAAACATTTTCCCTGTGACTTATTCGCCTTCCTTGTCAGATCCCAAACCTATATTCCAAAGATTTTTTGGCTTGTCCAACAATGATATGACCAACATAAGAACAGAAGAAGGCGTGAACTTAATTCAATTTATTGAACACTTCGTCGCCCCTCGTGACAACATGACTAAACAACACTTTAAAATTCGTGCTTTATGTTATTTCCTTGTTGTTAATTGTTTACTTAGGACAGGCAAAGAATACGGAGATTATTCGATGGTGTCCATAGTAGAGCAAATAGAGGGATGTCATTCACCCGCTCCTTTGGTTTTGGCGGAAACCGTTCTGTGCTCGCCTTAGAGGAGATCCTAACGAAAACGGTTTCACGGGAAGTCCACTCCTATTACACGTATGTTTTTTTTCGGCGTTTATCAGTGCAAGTCACGAATCCTTTAGTAAAAAATGGTTTCATCATTGCATGCAGAGGGTGCGCGCAACTTATTTAGTTGCGCGTGCCACCTGCTTGTGTAAAAATTCGCAAACTAATTTTTTTTTTTTCAGATTTGGCTCATGGAGCGTTTGCGAATTGTTGATCGGCCTCAAAACCTTGAGGCTAATGGAGTAAAGACATTCCCTGGACGTCGAATCCTTTATTAGCATAAGAACGAAGAGGAATGGACGTCGTTTTTCTTTCATGGGGTTCGTAACATACGTTTTGTGATTCCTTGGTGGAACATAAATAGTATGATTGGGAATAGTCTCAATTGCCCTTACATTAGGCTTTTAGGCCTAACTAGTACTACTTATATTTTTCCTTGTAGGGTGATGAGACAATAGGGGATGAGGCAATTTATTCCCCCGCAAGATTGTGATGCCCCTAAAGATGTGACCTTTAAACCCGAAAGGATTGCTCGTTGGATGGAATATTGGTCAAGTCTTCCTAAGTGGGTAAAACAAAATCCTCCTGCGAGCATTACATTATCTTCCTTTTACAAGGCTTGGATGAATGCGGCGGATAAGGGTGAATTAAACAAGGTTCGATCTCAACTTCAAGCCGCCACCGCTCGCAATCCACCTAAGCCTTTGATGCATTCAACCAATACTACTCCTCTTAGTGGCCAAAACAAAAGAGTGAGAAGAAAATTAGACTTCTTAACCCCTAAGGCTCGTTCAAAGGAAAAAAAAAAAGGAAAGCTCCCTCCAAACCCGCCCAACAAGGGGTGAAAATCAAAGAACCTTCACCAAATACTCGCAAGAAAGCTCCAATAGTCAAAGGGAAAGGAAAACAAGTTGCAAAGGCCCCAATCCCTAAATTGAAAAACAATGTTTGGGTGAAGAAGGAGAGTGTAGGGGAAAGCTCCAAGGGTTCTGAAAAATGCTGCGATGGAAACTACTCCTCCATCATTTGTGACAATCGAGGACATAGTAAAACCTTAGGGTGTTACACAATTTTATCATTATTTTTTTTTTCCGAATAAAGTGTAATCACTACTATGTTTTTTTTCGTTTACTATCTTGTTCAATATTGTCTCTCTTTTGAATTTTGAATGAAATAAAATGAGCATTATATTTTTATATTTTGATATGACCGAATCATAAAGATTGCCTACATATTCGCATTACGAAATCAGGTCTTCGCATAGCTCTAATGTTTTTTTTTATTATTATGTAGTTTTTATTTTTTCTTTAATCTCTTAGATAGAAATTAAATGAAAAAATTAATCAAACCTTGTTTAAAGAATTAAATCAAAGTTTAATTTAATTTTCCGAGTATATGTTATATTTAAGAAACACCCTCTTTTTGCCGCAAGTAGAAATCGCAACTTCATTCAAACGCAAAAATTCGAGTTCTGGTGGCGCGCGCAACGAAATCAGTTGCGGCTGAGGTCCGCGCGCAACTCTTCCAGTTGCGCACAACACCTATGCTACGAATGTCTTGAAAAAATTTATTTTTAAAATTCTGTATTACTACCCCCCCCCAAATGTGAAGATTTTTTTGGGATAATCGAAAAAATTTGAACACTAAGAACGGTGTATTATTTCTAAATTACCCCCCTCCCCAAGTGTTATGTATTTTACCGTGTTATTCGGTAAAATGCATAACACTTAGAATCTTTCAATTGAATGCTAATTAAAATTGGTTGTATGAGTGAACGAGTTTTATCCGGATTTCATATGTAATATTTCTTAAGGCGGTCAATGTTTATTAATTGGCGAATTTCATCTCCTCCAATGTCCATTAATCTTACGGCTCCTCCTGATAAGATTTCAATTACGCGGTAGGGACGTATCCAATCAAGTTTCAATTTCCCTCTTAGATCGGTTGGTGGACCTCTAACCTCTTTTAGTACAAAGTCACCTTCTTTTATATTTCTAGGTTTGACTCTTTTATTGAAATGACGCGCAATGCGCCTTTGGTAGACTTGTACATGATGCAAAGCTCTTAATCGTCGTTCATCGATAAATAAAAGCTCTTCATACCTCGTTCTTACCCATTCAGCTTCTGGTGGCTTACTTTGAAATACGATGTGTAGGGATGGTATTTCTAGTTTGACTGGTTGAACTGCGTCCATTCCGAAAACTAAGGAGTATGGATTTACTCCTATTGATGTTCGTATAGACGTTTTATAACCCCATAATGCGAAGTGTAGTTTATTCGGCCAGTCTTTATAATTTTCTGCCATTTTCTTGATGATGACTGTTATATTTTTATTTGTCGACTCTACAGCTCCATTCATTTCAAGTCTATATGGGGATGAGTGATGATGTTTTACTTTATAACGAGTTAAGAGGGTCTCGACTTCAACTTTGAATTGAGATCCCTGATCATTAATTAGTTCATGTGGAACTCCATATCTACAAAATATGTTTCGTTCGAGAAACTTTGCGACATGTTTAGAAGTGATATTCTTGTAAGAAGCAGCCTCAATCCACTTAGTGAAGTAATCAATGGCTACTAATACGTACTCGTGCCCTCCTGTTCCTGTTGGAGAGACTTTTCCAATTATGTCAATTCCCCAAGTCGAGAAAGGCCAAGAAGAAATGAGATTGTATAGTTCGGATGATGGAAGGTGTTGTAAATTAGCGAGCATTTTGCACCGTGGACATTTTTTAACATATTGTATGCAATCATGTTCCATAGTGGACTAGTAGTACCCTTGTTGTGAAATTATTTTTGAAAGCGTTTTACCATTCATGTGAGGTCCACAAACACCTTTGTGAGAATTTTCCATAAGGTGTGTGGCTTCCGGTTGGCCTATACATAATAAGCTTTGACCATTAGGTCCTTTTTTGCATAATTGATCATTTATTAGACCATAATGAGCCGCAAGTGTTCGTAAGGCTCGTTGGTCTTTCGATGAAGTATTTTCGGGATATGTGCCATGAGTAATATATTGGAGGATATGATCATACAAAGGATTGTCTCCTTCAATGTCATTTATTTCTTTTATTGTGTTGCAATACGCTAGTTCTTCTCTTCTATCAACACATAATGGCATCATATTTAAGTGATCTAGAATGTTGATCATTGGGGCTAATTTTGCTAGCGCATCGGCAAATTAATTGTCATCCCTTAGGAGGTATTTAAAATCAATATGTTCGAAATGCTCGATGAGTTGCTCTAGGTGTGCTTGGTATAATATCATTGTGGAGTTCTTTATTTTCCATTTTTTTAGTATATGATTTATAATCAAACTGGAGTCTCCATATACCTATAATTTTTGCACACCTTAAGAGGTAGTTTGGGTACTAATGGTGCTAAAATTGGTGAACTTTTAAGATAATCTTTGATTTTCTCAAAGGCCTTTTGGCATTGATCGTCCCATTCATGTTTCTCCTCTTTTTTCAATTTTTTAAATATTAGCTCACAAGTCATAGTCAATTTGTTAATAAATCGACTAATGTATTGTAATTTGCCAAGGAATCCCCTAATTTCTTTTCCTGTTTGAGGGGGAGGCATGTCAACAATTGCCTTTATTTTATAGGGATCGATCTCGATGCTACATGTGCTTACTACGTATCCGAGTAACTTACCAGAAGTTACTCCGAAGGAGCATTTTTTTGGATTCAATCGCATTTTATATTCTTTTATGCGAGTGAAAATTTGCGTAAAGCTTTTATATGTCTCATTCTATCTTTAGATTTTACGATCATATCATCCACATACACTTATATTTCTTTATGCATCATATCATGCAAGAGAGTCGTAGCTTTTCTTTGGTACGTAGCTCCTGCATTTTTTAAACCAAATGGCATGACTGTGTAGCAATACGTACCCCAAGGGGTAATAAAGCATGTCTTTTCTTCATCTTCTTTTGCCATTAAAATTTGGTTGTAACCTGCGTATCCATCCATAAATGATAACATCGCATGTTCAGCCATGTTATCTACCAATATATCAATATGTGGTAGAGGAAAATCATCTTTAGGGCTAGCTTTATTAAGATCCCTAAAGTCGACACACATGAGAACTCGTCCATCCTTTTTAAGGACTGGAACAATGTTCGCTACCCATTCTGGGTAATTACATACGTGAATAAAACCGGCGTCCAACTGTTTTTGTACTTCTTCTTTTATTTTTAATGCAACATCAGGTTTCATTCGTCAAAGTTTTTGTTTTACTGGTTTAGAAGTAGGGTTCAAGGGAATGGTATGCTCTGCGATTTCCCTATCTATTCCAGGCATGTCCTTGTATGACCAAGCAAACACATCTTTGAATTCTTTGATCGTCGATATAAGGGTCGATCCCTCTTCTGGATTTAGAGTTAAGCCAATTTTGACTTCTCTCTTATTTTCGTTAGTTCCTATATTAACTATTTCAGTTTCTTCAACAATAGGGTTCTTTAGTTCTCGTTCATTCATTAGTTCAACAAATTTATTAATGTTATCATCTTCATTAGATTGATTGATATAGCATTCGAAAGATTCAAGAGAAGGCAAATACTCGAAAATAGAGCTCATATTATTAAAATCAAAAGAGAGTACATCAAGAGAAGAATCCTTTTTGGGATCTTCGTCCTTAGAACTAGAAAATAAAGACTTAGTAATGGCCACAAGGCCTAAATTTTCAGCTTCCCTAGAATCTATAATAGATTCATCGTCTGATTCTTCAAACATCTTCCCTTCGCATGTGACGATTTCTAGTTTATCGCCTTTGTGATTGGTCCATTTGAAAGATTTCCTCCATCCATGCTCGAAAGTTTTGTTTGAAGGGGTGATCAACAAGGTTGGGTCAAAAGCTTCATCTTGAATGACATTTTTATTGGTAATTGTTGCGACATGATTTTGCTCTAGTCCAAATAGCAAGTTAAATGCTTGCCCATCATAGCACCCTAGTGTTGGGTGTTTTGATTTAACGATACTAAGATCGTCATCCAAGAAGTAGTAATCATGAAATATTTCAAATCCAGGCTTCTTGATTCCTTCCAAAACTAAGGGTTCCGGAAAGTCGTAGCATGGGTAATCTTCTCCCTCCCTATGAATTGTCCATTAAGGGTTTGTTGATATGATGGGAGTAGAGTGGTTATCCCTTTCTTATTATTGTCTCTACCTGCTTTGTTTTTTGCATCGTGAGACTCCAATTCTTCTTTGGTTGGTTTATATCCCAATCCAAAGGAGAAGCTTTTCTTTGAGATAGGATGTAAGAGAGATTTCTTCATTCCTATTCCCAAAGGCATCCTAGAAGAGTAACTACTCTTAAGGAAGATGTTGTTTACTATCCGAGTGGAATATGGATCAAGCTTGAATTGTTCTTCAAAATCTTCTTCCATTTCAATTGTGAAGATTAGCTCCACGGCGAATCCCCATATGTCCTCTTCATCATTATCATGGTGTATTTCTAAGAGTGATTGATCATTTATTGCTATTTTGAGTGGAGATGCATGTATAGTCATAGGAAACCCTTGATAGTTCAACCTAATCATTTGATGAAGTGAGGATGGTATTGCACCAAGCTCATGTATCCAAGGACGTCCAAGTAAAAGGTTGAATGTAGGTTTTATGTCCAAAACATGGAATTCAACCATCTTTTGAATTGGGCCTGTGGTAATTGGTAGCTTAATAGTTTCACACACCGATCTTCTCGAATTGTCATAGGCCCTAATTCTTTGTTTTGTTGATTGGAAATATTTTTCTGGATTTAGGCCTAAGTATTTTGCCATTCGTAATGGGCATACGTTTACAGTTGACCCATTGTCTACCAAAGTTAGAGGGATATTGTATCCCTTGCATCCCACAGTTAAGTATAACGCATTTTTGTGGATAGTGTCTTTTAAAGGCAAATCATCATTAGTAAAAATGATTGACTTGTCGGATTTCTCGCTAGTAAGCAAGCTTGGGGTTGTGTTTGTGCTTACAGACAAAGCCGTTAAACAATTCATGAGAGAATTCCTATGTTCTTTAGAAGTACTTAGGAGTTCCCAAATGCTAACATTCGCCTTGGATTGACGAAGTTGTTTGACCGATAAATCTTCCACTTCAAGTGCAGGTGGTATTGTATTTTGTGTTTGACCTTGAGTTTGATTTTGTGTGGTTGAAGATCCATTTGGTGGTGGTGCTTGGTAGACTCGCCCAGAACGAGTTAAATGATCTATCTCATTTGGGTTAGTCATAGGATTCATAAACCAACTTTATTCAATAGGCTTTGGATGTGCCTCCATTTCAAGATGTTCCATGAGTTGTGCTTGATGTCATTGTTCATCCAAGGAGAGATTCGACGAATCTTGCAATTTCCCCAAGAAATAATCTCAATCAAGCATTCCATTTGTTTCATTTTGCAAACAAGATGGAGGTGGGACGGTGGCATACTTAGAGACATATAAGTCTTGAAAGTCGTCGTCCCATAGTCCACATACTTCATTAGTTGCCCCTATGAGTATTGTGGATAGAGGTTCTCCTATAGGTGTGATATAGTCCAAAGGATTGAACGTATCACTTCCCATATGGTCTTCATCAATGTGAAACACCCTAGGGGGATGCATTATTGTTAGGTTTAGGCATGGGAATTCTCCCATCGTCTACTAAATCTTGTATTTTGTGCTTTAAAACAAAGCAACGTTCAGTATTGTGTCCAACGCCTCTATGATAAGCACAATAAGCACTACCAGTCCATTGAGGAAACCTCTTTTCTAGTGGAGTGGGTGATGTTGGTCCTGTTGGCGCAAGTAAGCCTTTTTCATTTAATTTTTCTAACAATTCTTTATAGCTTATAGGAAATGGAGTAAATTTTCTCTCTTTTGTCCATCTTTTTCTAAGATCATCATAATGATTTGTGTTATTGTATTGCGTGGAAGTCGCAAATACATCAATATAGGATGATGCATTATCATTCCCCTACTTATAGTTATTCTTAGGTTGATGATGATAATGAAGTTTGTTTGCTTTTACTTTAGCAAGATCATCTTCAATCCTAGTAGCCACATAATAGACCTTTTGAAAAGTGTCTAGATTAAGGTAACGTAGATGTTTGTTGTACTTTTCATGACAGTTGTCAATGAATTTTTGTACTAACTCGAGTTCAGGAGGCCTTTGGGCAAGGTGGGCCGCCTTTTCTCGCCATCTACCATAGAAAGAAAGGAATCCTTCATCGTCGCCTTGCTTAAGCATCTCGAGTTCACGTAAAGTTAACTTGAACTCTACGTTGCTCTCGTATTAGGTGATGAAAGCCGAAACCACATCTTCCCATGTCGCTTTAAATTTTGGATCTAGCCCATAGTAATACTCTCTCGCGGTTAGGTTTATTGATAAAGGGAAAGTCAAAGCATAAAGCTTAGGATCAACACCCTTTAATGCCATAGTGGCAGTAAAAAACATTAAATGATTTTGTGGATTATTGGTCACCTTAAATATTGGCAAGTCTTTAGCTACAAACTTTTCTAGTAAAGCAAGTCCTGGGGGAGGAGTAACCTTTTTTTGCGTCAAAGTACTTGTTCCCCATTGTAGAACGAACAACTAGCTTCTCCAACGACTTTTCTTTGATGGATAATTGCTCCATCTTTTCTTGTAAGGCTAAAGTTTAAGCTTTTTTCTTTTCAGCATTTTCCATCTTCTTAATTCTTCTCTCCTCAGCCTCTTGAGCCTTTTCCTCTCTCAAACGAAGAATCTCTTGTTGTAGTTCTTCGACGGTTGGCATTGTTGTTGGACTTGGATTAAATGTCAAAGGAAAGTGGTTTGAAAGGGGTTGATATTTGGGTGGTAAACGTAGAATGCGAGTGCCCGGGGGTCCTCTCTCCCAAGCTTGAAAACCGGCCCTACACTACAAGAAAATAACCTTTTTCGTAGCGATTATTTTAACCTCTAGTATCGATTGTAATTGCAACAAAAAGCTTTCCCAACGAATGGTCATTCGATACAATATCCCCCGTTGCCTTAGCCTTTAGTAGTGGTTTTCAATATCGCTGGGGTTGGCCTCCATAATCGATACGAAAAACTACATCCAATTGTGGTGATTGTTGTAGCGATTACAATCGCTATAAATGTTTAACTCATTTTCTTCAAAAAAAAAAAAAAACGTGCGTATGATCTTTAAAAGATTCGAACATGCAACCTCAAAATCTTATATTAAATGTTTCACCAATAAGCTATGACATATTTTATGTATTCTTTGTCAAACAATATTTATATATCTAGTGTTGAAAAGGCTTTTCGTATCGATTTTTAGGATTTAGTGGCGATTGTAAATGATACGATTTCTCAAAATTATATAAATGTGTAAAAATAGTGTGGATATGTATTATTATGTTTTCCGTATTGATTTTATATGGGAAAACCATGGCGATTGTAAAAATGATACGACATCCTTAATTATTTCACAAACATACTTGCATATTGTAGCGAATGTACAATTGCTACAAAATAATCGCTACGAAAAGAGATTTGTCTTGTAGTGCTAAAGGAGTACGAAAGGATAAGTAAATCGATACGCTTGTTTAAAATGAAAAAGAAGCAAAATATATTCAAACGGATAACATCGCCCTTAACAATTCTTCAATGAAGATATTGTTCGGACGAGTCAATTTGCATTGTTTTTTGAGAAATTAAAACTGACTCGTCTAGTGGGCGCGCGCAACGAAATTACTTGCGCTAGGAGGGGTCGCGCAACTTCTTGAGTTGCGTGCGCCACCTGCTCGTGTTTTTATTTTTAAATTCGAGCGTGTTTTTTATTTATCATCGTGTTTTTTTTATTCGATTTTTTTTACTTGACTTTCTTTTTATGTTATCCTTTGAATATGACGCTAAATCACGAAGAGACAACTTCGTAATTGGGAACCTAGACCAAACAAAAAAAAAAAAAAAACAAAAAAAGACTATCCTAGCACGTTCCGCATAGTCACATAATCACATAAGCATGTCATAAGTCAAGATTCACACAATGCTGTTCTAAGGTCAAAAAAGGCTTGGGTGTCCAAAGGTACCATATCTTAAGAAACGACGCATAAACCAATCACTTAACATGTTGACTAATGACATCGCCCTCCCAACATTTTGTTGGTGATATGGGTGGGATGATTGTTATTGATTTTGGGATAGATGCCGAGTGTTGGCGACCCCTAGTCAATGAGCCAATCCCCAATGGTTTAAGTGTTCTATGCTTATGCATGAAGTTGCTTGTTTGGAATTTACTATCGTGCAAAAGGAAGATATTATGCGTTCAAGTCACGCTCTCTAACTAGAGATTATCCAAGTTAATTCTCGTTACAACCCATAGGCAACCTAGTGTTGGATACCTTGGACCATAACTACAAAGTAATCATGTAACCTCTAACTCCCTAGTGGAGTCGCCACTGTAAGGAGGGTGATCCCATTGTAAGGGGTACTCTCCTTAAATGCCCTTGGCCACTTAAAAACCTAGGACTTTACACTTTTAAGGTGTAGCAGGATTTGAATTTCTGACTGTTTGGGGGACCTTGAATTAGAAGTTATTATATCATTACGTTTTTTTTTAAGAAACAAGTAGGAGTCGCCAATGAGTTTTGGGAAAAACTCATAAACCTCGTTCACGCTTTTCTTCCATGTAAAGGTCATGGAATAATTAGCACGAATCATAAGTTTACCCATGCCCAAACTGATCTATAAACCAGAAATGAGTTCGGGAGCGAGGGTACTAAAATAAGGTTCCTTTTAGAGGGGAATTGTCATCCTAGCCCTAGTGCGGCCTCTACTAGCTCTTCCTTTTTTACAATTTCATCACTAAACAATATATGCAACGCGATACCTAAAACTATGTTAGTTGATTTTATTTACAAACATTAATTCACGTAGGAAGTACATCGTAATGTCGTTATTCTTATTTAATTAAATTCGTGAAAAGGACAAGAAAAATGAACAAGATTCGCCTTGGCTTAAGTGATCAACCAACAATTATTTAATTCAATTCTAATCTTTATTTAACGCAAGATACTATGTGGAATTGATTAAGTAATTATTTTAAAGGTGATCAAACAACATTAATTAATTAACTAAAGTCCTTTTAAACAAGAAAATAAAGGTGATTTAACTAAGTGCTCGGGAATTTACCACTTCTCTTTGCTAGATCTCCGTTTAGAACACTTATGGACTCCTTCTTGTTGGGGAACCTCCAACGTAGTAACAAGATATCGAAAGGGTGAGTGTTTAAGACAAGAGGGCTAGGTTTCACAAGTTCACAAGTTATTTTGCCAGAGTTTTAGGTTAATTTTCTGTCTGTTTAAGCCTCGGTTTAAGCTCATATTTTTAGGGAATGATTAGGTTTAGCGTTTAGAGCATTCTGCCGCATCAGGTGTTGAGCTTTATGGTAAGATTCAATTTTTTATTTTCTGTATAATTCCGAATAATTCTGAATCTTCCACATCGCAACTCTAAAAGTTGTGCGGTGTGTCGCGCGCGACTGAATTAGTTGTGCACGGAAGCCTAGCGCGACTCTTTGAGATGCGCGTGGCTTTTCCAGCGGCAGCACTAAGATTTAACCTAGGTGCTCCTAAATCTGTCATTATTAGGGTTTAAGCACAGACATAAGCCTAATTATGATCAGGTTTAGTTAATTGGACCTTTGTTTTGGCTTTTTCTTTAGTTTGGGCTAGTCATTTGTGTTTTGTGGCTTAACCAGTTATCCATAAGTATTCTCCACTTCGATCCAACACAAAGATGGATTTATTTATCGTCATTGCACTTCCTGTCAAGACAGGAGGCCAAAAGTAGATGTCTACAGGTAGGATTATGGTTTTGAACATTCTGCCCCAGCAGGTGTCGAGCGCAACAAGATTAGTTGCGCGCGGCATCCCAGCGCAAGTGATTTGGTTGCGCTAAGAGTGTCTTGCGCGCGGCATTATAGTAAGATTCGATTCTATATTTTCATAAAATTCTGAATCTTCCGTGAGCACATCCCTAAAGGTTGCGCTGAGTGTCGCGCACAACTAAATTAGTTGCGCGCGCTTCCTCAGCGCGACTGATTGAGATGCGCGCGGATTTTCCTGCGGCAACATTAAATTTTAACCTAGGCGCTCCTAAATCCGTCATTATTGGGTTTTAAGCACGGGCTTAAGCCTAATAGTGATCGGATTTAGTTATTTGAACCTCATTTAGCTTTGCTTTTTTTAGTTTGGGCTAGTTTTTGTGTTTTGTGGCTTAACCAGTTATCCATAAGCATTCTCCACTTCAATCTAACACAAAGATGGTTTTATTTATCGTCATTCCACTTCCTGTCGGGACAAGAGGCCAAAAGTATATGTGTACAGTTAGACCCCACTTTAATCGAGTCTAGAATAGACGATGATCAAAGTAGTCAAGGAAATAAATCCGAGGCTCATTCTGTGAAGTTCTCATAGAATAGAGAATCTTTCATAAATGTTAAGGATGCGAAAACGATCCTTGGTTCGCTAAGTGTTCGAATCAAGTAGCCATTAAGGCTGGGAAAAGTTTTTCCTAGTCTTAACACGTTTCCTAGTCTTAACACGCTAAAGAATCTAGATTGATCCTTTCCAATTGTAGAACGCTTTTACAAGTAAAGGTATTCTGGGTGATGTCAAGTCATGAGAAGAGATTGGTTTTAAAAAAGAATAAAAGGGGATGATTTCCTCTCAATCGTGTCATCGTTGGTCTAAAGACCCTCGATATGTCATTGAAACTTTAGCATGACTTTAAAAAATTATAAAGATGAAAAAAGGGTTTTTCGGTATTCGAGCCAAAATGGTCTGGTATTCGAGCCGGATGTCCACAAGATAGAAATACATATCTCAAGATTGGAGGCATATATCCAAATCCAATGAGAGGGAAGAAAGTCAGCAACTCTCTTAGCAGTTTTGTCCACAAGATGAGTACACGTGTCTCAGGACTGGGGGCACGTGACTACATAGGCGCGACATCGTATCGTTGCTTCTTTATACAGGGGGTGCACGGGCACCCTAACTGTCCGGTAAGCTAGTAAGCTCACTAACTACCGTATTTGCTTCCAATCAAGAATCTGTTCCTGATGGTTCGGCGTGCCTGTCGACTCGTGAGCTAACGCCTAAAGTAATCCTCCACCTTTTTGTTCTAAGAGGTGGATCTCGCAAAGCTTGAGCTGAAGTAAAATTTTACACAACACCTACGCCGTACAATTTTACGCCATACGATAAGCCTTTTGCATTTTTATGCTGCATGAGAACGCCTTCCTTTTTGCTTCGGGCGTGAAAAAAGAAGAAAAGACGAACATTTGTAACGTCAGTAAAGTAAAATGACAAACCTGTCTATGGGTGCTTTTACGTAAAGCACCACCACGGAACGTCTTAAGACACTCTTACGAAAAGCGTTCAAAACATATGCTTAGGGAAGGCACAAAGCACGGTGTGCATGCAAGAATGATGCAAAAAAAACTAACAGAGAAGAAAACAAACTACAAAATGCAAATCAATTTAAAAGATTTTGATAATTTGCGCACCATTACGTCTAATAACGAGCAAAAAACGTTGAAAAATGATCAAACGGATCGAAATCAGGATTCCGGTCATTTTAGTGACTTGTATCCGCCTGCAACTCAAAGGGTCGCGTTGGCCAAGCGCGCACATCATTCTGAGTTGATTTTTGTGATTTTGAAGTACAATCCCTTGAATGCTTAGTTAAAACTGGTATAGGATGGCTTTTGTGGGTGTTAGAAGCCCCCATTTACTGAGTTTAACTGCAGGTATCGTTGCCCCCAAGTATGGGTGGCATTCGATTTTCATGTTTTTCCCTATTGGCGGCCGTTATGCTACCGAAATGGGTGTATAATACGTATATTAGCTTAGTTTAGGAAAGAAAGTAAACTAACAAAGAAACTTTATCCATAATAGCATGGATTCGCCTCCATTCGTCGATACTGAGGAGATTCTAGAGGGTCCTGACGAGGCGGTTCGCCCTCGAAAGAGGGTGACCCGTCCTCGAGATGAGGTTTAGGAGCGACGCGTCGCAGCTGATCGACGTAGCCAGGAGAATGTGGTTTGGGAGGCTCCTCCCAAATGGGACCCTAGGGTCCTTAAGTGGGACCCAGACCATCATGACTCGATCAGAGGGTGGCGTGGCATCGTGAGTTCTTTGCGCCTTTGTTTTTCTCTTTTCCTTTGTTTTTTCTCCTTTAAAACCATAACCATTTTTTTATTATTATTATTTTTTTCTTTAGAGTGAGCCTAGCATGCGTCTGTACGGCTCTAGTGACCTGCGAGCCCGTTTTGCGAGTTTGCCCGAGGTGGAAAAGGAGATCGTGAAGCTTTCGGGGATCAGCTCCTAGCTGGCAGCTCTTTGGGATTTATCGAGTTCGCCTACGTCGTCAGCTTTCCTCCGTGGATTGCTGGAGTTTTGGTGGGATTCCACCAACACTATCCATGGGGAGAGATGACAGTTACTCCTTTCGATTTCTCTATGATTAAGGGTTTTCCTTTTGGAGGTGAGCCCGTAGCCATAGAGATCGTTAAGGGGTCAGACGAGAGACTGCGCGACCTTGAGGGAGACCGTCTCGCCGCGGCCCTTCACGCGTATGCGCAGTCTTGTTCGTACTCGGTTCTTGCCGACGAGTTGTTAGCTGACGAGCTTGATCGGCAGTGTACACCTGAGCAGCTAGCTCGGATATACATTGCTCACATTCTTTCCATCACTATCTTGAGTGATCGAGGAGAATGTTTCGCTATTGGGTTACTTATTTGCCTCAGTGATTTTGGGCAAGTAGGTAACCTGAGTTGGGCGGAGGTGTCGTATGCCCGTATGCTTACATATATGGGCAAGGCGACCCGAGTGATGGATTTTGCGGCAGCTACTAAGGTGCCTCGGATCTCCCTTAGATGGCACGATCGTATCCTTGAGGTATGTACTTTGAGCCTTTTCAATTATTATTTTTGCTTTTCTCCTTTAAGCATATCATTTTTCGGTTTTAGGCTTAGGGATACTCGTACCTGCCTTTCTTAGGACCCAGGATGCTTGGGGCTGCTCGTTTTCCTATCAGCCGTCGATTGGTTACGATTAAGAAGAGACGAGCCACTTATGCCGGCGACTTTCGCCAGAAGATTTCGGCGACTCATGCGTCGGTGAGTATTCCAACTACATGTGCATCTTTTGATTTTTTTATTATTTATTTTCTGATGATTTTTCATATGGTTGTGTTTATAGATCGATCTCCGTCCTTAGAGCTTGATCGTTGGAGTCTCTGAGGTTGTTCGGTCTGGCATAATTCGTTACCGTTTCCGGGCCCTTTATCATGGACTTCCAGTCTTCAGAGGACAAACGCTTGGTTTTTGGCAAGCGTGTTCTCTGGCAGTCTGCATCTGAGGAGCCCAGGGTTCCCGTGTATCCTCCAATCCGGATGTTACGGATTTGCTGTCTACCGAGGAGCGAGCTCAGGCAATCCTAGGTTATCCAGCGGAGCAGCTGGTGTTGTCGGATGCATCGTATCCGACTCTCATTGCATCCAGGCTGACTCCTTTCCCAGCTTTTGTTCCGGTTAGTACTTTAACTCTCTTTTGTTATTTATATTTATTTATTTCGGAACTTTTAACCCTTTTATTGTATTATTTTTGAGCGGGTTGAGCTAGGCGGTTGGGTGCCTCCTTAGCAGAGATCACGTATACCGATGTCGTTGGGTCGGTAATTCATGAGATCCTTCCAACAGCGGAGGATGAGGAGGGGATGTCGTTTGTTCCTGAGATGGTTGAGTCGATATGTTCCTTATGCATATGTATTTATATATTTTCATATACATTTTTGCTAACTGTCCTTGTATTTTGGAACAGGTTCCGCGAGAGACCGTGAACGGCATGGTGAGGACTTTGCGCGCTTTCCGAGCTGCTTATCGCAGAGCTCTCAACACTTTGTCATGCCGTGATCATCGGATGGTCGCGGTAAGTTTATTATATATTTATTTCTTTTAACGAAGTTATCACACATGTTATGTATTAATCTTCGTTCGGATTTTGCAGGATGTGCAGCAGTCGTGTGGAAGTCGCCGAGCATCCTGACCTCATTTGTACACTCATTTTTTGATTAGGAAACAAATGTATATTTTTTTGTTGTACAAATGACATTTTTTTGTGTATATATGTCATTTTCTTTTGTTTCCATGTATACATTTTTTTATTATTTTTTTACCTTTTTCTTCTTTTTTTATTTTTATATATAAAAATTTGCAAAAAATTTCTTGCAAAAATTTTCTGAGAGAGGAAAGGGTTCCCGAATTACCCCCCCTCGAAAAAAATAACAAAAAGGAAACAAAGGAATAGGAAAAAGAAAGGAAAAAAAGGAAAGAAGAAAAGAAAAAAGTAAAGGAAAATAAAAAAGAAAATATTAAGGAAAAGGACACAAAGGTTAGTAAAAGGTAAGCGTATAATTTGTCTTAAGATCTTTTGGGATTCCGTCATTATGTAGTCTAAAATACAGAAATAATCCTAACTCACATGTCGCGACAGAGCAGACGCGCGCAATTGTAGGAGTTGCGCGCGGCTCTCGCGTGCATGTGAACTGGTTGCGCGCGTACATTGCACGCAACACCTGCTGGTGAACTTTCCTTCGAGCGAAAATTGCCAAAATTTTGCCCCTGTTGGGTCTATTTAAGCGTGGTTTCGTGTAGGCTTTTAAGTATCTCGCATACATTCGCTTAGTAATAAGAATCTAAAAAGAATTAATGTCTCTAAATTCTCTCTCTTTTTTTTAATTTGAACAATGGTGAAAACCTTTGAACAACATTTGAAGCAATGGGTCACTTCTCTCTCAACCGAGGACAAACTAGCTTTCAAAATTTACCACCTAGACCCTTTATTGAACTATATGCAATTAGTGATTAATTTTGATTTTCTTCATGCCGCCGTCAACCATTGGGACTCTAACCATCATCTTTTCTTGTTTAAAGGGGACGAGATTGTCCCTCTTCCTGGTGAGTTTAAGGCCTTGCTAGCCTTCCCTACAAATACTCTCCCTGTGACCTATGCGCCTACCTTGTCGGATTTCAAACCTATATTCCAAAGATTTTTTGGTTTGTCTGACAATGATATGACTAACATTGGAAGTGAAGAAGGCGTGAATTTGATCCAATTTATTAAACACTTCATCACCCCTCATGACAACATGACTAAACAACGCTTTAAAATTCGTTCTTTATGGTATTGTCTTGTTGTTAACTGTTTACTCAGGACATGCAAAGATTATGGAGATTATTCCATGGTGTCCATAGTAGAGCAAATATAGGGATGTCCTTCACCGTCACCAAACCCGCGCAACAAGGTGTGAAAATCAAAGAACCTTCACCAAATACTCGCAAGAAAGCTCCAATCGTCAAAGGGAAAGGAAAACAGGTTGCAAAGGCCCCAATCCCTAAATTGAAGAATAATGTTTGGGCGAAAAAGAAGAGTGTAGGGGAAAGCTCCAAGGCTTCTGAAAATACTGCGATGGAAACTACTTCTCCATCATCCGTGACAATCGAGGAAAAAGTAAACCTTAGAGTGTTACACAATTTTATCATTAGTTTTATTTGAATAAAGTGTAATCACTACTATGTTTTTTTTTTTTTTTTTTGCTTTTGTCATTTACTATCTAATTCAATAATGTCTCTCTCTTTTGGATTTAGGATGAAATAAAAAATGAGCATATTATTTTTTTAATTTGATATGACCAAATCATAAAGATTGCTTACGTATTCGTAATACGAAATTAGGTCTTTACGTAGTTTTAAAAAAAAATTTAAAATTAATTTTTTTTTTATTTTTTTTCTTTAATCTCTTGAATATAAATTATATGAAAAAAATTAATCAAACTTTGTTAAAAAAAATTCAAATCAAAGTTTAATTTTTTTTATTTTCCGAGTATATGCTATATTTAAGAAACGCCCTCCTTTTGTCGCAAGTAAAAGTCGAAACTTTTTCAAGCGTAAAAAAAATTCGGGTTCGTAGTTTATCGTCAGGTGGCGCGCGCAACATCCGAGGTTGCGCGAGCCTATCGCACGCAACAAAATTTGTTGCACGATATCCGCGCGCAACTATTCTAGTTGCGCACGACACCGGTGCTACAAGTATTAAATTTTTTTTTTGCATTATTACCCCCTAAGTGTGAAGAGTTTTTTGTGATGTTCGAAAAAATCTGAACACTTAGAATGATCTTATTAATTTTAAATTACCCCCAAAGTGTTATGTGGTTTGCCGTGTTATTCGGTAAAGTGCATAACACCTAGAATCGTTGGATTGAATACTAAAAATGATTTATTTAATGAATGAACGAGTTTATCCGGGTTTCATATGTAATATTTTTTAAGTCGATCAATGTTTATTAATTGGCGAATTTCATCTCCTCCAATATCCATTAATCTGACGACTCCTCCTAATAGGATTTTAATTACACGGTAGGGACCTATCCAATTAGGCTTGAATTTCCCTCTTGGATTGGTTGGTGGACCCTTAACCTCCTTTAGTACAAAGTCACCTTCTTTGATATTTCTGGGTTTTACCCTTTTATTAAAATGACGCGCAATGTGCCGTTGGTAGACTTGTACATGATGCAAAGCTCTTAATCGTCGTTCATCAAGGAATAAAAGCTCTTCATACCTTGCTCTTACCTATTCAGCTTCCGGTAGCTTACTTTCGAGTACGATGCGTAGGGATGGTATTTCTAGTTCGATTGGTTGAACTCCGTCCATTCCAAAAACTAAGGAGTATGGATTTACCCCTATTGATGTTCGTATGGATGTTCTATAACCCCATAAGCGAAGTGTAGTTTATTCAGCCAGTGTTTATATTTTTCTGCCATTTTCTTAATGATGACTGTTATGTTTTTGTTTGTCGATTCTACACCTCTATTCATTTGAGGTTTGTATGGAGATGAGTGATGATGTTTTACTTTATAACGAGTTAAGAGGGTCTTAACTTCAGCTTTGAATTGAGATCCCTAATCACTAATTACTTCATGTGGAACTCCATATCTACAAAATATGTTTCGTTTGAGAAACTTTGCGACATGTTTAGAAGTGATATTCACGTAAGAAGCAGCCTTAATCCACTTGGTAAAGTAATCGATGGCTACTTATACATACTCGTGCCCTCCATCTCCTGTTGGAGAAATTTTACCAATTATGTCAATTCCCCAAGTTGAAAAAGGCCAAGGGTCCTTAAGTGAGGTTGTATAGTTTGGATGGTGGGAAGTGTTGTAAATTAGCGAATATTTGGCACTCTGAACATTTTTTGGCATATTGTATGCAATCATGTTCCATAGTGGACCAATAGTACCCTTATCGTGAAATTATCTTTGCAAGCATTTTACCATTCATGTGAGGTCCATAAACACCTTTGTGAGTATCTTCCATAAGGCGTGTGGATTCGGGTTGGTCTATGCATGATAAGCTTTGACCATTAGGTCTTTTTTTGCATAGTTGACCGTTTACTAGACCGTATTGTGCCACAAGTATTCTTAAGGCTCGTTGGTCTTTCGATGAAGTATTTTCTGGGTATGTTCCATGGGTTATATATATGAGGATATGATCATACCATGGATTATCTCCTTCAATGTCATTTATTTCCTCTATTGCATTGCAATATGCTGGTTCTTCTCTTTTATCAACGCATAATGGCATCATATTTAAGTGATCTGGAATGTTGATCATTGAAGCTAATTTTGCTAGCGCATCGGCATATAGATTATCATCCCTTGGGAGATATTTAAAATCAATATGTTCAAAATGCTCGATGAGTTGCTCTAGGTGTGCTGGGTATAATATCATTTTGGAGTTCTTTATTTTCCATTTTTTCAGTATATAATTTATAATCAAACTAGAATCTCCATATACTTCTAATTTTAGCACACCTATGCTAGCGGCTGCTTCTAATCCAATAATGCACGCTTCACATTCTGCGGCATTATTAGTAACCTCAAAGTCTAATTTGACAGAGATTGGAGTATGTGCTCCCTCTGGACTTATGAGTAACACCCCTATGCCAGATCCTTTTTTATTGGACACACCGTCGAAGTACATTACCCATTTGTCATCTTGTGTCATGAGAATCTCTTCATCCGGAAGATGAGTAGTTTTTGCATGACTTGTTTGAATTAGATGTTGGCCTAGGAAATCAGAAACCACTTTTCCTTTCATTGACTTTTTCAGGAATATATTTAGCTCGAATTCGGCAAAAATCACCAACCACTTGGATATCCTTCCTTGTATAGGTGGTTGTTCAAACAAATACTTTATCCAATTTTGTTGAGAAATTACATGAGTGGTGTGTAGTAGCATATAATGTCGTAATTTTTTAGTTGCCCACACTAATGCTAGACTCGTTTTTTCCAAGGTGCTATATTTTGTTTCATATTGAATGAACTTTTTACTTATGTAATATATTGCATGCTCAACTTTTTATACCTCTTGTGCTAACATGGCGCCTGTGGCCGTGTCTGTAACGGTGATGTATAGCCTAAGAGGTAGTTTGGATACTAGTGGTGCTAAAATTGGTGGACTTTTGAGATAATATTTGATTTTCTCAAAGGCCTTTTGGCATTGATCGTCCCATTCATGTTTTTCCTCTTTTTCAGTTTTTAAAATTTTGGCTCCCATAGTCAATTTGTTGATAAATCGACTAATGTACTGTAGTTTGCAAAGGAACCCCCTAATTTCTTTTTCTGTTTAAGGGGGAGGCATGTCAACAATTGCCTTTATTTTAAAGGGATCGATCTCAATACCACGTGTGCTCACTATGTATCCGAGTAACTTGCCGGAAGTTACTCCGAAGGTGCATTTTTGTGGATTCAATCGCATTTTGTATTCTGCGAGCGAAAAATTGGCGTAAAGCTTTTATATGTCCCATTCTATCTTTGGACTTTACCATCATATCATCCACATACACTTCTATTTCTTTATGCATCATACGTACAAGAGAGTCGTAACCGTTCTTTGGTACGTAGCTCCAGCATTTTTTAAACCAAATGGCATGACCGTGTATCAATATGTACCCTAAGGGGTAATAAAGCATGTCTTTTCTTCGTCTTATTTTGCCATTAAAATTTGGTTGTGACCTGCGTATCCATCCATAAAAGATAACATCGCATGTTTAGCCGTGTTATCTACCAATATATCAATATGTGGCAAAGGAAAATCGTATTTAGGGATACCTTATAAAGGTCCCTAAAATTGACACACATGCAAACTCGTCCATCCTTTTTAGGGACTGGGACGATGTTTGTCACCCATTCAAGGTAATTACATACGCAAATGAAACCTGCGTCCAATTGTTTTTGTACTTCTTCTTTTATTTTTAATGCGACATCAGGTTTCATTCGTCGAAGTTTTTGTTTTACAGGTTTAGAGGTAGGGTTCAAGGGAATGGTATGTTCCGCAATTTCCCTATCTATTCCAGGCATGTCCTTTTATGACCAAGTAAACACGTTTTCGAATTCTTTGAGCGTCGATATGAGGGTCGATCGCTCTTTCGAATTTAGAGTTAAGCCAATTTTGACTTCTCTTTTGTTTTCATTGGTTTCTATATTGACTATTTCAGTTTCTTCAATGATAGGGTTCTTTTGTTCTCGTTCATTCATTAGTTCAACCAATTTATTAATGTCATCATCTTTATTAGATTGATTGTTAAAGCATTTGAAAGATTAAAGAGAAGGCATATACTCGAAAATAAAGCTCATATTATTAAATTCAAAAGAGAGTACATCAAGAGAAGAATCCTTTTTAGGATCCTTGTCCTTAGAACTAGAAAATAAAGATTTAGTAATGGACACAAGGCCTAAATTTTCATCTTCCCTAGAGTCTATACTAAATTCATCGTCTGATTCTTCAAACATCTTCCCTTTGCCTATGATGATCTCCAATTTATCGCCTTCGTGATTGGTCCATTTGAAAGATTTCCTCCATCCCCGCTCAAAGGTTTCATTAGAAGGGGTGATCAACGAGGTTGGGTCAAAAACTTCATCTTGAATGGCATTCTGATTGGTCATTGTAGCGACATGATTTTGCTCTAATCCAAATAGCAAGTTTAAATGCTTACCCATCATAGCACCCTCGAGTTGGGCGTTTTGATTCAACGATTTTAAGATCGTCATTCAAGAAGTAGCGATTGTGGAATATTTTGAATCCAGGCTTCTTGATTCCTTCTAGAACTAATGGTTTTGGAAAGTCGTAACATGGGTAATCTTCTCCCTCCCTAATGAATTGTCCATTAAGGGTTCGTTGGTGGGATGGGAGTGAAGTGACTATCCCTTTCTTGTTGTTGTCTCTACGTGTTTTGTTTTTTGCGTCGTGAGACTCTAGTTCTTCTTTGGTTGGTTTATATCCCAATCTAAAGGAGAAACTTTTCTTTGGGATAGGAAGTAAGAGATATTTCTTCATTCCTATTCCCAAAGGCATCCCAGGAAAGTAGCTACTCTTGAATAAGATGAAGTTTACTATCTTGGTGGAATATGGATAAAGATTGAATGATTATTCAAGGCTTTCTTCCATTTCAATTGTGTAGATTGGCTTTGCGGCAAATCCCCACATGTCGTCTTCATCATTATCATGGTTTATTTCGAAAAGTGATTGGTCATTTATGGCTATTTTGAGTGGAGAAACATGTATAGTCATAGGAAGCCCTTGATAGTTTAACCTAATCATTTGATGAAGTGAGGATGGTATTGCACCAAGCTCATGTATCCAAGGACGTCCAAGTAGAAGGTTTAATGTAGGTTTAATGTCCATAACATGGAATTCAACCATCTTTTGAATTGGGCCTGTGGTAACTGGTAGCTTAACAATTCAACACACTTGTAGACACCTAAAAATGTCTCCCCAAAACCAAACTCGATGAAGAACACCTTTCACCGCCATTATTGGTCGGGTTGAGTATTTAATCTTTGGAGTGCTTAAATCCATGTTATATCCAATACATTTCATAAATCAATCCATTTCCTAGCTCATTTCCCTAAAACATAACTTGTTATCCACTTTTTATGTCCACGTCGCAAAACCGAGCTGAACTTATTTTATGGCTAAATAATTTTGATCCAATTATTATTTGGTTGGATAGGAATTTCAATAATATTTCCAACCATATATCATAAGCCCAATTCCGAGCTATAACAAAAAAGATATGAGCAAAACACCAAACTTCCACTAAAACGGTCATATCTTAAAATCTACAAATCATTTTTACCTGATTCTAATTGGGTTGGAAATTAAAATTGATAATCTTTGCAATGATATATTATATTTCTTATTCCAAGTTACGGATCAAAAGTTATAATGATTTTAAAAACAGGTAAAAAACTGGAATCTCCGCGCAAAGTGCAAAAGCACCGTGTCACGGCGCCTAATGACGTGGTACGGTGCCTGGTGCCGTGACACGTTACTAAACATCGAGTGAAGGTGCTACTTTAGAAGCTTTTTTGCGTCAAATTCCACCGTGGCATGGTACTTGTTGCCGTGACACGGTACCTGCTGCCGTGACACGGTATTTCTCACCGTGTCACGGTGCTTTTTTCGTGTAATTTCCGCATGTTCCCATACCGTGACACGGTGTACTGTACCGTGCCATGGTGGACACTTCCGTGTCACGGTACGTGTGCCATGTCATGGAATTTTCTCGTGTTTTTTCCGCGTAAACCCTACACTCGTTTTCACTTCCCGTAGGTCAAATATTTCCCGCCTCGCACTGTTTTCCACCATGTCACGGGAGTGTTCCCCGTCTGACAGTGCCTTGCACCATGTCCCGGTGTTCTCTGCCGTGTCACGGTGTTAATTTTTAGGGTTTTTATCTTTTTAGGGTTCCGTGTGTTCCCTCTGCTCATTTTCCCTATAAATAAGATCCTCATTTCTGCAGTTCGGGACATGAAATCCTTCTCTCTTTCTCTCTTTTACACCAAAAATCACTCTCTTCTCTCTTTCTCACATATTCTAAGCCTTAAACCTATATTTATAGTTACACCATTCTTCCCTTAAGCACTCCAAGGAGTCCATACGACACTCGAGGTTCCGTCCTTAAACCAAGGCGTAAAGGTACAAATAACTTAGGGTTTGGACCAAATCAAATCAACATTTATTTAATTTTCATTTAATTTATATTTTTTTATTGAAGTTACAAACAATTTATTCATGATGTAGCAATTTTAAGGAACGCGCAGAATGTGAGTAATTAATTAATTTCATTACTCTTATTTTATTTTAATATTGCTAGTATCATGATTAGGTCATTTTATATTTGATCTGACTAATAATTTATTGTTGAATTGCTTCCAATATTAATGTTTATTTTGTTATATTTTATGATCACCATATTGCATGTTTAAAGGGGATATGTAATTGAAAATCACGCCTAATAAGATAATTTGGACAACCGGTTTAGGTTCCTTTTTAATCTTGTTATTAATTCAAGTGATCACAAATTTTAGAATTATATGTTGCATTAATATTAAACCAATTTAGCTTAATAATAGTTTGGAGCAAGTTGAATCTTTGTTTGCATGCCTTTGAGATCGCAGGAATGCTTTTCACTATAAAAATCGAGTAGAGGCCAATACGGGCGAATGTAACTCCATGACTCACTTCGTACCATCATTCCCGATCCTCCTATCGTGGTTCCGAATCATATGGAGTTAGTAATCTCATGGATTATGAATGGGGTGTAACCTTCACAGGTCAATCGTTGTTGCCTTTCGTTGTCCCTTTAATCGTGGTTGCCTTTTCATGATCCGTGAACAGTTTACAAGTTCCTTAAAAAACTTGTTGGCGGCTCCCTACTTTCCTTGTCCCTAATTGTAATGTAAATTCCCACTTCCTATGAGTGCCAAGCATATTCATACATACTTTAACGTAGGCGCACTTCAAACGACGCTTACAACACCGATCTTCTCGAGTTGTCGTAGGCCCTAATACTTTGTGTTGTTGATTGAAAGTCTTTTTCTGGATTAAGGCCTAAGTATTTTGTGGTTCGCAATAGGCATACGTTTACAGCTGACCGATTATCTACCAAAGTAAGAGGGATATTATATCCCTTGAACCCCACAGTTAGGTATATTGCACTATTGTGGGTAGTGTCTTTAGAAGGCAAATCATCATTAGTGAAAATGATTGATTTATCAGATTTTTGGCTAGTAAGAAAGCTAACAAGATCCTGAGGGGTCATGTCTATGCTTACAGACAAGGTTGTTAGAGCATTCATAACAGAATTCCTATGTTCTTTAGAAGTACTTAAGAGTTCCCAAATGCTAACATTCGCCTTGGATTGGCGAAGTTGTTTAACCAATGGATCTTTCACCTCAAGTGGAGGTGATATTGTGTTTTGCATTTGACCTTGAGTTTGATTTTGTGTGGTCGAAGATCCATTTGGTGGTGGTGGTTCTTGATAAACTCGCCCAGAACGAGTTAGATGATCTACTTCATTTGGATTAGTCGTAGGACTCACAAACCAAATTTCTTCTAGAGGCTTTGGATGTGCCTCCATTTCAAGATGTTCCATGAGTTGTGCTTGATGTCATTGTTCATCCAAGGAGAGATTTGATAGGTCTTGTGATTTCCCAAGAAATGATCCCAATCAAGCGCTTCATTTGTCTCATTTTGTAAACAAGATGGAGGTGGGACGGCGGCATACTTAGAGACATATAAGTCTTGAAAGTCGTCGCCCCATAATCCACATACTTTGTTAGTTTCCCCTATGAGTATTGTGGCTAGAGGTTTTTCTATAGGTGTGATATAGTCCAAAGGATTGAACGTACCACTTCCCCTATGATACTCATCAATATGAAACACCCCTAATGGGAATGCATTATTGTTAAGGTTTAGGCGTGGGAATTCTCCCATCGTCTACTAAATCTAGTATTTTGTGCTTTAAGACGTAGCAACGTTCTGTATCGTGCCCAACGCCTCTATGATAAGAACAACAAGCATTACCATCCCATTAAGGAAACCTTCTTTCTGGTGGAGTAGGTGGTGTCGGCCCTGTTGGCGCAAGTAAGCCGTTTTCGCTTAATTTTTCTAATAACTCTTTATAGCTTATAGGAAATGGTGTAAATTTTCTTTCTTTTGTCCACCTCCTTCTAGGATCATTATTGTTGTATTGATTTGTATTATTATATTGCGTGGTGGTCGCAAATACATCAATAGAGGATGATGTATTATCATTCCCCTTTTTGTAGTTATTCTTAGGTTGATGATGATAATGGGGTTTATTTGCTTTCTTTTTAGTAAGATCATCTTCAATCCTAGTAGCCACAGAATAGGCCTTTTGAAAAGTGTCTAGACCAAGGTAGCGTAGATGTTTGTTGTACTTTTCATGACAATTATCTATGAATTTTTGTACCAACTCGAGCTCAGGTGGCCTTAGGTTAAGGTGGGTCGCCTTTTCACGCCATCTACCATAGAAAGCAAGGAAACCTTCATCGTCGCCTTGCTTAAGCATTTCAAGCTCACGTAGAGTCGATTTGAACTCTATGTTACTCTCATATTGGGTAATGAAAGCCGAAACTACATCTTCCCATGTTTTAAATTTTGGATCTAACCCATAGTACCACTCTCTCGCGGTTGAGTCTAAAGATAAAGGGAAAGTCAAAGCATAAAGCTTATATTAGGATCAACTCCCTTTAATGCCATGGTGCTAGTAAAACTTATTAAGTGGTTTTGTGAATTATTGGTCACCTTAAATATTGGCAAGTTCGTAGCAACGAACATTTCTGGCAAAGCAAGTCCTGAGGTAGGAGCAAACTTTTCTATGTCGAAGTTCTTGTTCCCCATGGTGGAACGAAGAACAAGCTTCTCTAACAACTTTTCTTTGACGGATAATTGTTCCATCTTTTTTTGCAAGGCTAGAGCCTCGGTATTTTTCTTTTCATCTTTTTCAAGTTTCTTAATTCTTCTTTCCTCGGCCTCTTGAGCCTTTTCTTCTCTAAATCGAGCAATCTCTTCTTGGAGTTGTTCGATGGTTGACGTTGTTGTTGGACTAGAACTAGTTGTCGAGGGAAGGTGGTTTTAAAGAGGTGGATTACTTGATGATAAACGTAGAATACGAGTGCCCGGGAGTCTTCGTTCCCAAGCTTGAGAACCGACCATAAAGTAAGTACGAGAGGATAAGTAAATTGATACGCTTGTTTAAAAGGAAAATAAAAAAGATATGACGCAAGATATATTCGAACGGATAACATCACCCTTAAACAATTCTCCGATGAAGGTATTGTTTAAATGAGTCAACTTGTTTTTTGAGAAATCAAATTGACTCGTAACAGTGGGCGCGCGCAAGAGATTGAGCTGCGCGCGGATGTCGCGCGCAACCAAATCTCTTGCGTTACTTGGGGTCGCGCAACTTATCAAGTTGCGCGCGCCACCTGCTCGTAGAAATTTTTTTTTTTAATTCGAGCCCTTTTTTTGTTTCGTCACCGTTTTATTTTTATTTTTTTTTATGTTACCCCTCGAATATGACTCAAAATTATGAAGAGACTACTTCGTAATTGGGAACCTAGACCGAACTAAAAAAAAAAAAGAATACTATCCTAACACGTTGTACATAGTCACATAAGCACATAAGGCATATCATAAGCCAAGATTCACGCAATGTCATTCTAAAGTCAAAGAGGCTTGGGTGTCCAAAGGTACCATATCTTAAGAAACGATGCACAAATTAATCACTCAACGTGTTGACTCATGACATCGTCCTCCCAACATTTTGTTGGTGATATGGGTGGGATGATTGTTATTGATTTCGGGATAGAAGCCTAGTGTTGGCGACCCCTAATCAATTAGCCAATCCCCAATGGTTAAAATGTGTTATACTTATGCATGATGCAATATTTCTTGTTTGGTTTTTACTTTTGCGCAAAAGGAAGATGTTATGCGCTTGAGTCTCGCTCTCTAACTAGAGATTATCCAAGTTAATTCTCATTACAACCCATAGGCAACCTAATGTTGGAAACGTTGGACCATAACTAAGAACTAATCATGTAACCTCTAAGTCCCCAGTGGAGTTGAAACTGTAAGGAGGGTGATCCCATCGTAGGGGGTCCTTCCTTAGATGCCCATGGCCATTTAAAAGCCTAGGACTTTACACTTGTTAGGGTGTATTAGGATTTGAATGTCTGACTGTTTGGGAGACCTTGAATTAGAAATGACACTCTCATCACGTTTTTTTGTAAGAAACAAGTAGGAGTCACCAATGAGTTTTAGGAAAACTCATATACCTCGTTCATGCATTTCTTCCATGTGGAATTCATTAAATAATTAGCACGAATCGTAAGTTTACCTATGCCCAAATTGGTCTACATAAACCATAAATGAGTTCGGGAGCGAGGGTACTAAAATAACGTTCCTTTTAGGGAGGAATCGCTATTCTAGCCCTAGTACGGCCTCTACTAACTCTTCCTTTTTTGCAATTTCATTACCAAACAATATATGCAACGCGATACCGAAAACTAAGGGCTTGTTTGGCATCAGTTTTGGTTTTTAGTTTTCTGTTTATTTTAAAACCAAAAACCAAAAACATGAAACAAGAAAAAGGTGTTTTCACTTTTCTGTTGTCAGTTTTCAAAATTATCATAATTTTAATAAGTTTATATAATTTTTGATTCATTATGACACACATATCTATACTTTTAGAAAAACAAAAAACAGAAAACCACAACAATGCCAAACGAACCCTAAGTTAGTTGATTTTATTTACACACGTTAATTCGCGTAGGAATTACATTGCAACGTCGTTATTCTTTATTTAATTAATTTCGTGAAAGGAACAAGAAAATAAACAATATTCGCCTTGGCTTAAGTGATCAACCAACAATTAATTATCCAATTCTAATCTTTATTTAACGCGAGATGCTATGTGAAAATAATTAATTAGTCCTTTTAAGGTGATCAAACAACACTAATTAATTAATTAAGGTTCCTTTAAACAAGAAAATAAATATGATTTATCTAAGTGCTCGGGAATTTACCACTTCTCTTTGCTAGATCTCTGTTTAAAACACTTATGGACACCTCCTTGTTGGGGAACCTCCACCGTAGTAACAAAATATCAAGGGGTGAGTGTTTAGGATAAGAGGGTTTAGGTAGCACAAGTTCACTAGTATTTCGCCAGAGTTTTAGGTTATTTTTCTATGTGTTTAAGCCTCGGATTAAGCCTCTATTTATAGGGAAGGGGTAGGATTAGGGTTTTGAACATTCTGCCGCAGTAGGTGTCGCGCCCAACAGGATTAGTTGTGCGCGGCATCCCAGCGCAAGTGATTTGGTTGCGCTCAGAGTCTCTTGCGCGCGGCATTATGGTAAGATTCGATTCTATATTTTCATAAAATTCTGAATCTTCCATGAGCACATCTCTAGAGGTTGCGCTGAGTGTCGTGCACAACTGAATTAGTTGCGCGCGCCTTCCCAGGGCGACTGATTGAGATACGTGCGGATTTTCCTGCGGCAGCATTAAAATTTAACCTAGGCGCTCCTAAATCTGTCATTATTAGGTTTTAAGCACGGGCTTAAGCCTAATATTGATTGAATTTAGTTATTTGGACCTTGTTTAGCTTTTTTTTTTTTTACTTTGGGCTAGTTTTTGTGATTTGTGGCTTGACCAATTATCCATAAGCATTCTCCACTTCAATCTAACGCGAAGATGGTTTTATTTATCATCATTGCACTTCCTGTCGGGACATGAGGCCAAAAGTATATGTCTACAGTTGACATTGCAGAATATTATTGACATTTTTTGGTCTTGATTGACTATTAAACCATTGCAAAGCAGCTTGAAAATGAGGATTACTATAGACACATAAAAATGTCTGCCCAAAACCAAACCCGATGATGAACAACCTTTCACCGCCATTATTGGTCGGGTTGAGTATTAACTCTTGGAATGAATAAATCCATATATACATTTCATAAACCAACCCAATTCCTAGCCAATTTCCTTAAACCATAACTTATTTTCCTCTTTGCGTGCCTTTAAACCCAAAATAATTCATTTCGTGTCCTCTAAAATCATTCATTTTGTGTCCTTTTTAAAAAATGTTTAGACCAGTTTATTTTAGTCCAAAATCTAGGTCCAATGATTGAATAATTGGATTGGACTTGAAAATATCTTTCCAACGATATATTATAAGCCCAAATCTGAGTTATAACGAATAAGTTATGAGCCAAATACTAAACTAAGCCCAAACCGAACCTAAGCCCACCTTACCTATGACCCAATGATCATGTGGAGGGTCCAAAAGCTTTAATACCATTCCTAAACCAATTAGGATTAATTGGAAGCTTCTATAATTTTCTAAAAGATCTTAATTATCCTTTTTGAAAAGATAAGATTAAAGAGTTTTAAATCAAATAAAAATTTTCTTTTTAAAAGTCCTAAATCTATTCGAATTGAAAGACGTTAAAATATAGACAGATATTATTTTAGTGCCTCATAGTTTTTATCTAAATATTATATGGTTTGATAGCCCTTGAAATTATCTTTCCTATGATATATTATAATATCAATTCCGACCTATTATGGAAAAGATATGAATGAAATATCAAATTCTATCCAATACTGACACCGTCCCACTATTTCAGACATATCTTTTATTCTACAAAATATTTTAATCTGATTCTAACTGGGTTAGAAAGTAGACTTCACCAGATTTCCAACGACATATTATTTATTTTATTCCGATTTCTAGATCAAAAGATATGATAAAACAAAAATCGCAAAAAAAACTGTTGTCTATCGGGTTTTATTCTAATTAAATTCGGATTTTATCTTAATTCTTCGACCCTTCTTTTATCATTATAAATAGAGGTCATATCACCCCTTTTTCAATCATCAACAAGCTTGATCACAAAATAATTCTCTTCTCCCTCTTTAGCCTAAATACTAGCCACCTTATTCTCTCAAAATACTTCCCTAAACACTCCAAGGACTCCATACTTGATCCGAGATTTCGTCCTTGAACCAAGGCGTGGAAAGGTAGAATTAAATGAGGGTTTGGACCAAATCAACTCTACTTTTTATTTAATTTAATTGTTTCAATTTGATTTATATTTTTATTAAAGTTACTAAAAGTTTATTCATGAGGTAGCAATTCAAGGAAACGCGGAAAGTGAGTAATTAATCACTTAATTTTTTATTCTTGTTGCTAGTATCATGATTAGGTTTATTTATATTTGATTTGACTAACGCTATTATTGCTAAATTGCTTCCAATATTAATGTTTATTCTATTATTATTTATTGATCACCATATTGCATGTTAAAGGGAATATGTAATTGAAAATCACACCAAATAAGATAATTTGGATGATCGGTTTAGGTTCCTTTTTAATCTTGTTGTTTAATCAAGTGATCACAAATTTTAGAATTATGTGTTTCATTAATATTAAACCAATTTAGCATAATAATAGTTTGGAGCAAATTGAATCTTTGTTTGCATGCCTTTGAGATTGCAGGAATCATTTTTTATTATAAGAATAGAGTAGAGGCCAATACGGGCAAATGTGACTCCATGACTCACTTCGTACCAATCATCCCCGATCCTCATTTTGTGGTTCCGAACCATATGGATTTAGTAATCTCATGGATTATGAATGGGGTGTAACCTTCACGGGTCAATCATTGTTGCCTTTTATGATCCGTGAATAGGGATGGCAATATTAAGTGGATATCCGTTAACCCGCTCCACCCGCTTAAAATAAATGGACGAAAACCCGAATTAAATGGATGAGAAGCGGGTGACGGATGAAGCGAATGATGGATTGGATTGGATGTGGATGATATTTTTTTCACCCGCTAACCATCCACCCATCCGTTTAACATATATTAAATTTTTAATCAAAGAATTTTACTAATAAAATATAGAATGTGCAAGAAAATTACTTGTCTTTTTTTTATTGCAAATTAATTTTTCAAACAATATGTTGTTATTATTTCTTTTTTATTAATAAGTTAAAATAATTATTATATAAATAAACGAAAATTAAAGTTTATGTGAGTTTTTTTTTCATTCTAGTACTCATCCATTTGTCATCCGCTCCACCCGTTTCATCCGCGGATGATGGACGGACGGATATGGATGATGGGTGAAGCGGATGACGGATGGATGTGGATGGAGCAATTAGGATAATGGATGGATGTGGGTGAAGCTCCACCCGATCCAAATCCGATCCATTGCCATCTCTATCCGTGAACAGTTTACAATTGCAAGTTTCTTAAAAACTTGTTGGCGGCTCCCTACTTTCCTTGTCCCTAATCGTATATGTTAATTCCCACTTCCTATTAGTGTCAATAATATTCACAACATGCTTTAACGTAGGCGCACTTCGAACGACGCCTACAATTTTGCGACTCCACTAGGGAGGATTCATGGTTATTTATCGATTTGAGTTATCGGTATTTAATTGAGATGAGTGGATGAGACTTGAAAGATTCTTGAATTGTATTCCTGCGATTTAATTGGCATTTTCACATATGCATATGCATTTTAGCTTACCTGTTCTGCCACAATAGTACGTGTTCTACGTATGTGGCTAGCCCAAGAAATTTAAGCTCTATCAACCCGAAAACACTCATGGCAATAAGGGTTCATCCGAGTTTTTAATTCCACCCAAACCATGTAGTCGAGTTCGATTTCATCAAGAACTCGTGGAGCCACCCATTGGCATACACCCTCAAGGGAGGCTGCCTTGCTAACGCGTCCAAACTCTTAACCATGATACCCTTTTACACCCAAGTAAGCTTGACCATAGTCGAACATAGAAATTAACTTTGGGTTGCGAACTTCATTGCATCATGCGTGACGATATGCTTATATGTGCATTTTTTTATTAACTTTTTACTGATATACTATAGCCTGTCCAATTTAGGTGTCGTTTTAGCGTCAACTTTTTTTTATTTTTAAATTTTTTAATATCTTTTTTTGTTAATCTAGTCTTAGCCAAGTCCTTTAATCTGTGTCAACTCGTATAATATAGGATTATAGATTTTTATTTTTATTTTTATTTATTAAGTTTTTTATACCCATGAGTTCTAACTCTTCTAGAATTCTAGTCCTCTTCCTAGTTTCTTGTGATCAATTTTTGTGCTAACCTTAACATGTGTTCTTTGTCTTTGATTGTGGTTGATCTTATTTATGATTAACGATTGCCAATGGACCGTTTTCATCTAGAAAATAGCATAAACATTAAAATTGGACAATATTAATCAAGTTAGTTTGTCTTTTTATTCTTCGGTGCTATTTTTGGTCCTTGCGTCAGTCGGTTTTATATCGTTTACATGTCTAGCCATACGATCATATCATGACTCTTAATAAACTCACCTAATCACACATGTTAAGTCATTGCACACACTTTGTCTTCGAGTAATGCACTATATTGTTTATGATCGTATATTAGGACCATGCATGCATCGTTTTCCGTCGTACTAGGAATGAGTGGAGTATTTCCCATCAATTTTCAAAATTGTTTCATACACTCTTCCTTTCCAATCAGAATATTGAGTGAATGCATTAAGTGAGTCATCCTTATACAGTACTTGAGTCTAAAATCACTAGGCAATAGTTGGAAGAATAAGGGGAACGTCACTCCTTCCTTCTTTCCTTCCAATCAAAGCATCAACAACAACAAACTTTTTTCCTCACCAGGCGGCAAGAAGTAACTCATAAAAAGCCACAAAGACAAAGCACGATGCAAGCTTCTCACCAAGATTTCATGTTTTCTTCTTCTTTTGTTTCAAACCCTCCCCTCTAAAAAGTCTAGCATAGGTTCTCCTTATCCATGTGTCACATTTCTTACCTTCTTCATAAATGAGTATCTCTTTCTTACATTCGATCATGTGATTAGCAAAAAAAAAAAAAAAAAAAAAAAAATCAATTATCGAACTGAACACAAGGTATAACAATGATTTGAGGTACCTTTGCAACCTATTCATTCCCTATTAACCACTCAATAACACATATATTTCTTCATCAACCACTTTGAGCCTCGTCTAACTATTGGCCTTGTTTATTCAACCCATATTCCCTTAACCCTGTGATTGGAAGGTGTGCAATTTGTGTAACATTCAGAAAGCAAGCTAAAAAAGGTAAATAAAAAAAACAATGTCTAAAGGCAAGTGTTCCAATGTCTTCGATATGAACACGTCTCAAATTGCGTCTCTCATCGAGTGCTTGGTACCATGCCTGAGAAACATGAATGCTAAGTGAGTGATGGACCGCATAATCTGAGATTGCCTACATTGATTCAAAAGAATGAAAAAAAAGGGAATTCAAATAAGAAAAATATATGAAAAATAAAACTTGCAAAGTCCAAATTTTCAATTACACAATTGCATATCTTGGGGTCTTCTCTCGGGTCTTGAGCCTTTTACCCTTTCTTCCTTAAACCATCAGCTTAACATTACAACCCTTGAAAGACCTCTTAGAGGTGTACATACACTTGTGCAAAGTTTGGTTAGAGCTACGTTCGGCCTGATTTCTAACGGATACGTAGGCAACCTCACATTGAGGTGTGACCACATTCATATGCATGACCGAGTCAAAGAAAATCCAATGCTTATCCCTATGACCTTATCCATCTAGAGCTAGACTTGGGGGCTTGAACCCATATAATTTAGCCTACCTAGCCTAAAGGATCACCATCTCGACTCTTCTCACATCTATTTCCCTCACCATAGCCTTTGCAGCTTCACCTTAGTATCACTTTCACACACTTCTTTCACACATACATAGCCATATCATCTTTCCCTTAGGAACTCTTTATCATGAAATCTTGTTTCCCTACCGCGCATGCTTCATCATCTTTCAAGATAACATTCATTAGAAGAAACGTTGTATACTTGCTTAGCTTCCTAACCTGAGCAATATTCATTGTTTCATGCATCGCATAATGTGCTTAGCAACATTTATATATCAATGATTTTTAATCATACAAAGCATATCGTGCTTAGCTCCTTGACCTAAGCAACGTTCATTATGCAATAATCACTTAATCTATATACGTGCTTAGCTTCCAGACCTAAGTGACATTCAAAATTGTTTCTTTACACCATATATGATGCTTAGCTCCATGACTTAAGTTCATTCATCTATCGTGTCACATGATATAATTGTCCTTAGCCTCTTAGCCTAAGAACATGCATCATGCATACATTATTTTCAAGACAAGCAATTCGATCCATACTTCATTTTACACGTCTTTCTTTTTCGTGAGAAAGTCGATACCTTTCGCTTGTCTTATGAAAAAATGACGGAAAATTTTTGCTTTTGCATTTTCTGTTGCTTGTGTTTGCACACACACAACCACAAGTTATACACATGTCATGTCTTGTCACGTCAAGTCAAGCTTGGTCAAGTCAGTTGGTTAAGTCAATCATAGTCTATATGAGTCCCTTGGAAAATTTTATTTTGCAGGTCTCAATTACAGCCCACGTCCGGGGTCAAGAGGACCATCTACATCCCACGTTCGGGGACAAGCGGACCATCTACAACCCACGTTCGGGGACAAGCAAACCATTTACAGCCCACGTTCGTGGACAAGCGAACCACCTACAGCCCACGTTCGGGGACAATCGAACCATCATTAATTTTAGTGATCATCTCCCAAGCGAAGTCAATTCACGGCGCAAGGTTCTCGATACACAGAGACTTGCAATCTCAGCATTAGACAAGTTTTTCCTCAAGCATGGAAAATTGTCGGTCGTTGCTACCTTTCAAAGCGAAGAAGTCAGCAATTATATCATCTATCGATTTTCCTCAAGCTTGGAAAGTATCTCAACCGGTGGGTTTCTTCAAGCATAGAAAATTGTCAAAATCATCTATCGACTTTCCTCAAGCATGGAAAGTATTATCTGGTGGATTTTTTCAAGCATAGAAAACCTCCAAATTCATATGTTGACTTTCCTCAAGCATGGAAAGTATCATCCGGTAGATTTCTTCAAGCATAGAAAATTGCCAAAGTTATCTGTTGGCTTTCCTCAAGCATGGAAAGTATCTCAACAAAACGATATCCGGTGGATTTCTTCAAGCATAGAAAGCTACCAAACTCATTTGTCACCGATACACTGGTGTCAGATACAAATTCTATCCCTTTACTTTTTTTATCTGTAGAACTAACATTTTTCTGCAGGTATCGGTGTATAAAGAGTGATTTAGGATCGCAGAACGTCTTAAATCCTTCTCCGTCCCTATTAACAACTTTGACTATCGTTTTTGAAACTGGCGTTTCTACAAACTCAGTTAAAATGGGGGCTTCTGTAGACACCTAAAAATGTCACCTCAAAACCAAACTCGATGATGAACAGTCTTTCACCACCATTATTGTCGGGTTGAGTATTTAATCTTGGAATGCTAAAATCCAAATATACATTTCATAAACCAACCCAATTCCTAGCCCATTTCCCCAAACCATAACTTATTTTCCTCTTTGTGTGCCTTTAAACCCAAAATAATTCATTTCGTGTCCTTTTAAAAAAAATATTTAGACCAGTTTATTTTGGTCCAAAATATGGGTCCAATGATTGAATATTTGGATGGGGTTTGAAAATATCTTTCCAAAAATATATTATAAGCCCAAGTCTGAGTTATAACGAATAAGTTATGAGCTAAATACTAAACTGAGCCCAAACCGAACCTAAGCCCACCTTACCTACGACCCAATGATCATGTGAAGGGTCCAACAGATTTAATCCCATTTGTAAACCAATTAGGATTAATTGGAAGCTTCTATAAGTTTCTAAAAGGCCTTAATTATCCTTTTTGAAAAGATAAGATTAAAGAGTTTGAAATTGAATAAAACTTTTCTTTTTCAAAGTCCTAAATCTATTCGAATTGAAAGACGTTAAAAGATAGACAGATATTATTTTTGTGCCTCATAGTTTTTATCCAAATATTAGATGGTTGGATATCCCTTGAAATTATCTTTCCAAGGATATATTATAATATCAATTCCGAGCTATAACGGAAAAGATATGAATGAAATATCAAACTCTATCCAAAACTAACACCATCCCACTATTTCAGCCATACCTTTTATTCTACAAAATATTTTAATCTGATTCGTTCTGGGTTAGAAAGTAGACTTCACCAGATTTTCAACGACATATTATTTATTTTATTCCGATTTCTAGATCAAAAGATATGATAAAAACAAAAATCGCAAAAACTGCTATCTATCGAGTTTTATTCTGATTAAATTCAGATTTTATCTTAATTCTTCGACCCTTTTTTTTCATTATAAATAGAGGTCATATCACCCCTTTTTCAATCATCAATAAGCTTGATCACAAAATAGTTCTCTTCTCTCTCTTTAGCCTAAATACTAGCCACCCTATTCTCTCAAAATACTTCCCCTAAACACTCCAAAGAGTCCATACTTGATCCGAGGTTTCGTCCTTAAACCAAAGCGTGGAAAGGTAAAATTAACTGAGTGTTTGGACCAAATCAACCCTACTTTTTATTTAATTTAAGTGTTTCAATTTGATTTATATTTTTTATTGAAGTTACTAACAGTTTATTCATGATGTAGCAATTCAAGGAAACGCGGAATATGAGTAATTAATCACTTAATTACTCTTATTTTTATTCTTCTTGCTAGTATCATGATTAGGTTTATTTATATCTGATTTGACTAACGCTATTATTGTTAAATTGCTTCCAATATTAATGTTTATTCTATTATTATTTATTGATCACCATATTGCATGTTAAAGGGAATATGTAATTGTAATTCACGCCAAATAAGATAATTTGGACGACCGGTTTAGGTTCCTTTTTAATCTTGTTGTTTAATCAAGTGATCACATATTTTAGAATTATGTGTTGCATTAATATTAAACCAATTTAGCATAATAATAGTTTGTAGCAAATTGAATCTTTGTTTGCATGCTTTTGAGATCGCAGGAATCATTTTTCATTATAAGAATCGAGTAGAGACCAATACGGGCGAATGTGACTCCATGACTCACTTCGTAACATCATCCCCGATCCTCATTTTGTGGTTCCAAACCATATGGAGTTAGTAATCTCATGGATTATGAATGGGGTGTAACCTTCACGGGTCAATCGTTGTTGCCTTTCGTTGTCCCTTAATCGTAGTTGTCTTTTATGATTCGTGAACGGTTTACAAGTTCCTTAAAAACTTGTTGGCGGCTCCCTACTTTCCTTGTCCCTAATCGTATATGTCAATTCCCACTTCCTATGAGTGTCAAGCATATTCACAACATGCTTTAACGTAGGCGCACTTCGAACGACGCCTACAACTACTCAATAAATTTGGGTCAAAAGGAGGATTATTTTGCTTATATTGATAGTTTGGATTATTTGGAAAATTCATATTATTCCCGTAATTTGAATTATTACTATCCATATTGAAGGGTATTTGAAATTGAAAGTGATATGTTGGTCAAAAAAAGAAATTAGCAGTAGAAGTGTTATGGAGAAAAACTGACTTGAAGATATGGAATTTAAAATATGAATTGGAAATATGGAGAGTAATTTCTAATTGAAAATGAAAGTTTGTGAAAATATGGACAATTATACTCATTTTATAAAGAAAAAAATTTCATGACCGTTGGTGTTTTAAGTTTTCCCAAATAAGTTACTGTTTAAATATTATAGCCGTTATACAAAATTGAACCAAAAAAAAAATTCAAATGCAATAATATCATGACATGTGTCATGAATCAACTTAAATTTACCATTGTAATGCAATGAATTCACATGCCTTCATGTTATCTAAGTTACCTTGCAATGTAAAATTCGTCCACTTTTTGTCAAATACAGGACCCACTTTTTGTCTTTACTTGCTCAATCTTCCGCTTGGGCCAAGGAAGTTATCCTTTCCATGGAAAAGAAATAGTGTATTCCTTTGTGTAAAAGGATCCTCCTAGATAAACCAACATTGGTAAGGATACCAAAAAGTATCCTAAAGTTGCTCTAAAAGGATTACAATCCTTGCCACTACTGGTGCTCTTAATAGTAATGTCCACTGCCAAGTAAGCCACAATTTAATTTCACACCTTAAGGTCACAATTTAAAGTTTGAACATGGGAGGAAAACTAAGGGGGACATAAAGACAATATAAGAAGCAACACTAATTAGAAGGTTTAATAAGTAGTCAACTACTTTTTTCAATATTTCGAATCAATGTTTAAAAAATAGTGAATGAGATTAGATTGAAATAGATAGAATTGCAATTCAATTTGTTGTTAACTTTCTAATGCATCCAAGAACAAAGAGTTAACATATGGCATGTTCAAGTTGAGTCTCAACAACATTAAATTATATAATTAAATCCCTAAAGAAAATGCACAGATCCTTACAAGTTTTTCAAGCTTTCCATTGATGATTACTCTTTAAATTTAGTTCTTTCAATTTACTCATCCCAAAGTTATATAGCCAATTAGACATTTTGTATGGTATGCATGCGTAAATAATAGAAAATACTACTCTATTTCATCCCTACCACACTCTTTCAAGCATTCATTAACATCAACCTGCACTGGCGGAGCCAAGTGGATATAAGGGGGGACAACTATCCCCCTACTTTTTAAGAAGAAAAAAAAAAGTTATAATCAATTTGCGTGTAGATAATGAAAAAGAAGAAGTGGTGGTCTAGTGGTTAAAGTAATTACAATATTTATTTTTAGGTCTTGGGTTCAATCCCTCAAACTATCATTTTTTTCCTTCTCTATGATTCAACTAAAAATAGTACAAGTACTCCCTCCGTTTTTAAATACTTGCTCCACTTCTCCATGCGCGGAGTTTTAGGAGAAATTGGAGAAAGTAATAAAATTTGAAGTTAGTGGGGCAGTTGAGAAAATAAAAAATTGTAAAAATCAAAAGTAGTGGAAGAATAGGGAGAGAGAGAGTATTATGTTGGGTTCACTAAGTGTGAAAAATGAATTAAATATTGTAAAAGCTTTTCAAAAAAGGAAATGGAGCAAGTATTTAAAAACGGCCGGAAAAGGAAAGTGGAGAAGTAATTAAAAACGGAGGGAGTATTATTTAAATCATGTTCCAATTTAAATTACCTTAGCAATATAATTTACATAATTTTTTAAATAATTGGCCTAAAGGGATTTTGGGCAAAAGTAGTTGATCTTATTAATATATTTCAATTAAAATTAAATAGTCTAAAGGTTTTTGTCAAATTATAAAACGACTTTTTTAATCCGTCCCCCCTTTATGAAAATCCTGGCTCCACCATTGTCAACATGTTTTGTATAAAATATAATCAATCCTTTGACTCGATAAAATAGCTTTAATATTTTAAGAAACTCAAAAGAAAAACATGCATAATGAATTATATTTGGAAAAATTAAGTTACATGTGGGAAATACACCTTAACTCCTTAAGTATGTAACTTGAATAGAGCGTCAACCACTAAAATAAGCCTTGAACAACACTGCAAATCCAAAAAAAAAATAAAAAAAATAAAAGGGCATACACATTAATATTTATATTCACTACATAGGAAGACACCAATTCACACCTGAATTTCACATTTCAAATTTGTAACATGGGAGGACGATTATGATTCAAAAAATAATACTCGTATGGCTAATTTTATAGTGTAGTCAGTAGGTTTATTGTCCGAGTAGTAATCTCATATCAATATTATTATTATTAAATATATTATTATCGTTGTTAATTCATCCATCAATTCCACAATTTACAAAATTTGGCATGTTACCAGTTTGTGTTACTATTTAACTAATTTAATTAATTTTTTTCAACTTAAATACTCCAATTGAGTCAACAATAAAAGTATCAGTTAAAAACTTAATACTCGTAAGAGTTACTTTTTTAATATAAATAAAAGTTACTGATTCAAGGAGATTATTATCATCTTAATTATTCAATTTAATCATTTAATTAGCTAATTATCATTTTACAGTAAAGGCAATTAAATGATATAATCTTACAATCAAGCCAATTAGATGTGATTATGTGGAAATATTTGATAACGTGGCTAAATAAGAAAAAGAAAGTTATACATGGTGATAGGATACTCCTTACCTTTGAATTTTAATAAAAATATTGATATTGATTAGTGGCTTCGTGAAGTTAGAGAGTTGTTGCAAAACCACGTAAATACCCACGTCTAATATATTGTTACATGCCCTTTCAACTTCTTAATTAATTTAGAAGGATGTACGTATTTCTGTGATCAACCGTCACCAAACTTCCCAAGGTAACTAATAATTATTGAACATTTACTTTACATTGGCAACTGGAATTGAAGTTTCTTTTCAATGAAATGTCAATACATATATATCATTGTCTACACTTAGTAAATTGTGATAATAATTATGCTTAAGATCCATATTATATAATTTGAAACTTTTTTTTAAACGGGAAGTAATTATATCATTAAATGATAGTCATACGGCATCTACAATAATAAAGATCTGTAAACCACAGATTCAGAGAAAATATCATAACTTTTACAATCAAAATCATAACTAATTTGAAACTTAATAATATATTTGTGTGAATAGTATAGCAATAATATCACATATATCGCCGGATCAATCAAACATTAATCAAAATATATATAATTTCATTATAAGGATAGATGACAATCAAACAATCACAACTTGAACAAAGTAAAAATAAATTTTGTACTTAAGACATGATTACAAACATGTTTGTGAAACGTCCCAAACAATTTATTGTGTCTCCCAAAAAATCAAACCCAGTAATGAGTACTTTTCACGGCTTTGATTAACAAGTTCGGTAAAGAGTTGAAGAGTCTCGTGAATTTCCCTTAACCCTTGACCATATTCCTAACCTTTCCAAAGATATTTGAATCCAAATCAATCATTTCGTGCCTCTAAACCAAAGTCATTCATTTCGTGTCCTAAAATTTATTCATTTTGTGTCCAAATAATAAAAACATCCCAAACAATTTATTTTGGTCCATAACCCTGGTCCAATTAATGCTTAGTTGGATGGGGTTTGAAAAGAGCTTTCTAACAATATCTTATAAGCTCAAATCCGAAAAGATATAATTTATCCCTTTCGAAAAGAAAAAGGCTAAAGAGATTGATATTTAATAAAATTTCTCTTTTTAAATAATCCTAATAATCCAGTTATATATAGAAGACGTACATATATTTCATTAACCTAGTTCAATTGAAAATCAAACTCTATACGGATGTTTATCTTTAGAAAATCATCGCAGGACGATAGGATCATCGCACCGCGATAGTCCTATCGCGCTGCGATGGATACTGTTGCGCCGCGATAAGCTTGTCGCCTTGCGATGAAAGTTGTTATATTTTGATTCAGCATCTGATTTTTTTTCTGATAGCTTTGACTTTCTTTTTTCCCTATAAATAGAGGTCATTTTCCACAACTCAGATCATCAACAATCTTCTTAATCATCTCTTCTCTCTCTTAATCCCCATGTTCTTAGCCTTAGCCTAAACTGTAGGGAATAATTTCAAGCTTTAATCCCACTAGCTTGAACCCCACTATGATCATACACTAAAGTACGGTGGCGTCCAAAAGGGAAGAAGATAGAGCAAAAGAGTCGCCAACAAATTTTTTAGGAACTTGTAAACCGTTCATAGAATGAAGGTTACACCCCTTAACGATCCAAGAGATCGTCAACTCCATAAGGTCATGAACCAAATAAGGGTTCGGGGATGATGGTACAAATCCAACCAAAAAGAGCTTGAACCTGCCCTAATAATAGGCCTCTACTTTATTCTGATCGTATTCATGTGCGCTTTCCGACTAACATACAATCAATAGGATTAACCCTAAACATGTTTATCTATGTTCGTTGAATATAATGCACAAATAAACTATTATTGGCGATTACTTGAATTATAATCACAATTAACCCTAACACGATTATTAATTATCTTATTAAGCGTGATTACAAGTACCAATTCCCTTTAAACATGCATAAAAGGTGTGATCAAGCAATAAAGAATAGATATCAAGCAACATAATAAATAATCGAGCATTAGAATAAACATGAATAATAATAATCATCATCAAAATAATAATAATAATAATAATAATAATAATAATAATAATAATAATAATAATAATAATAATATTCATAATCATCAACAATTATAACAATTATAATAATTATCATGTTCATATTAATATTAAAGCATAATAAAAGCAAGATCCTAGTCATGATACTAACAAGATTAATAACAAACCCTAGCATGTCACTAAGCAATAAAAATCAAATCTTTAACCCTAACATGATACTAACAATCATAAATATTAGGAAGAGAATAAAAGGCATCGCAACAATCATATTTAATATTAAAGTTACCCTAGACATGATACTAGGAATATCATAATAACAATATAAACATGATTTCTACATCATAACATCAATTAAAACCATTAAAGCACTTACTTTGATGCCTCGTACCTCTTTCTAATAACAAAATACACACGTTAGTAACTTCAAGGAAAATAATAAACAAAACAATTAAATTAAATAATTAGAATAGAGATTTGGGACCAAACCCTTAGAAATTAAAACCTTTCACGTCTAGGGCGAAGGCAACTTCGAATATGGCTAGGTGTTTCTAAATCTTGCGAATGCGGAATTTTGTATAAAAAGCAAAGTTTAGGAAAAAGATGAATGAGAGAGATGAATGAATTAAAGAATGCCGAAGAATTAATGATTTGCGAATGAAAACTGATTGTTAATGAATGGTGAGAATTGGTGAATGAATGGAGAGAATTGGTGAATCTTGATGAATGAAAACGGAGTTTTTATTACGATATTTATAGAGAAAAATCAGCCAAAAAAGATAAATTAACAAAACAGAGTCTTACGCTCAGAAAACAGACAACACTAGCGTCAGGCGCCAATGGCTAGCGCCAAGTGCCAGGTCTGGTTCCAGGAGCCAAGGCCTGGGGTCAGATGCCAAGCTTAAATTTAACGCGTTTTCGAAAATCCGATAATTTTTACCGTACTGGAGGATAAAATAATATAATTTCTTCGAAAATGCTATTTGATTTTGATTAAAACTCTGAAAAGTCAACCAAAGTCATTTTATCAATGCTAATTGAATTAGGAATGAAAAGAACCTTCTAGAAGAATCTAGAAGACTAAAACCATTCCTAATTGCATTAGGAATGACAAATCATATTAGGCCCTCCCCTAGATCATTGGGACGCATATAAAGCTCAAACCGGGCCCAGTTTAGTAAATTGGCCATAACTTCCTCAATATTTATCGGAATTGGGCTTATAATATATCATTGGAAAGGTCTTTGCAAGCCCCATCCAACTACACTACTATTGGACCCATATCATGGACCAACCAAACTGGATTGGCTGTTTTCTTAAAAATAAGTTTTCAAAAACAGAGAGAAGAGAAAAGAAAATAAAACTTTACGCAACACTAGACTTCCACACTTTCGCTTCATTCGATTATGATTCGACACGAAAGGTACTCATCACTGGGTTTGGTTTTGGGGAGACACAAATGGGTGTCTACAGAAGCCCCCACTTTGACTGAAATTGGAGAAACGCAGGTTTCGAAAACAAAAGTCAAAGTAGCGATAGGGACGGAGAATGATTCAGAACGTTCTGCGATCCTAAATCACTCTTGTAATGCCGATACCTGCAAAACTAGCATTAGTTAAACAGATAAAAGAGTTAAGAAACGTGTATCTTGCACCGTCGAGCACACGTCTCTGAAGTAACTGATTGTTTTGATGACCTCCTGCAAGCTAGAGAATGTCATCCCGCTTGAAAACTGCTACGCCTGTAACTGCTTCCAAATTTGAAGATTGCTTCGCCTGAACGATCCTCCTTCGCTTTGATAATATTCCACATCCTAGGGAATACCATCGAAGATTATTTCTCTTGAAACAATCTCCATCCGCATTGATAATATTCCACATCCTAGGGAATACCATCGAAGATTATTTCTCTTGAAACAATCTCCATCCGCATTAATAATATTCCACATCCTAGGGAATACCACCGAAGATTATTTCTCTTGAAACAATCTCCAGTTGTTTGTGACAACTTTCCGCAAGCTAGGGAATGTTGTCGAAGATATCTTCTCTTGAAGTCACCTTCGTTTGATGCGATAATTTTCCAAAGGAAATTACCGATGATCCACGTCTGTCGATCTTTAAAAGTTCGCCTGAACTTTGCTTCTGTTATGCCTGTACGTCGGCGCTTTGCTGCTTGTGAACCAGTATGTCGGTGCTTTTACTGTGATGACAATCCTCTTTTCTTTGGGAATAGTTTCCAACACAACTCTTGTATGATGTATGACAATCCGATTTAGGGAAAGTTGTCAATGCCACGTAACAATCCATCCTGGAAATGTTGCCACAATGAAGCGACAATCCGTACCTCGGAAAATTCGCCAAAATCCAATTTTTGGAAAAGTTGCCAATGCTTCGGAACAATCTTTCATAAGAACTTTGCTACGATCGACAATCCACATCTTGGAATATAACTCTTGAAAGCAATCCACCTTGGAAATTTGCCAACGCTATGCGACAATCCTCTTGGGAAGATATTGCCACAATTGACAATCCGCGTCTTGGAACATTTGCAAAAAAGAGTCGACCGACAATCCACTTCGGGAAAATTTGCCACTTGCTGAAGACAATCCACGTTGAGGAACTTTTGCCGAAATTTATGATGAGTAGAGACCTATGACAATACTTTGGGAAATTTTGCCATAGGGAACTGGGTGTATGACAATCCAATCTCGGAAAACTTGCCAGCGATCTATGAATGTATGACAATCCGAGCATGGAAAAACTTGCCAAACAAAGAAGGAGCACGACAATCCACGCTTGGAAACTTTGCCAGAGATAACAATCCAATTTTGGAAAAATTGTCGTTGAAGAAGATGCACGACAATCCATTTTTGAAAATATTGTCAGTTGGGGATGACAATCCAATTTTTGGAAAAATTGTCGTTTAAGTGCTTGCTTTTGAACCAATTGTAATGAGCCAGTGTTTTAGGCGCTTAAGCTAAGTGAGACGATTTTTTGTCAGGTCAATCACTTAATACGATTGTAATCGAGCCGACTACTAATCATGTCAAATTGCTTATAGGGGCTAACTGGCGTACCAAGGAACCCGAAATTTCTGTATGAAGTCGAAATGACCTTTCTGAGAGGCTTCGAGCTCTGTCGTTGCTGAGATATCTTTGGCGCCAGGAATTGGAGTAGGGTCTTCCCTATTCTGCTGCACCTGTATTTATTTTTACTGTAGAACTTTTCCAATCTTTTTAATCATCTTAGGGTTGACCTAAGGCTTAATTATCTTAGGGTTAACCTAAGGCTTAATGTTGCTTGACTCATCGACTTGACACGACTCAAGGTATAAACTTGACTCGCTGATTGATTGACTTGAGGTTGACTCGACTCAAAGTGTTTGACACATGTATTAGACTCAAATCAAGGCGACATGACACGACATGACTCAATGTGTACATGACTCGTGTGTGCATTGTGATGTGATCGTGCGACTCGAAAAATGCAAAAAAGCAAAAAATTTCCGTCAATTTTGTGGAGGGTACCGACTTTCTCTTGAAAAAGAAAGACGTGAAAAAGAAAATCAAAAGTTTGAAGATGCATGTTGAATGAGCTTAGTCAAATGTTGTTTGATACTATCTCTCAAGGTTCAAGGATTAATTCATCCTAGGCTATCTCAACTGTTGACTCCATGATGAAAGTATTTGGGTAACTTAGGCACGGAGGCTAAACACTTCATACTTCGTGATGCAATGACAATTGTGATTGATAAGTGATGTGACAAGACATGCTTCATCGTTATGTTAAGATTTCATGACAAAGGGTTCCTAAGGGAAGTATATTTGGTCATGTATCTGTGCGGTGTGTGAAATTGACACTAAAGCTAGGCCGCAAGAGCTAAGTGTGTGGGAAAATATTATTGTTAGAAGAGCCAAATAATGGTGACTCTTAGGCTAGGTAAGCTAATGATGTAGGGATCAAGCCCCCAAGTCTAGCTCTAAGTGAAAAGGGATGAGCATAGTAAATCCCTTGATATGATCATGGTGGAAGTGTGTGAATGTGAATATGAATGCATGTTTATTACGGCCGCACCTCAATGTGAAGTTGCCTACGTATCCGTTAGGAATCAGGCCGAACGTAGCTCTAGCCGAACCTCGCACAAGTGTGTATACCTCAAAAAGGTGTTTTTAAGGGTTGTAACGTGGTTAGGCTAAAGGTTATAGAAGAAGGGGATAAAGTCTCAAGACCCTAGATTATCCCCTAAGGTGTGCAACCTCGCTTTTGAATCTTTATATTTTTATGCTTGAGTTTCTACTCTTTTTTTTTAGCTCTCTTTTATCTTTTGTTTTAGCATCTATTTTATTTTTGTAAGTGTGGGCAATCCCGATCATGCGGTCTATCACTCACTTGGCATTCATGTTTCTCAAGCACAATACCGAGCACTCGATAAGAGACGCAATCTGAGACGTGTTCTTATCAAAGACATTTTCATGTCAAAGACATTGGAACACTTGCCCTTTTGTACACTTTTATTTATTTATTTGCTTTTGCTTATTTTTACTATTTTTTGAATTTCTGAAATCACTCAAGCTTTGTTCTTTGAAAATTGCATAAGTTGCACACCATCCCATCCCAAGGTTAGATAGATGTAGGTTGAAAAAAGAAAGGTCTATCGTTAGACGAGGCTCAAAGTGGTTTATGAAGAAAGGAATTGTAAATTAGAAAGGCGAAAGGAGATATGATGTGGCTACAAGGGGTGCCTCAAATAATTGGTATACCTTGTGCTTAATTCGACATGGATTTTTTTTTCTTTTTTTATTTTTTTTTTATTATATTTGATGCAATATAATGAAATGATCATATATAAGGAAATAAATGCTCATTTTATTAAAAAGGGAAAAGAAAAGAAAAACTACAAAAATAATCTAAAGGAAAAGAAAAGGTGCCTATGCTAGACTTATTGGGGAAAGGAAAAAATGAAAAAGAAATAGAAAAAGAGGTCATGAAATCTTTTCATTGAAGCTCGCCTCTTATCTTGTGTTGTTTGCTCCGACATCATCCAGTCTTCTCGCTAGCTAGAGGCGTATGAGATCTTGAATGAGGTTTTGAAACCTGTAGCATTCATCAGTAGTATGACCGCGCCCTCGATGGTACTTGCAATAGGAGTTTGGATTCCATCTCGAAGATCGTTTTTCTGGTGTTGGATCCTCGGTAGGGCCAATAGGTTTGATTAATCCTCGATCATAGAGACGATCGAAAGCAGCATCGTAGGTCATTCCAATGGGTGTGAACTCTCGCCTGGGTTTCCTTTTAGATCCTTGATTATCTATGGCTAAGACACCATTATGGTCAAAGGTACTAACATTATTACCAGAGTGGGTGTTTTCGGAAGAAGAAGGATTGTCGTTCTTCTTTCCTTTCCAGCCACCGTGGTTACTATTGTTAGTAGCTTTTTGCTTTGCGAGGTCGTCTTCGATTTCAATTCCGATGTCATAAACGGCCTTGAAAGTATTCAAGTTGTGTTGATATTTTAAGTGCTTTAAATACTTTTCTTGGAGATTCTTGATAAACTTCCTCACAGACACCTTTTCGGTGGGGACCTCAATCATCTTGGCGGAAGTTTCCCTCCATTTATTAAAGAAAGAAGTAAAGCCTTCATTCTCTATTTGTCTTAGCATCTCAAGTTGTCTATGGTCGGTTTCAACTTGGATATTGCACTTGTACCTATCAACGAAAGCATTCACTATCGATTCCCAGGTAGAGGTTTTCTCCTTGTCAAGGGAGAAGAACCATTGTTGGCAAACGGTTTCAAGAGATAGTGGGAACAGAGAGGGGAAAACCTTCTTATCGATACCCTTAATGCTCATTATAGTTTTAAAAGCTCTTAGATGGAAGTAAGGGTTATCTCTTGCCTTGAATTTAGGGATGTCAGTGGCGTTGAACTTATGCGGAAGAAGTTCCTTATCCAGCGAGACCCCTTGTGAACTCATGCCCTGAAATTTATAGTCACTGGATAGCTTGCTTAGACTCTCTTGCATGAGATCCATCTGTTGTTGCTTCACGGGATCATCGACCTTAAGTGTGAGGAGCTTCAGTGTTTCAGTCATGGTAACCAATTGGTTCCTAAGCTCATTGACTTCTTCTTGAGTTGTCATTATCTTTTTAGCCTTCCTCTTTTGACGAATCGGTTTATCAAAAAGCTAGACCTGAATAAAGAGGTTGTCCTTGATTAATCGCCCTTCTCTCCTCGACCAAGTACTGTGGAAAAGGAAATTGGGGATATTTATTGTTAATTATTTGACTCAAACTTTATTCAACATGCAATGGATGGAGGAAGTGAATAAAAATTGGAATAGAATGTGAAAGAAGATTTAGATGGAGGGATATGAAGAATTAGGAATAGAATGTACCCCCCAACTCAATGACGGAAAAGACCGACTCATGCATGAACCTAAGACATGGACATGGTGATGTATACTCAAAGTGTGTGCTAAGACTAGTGAGTGTAGGTGACATGTTAAGACTCGTTTCATGACCATGTGGCTAGACTATGTAACTAGACTCAAGCAAAGACTAAGTTAAGACTTCACGTATATGCATTAAACTAGACAGACTGTGGTATTTTAGTCATAACTTTTGATCTGCAACTCTGATTGGGATGAAACCAACTCCAAATTAAAGAAAAAACTCGGGGCTATAGATCCATAGGTTTTACTACTCTTAGTTCTTTCTAGAACTCTAGCTATGACAAAAACAAGTTGACGTTTGTGCAGTATACGGGAATAAAAATCCGGGTTGACTTAAAGGAACTATGACTCGATTTTATGTTTATTTATTAGCTCAAATTAATTAATTAATTAATTAAACAAAGTCCTTTAGTCATTAATCAGTTTATTTAGTCTTAACACAAGTCAAACAAACGGTTAGGAGAAATCACATAGAGTATGCACAACAAATAATGCACAATTTGTCAAGTAGGCACAATATGATGCAATGAGTTTGCAACCTAACCATGGCTCTAGTTCTCTAAAGTTTGGGATATGGTTTAGTCAATATAGGGTCCATGGTTAATTGTCCGGATGCACCGCGCGGAAGCCTAACCGTGAAGGGTTGGCGCGAGTGGATGGGACACCGCGAGTTTTAGAAAAAAAACTCGCTTCCATGGTTTGGTGAATTCAACATTCTCGGATGTACCCTTTGTTGCACGGAGTGTTCAATCGGGTAGATGGAGCATGAATTCCCAGAGGGTTATGTCCATATGTAGAACACATATGGGTTTCAGAAAAGTGAGAAAAAATTCAATTAGGAAGTAGGATCGAGCAAACAATACGAAAAACCGGTCAAAATTAGAACGCATATTTCTGGCTCGGTATTGGGGGAAATTGGCGCCAGCAATCAGAGACTGGCGCCAACTTTTAACTGTAGGGCCTGGCGCCAATGATGGCGTCTGGCGCTACGGCTAAAAGTCTGGCGCCAAGCTCTGGCCCCTGACGCTACTTCCCACATGCCTCAGCAGCTTTCTGTGCTCGATAAAATTTTCCAGTTTCGCGCGGTGTTATTTCAGTCCTAGTTGTGAAAGACATTCCTCAAATTTCCTACGTGTAAAATCCTATGTTTTTAACTCATTACGGATGGTCTTTCTAATGAGATCTTTTTTATGCATATGACAATAATGTTAATCAAAATTACGCACATAAAATACTTAGAACTTTTCGAGTCTCATCCACTCATTCTAAATCATTGCCAAAACAAATTCAGGAATTAAATTAGAAATCCTCCCCAGTGAAGTCGCCAAAAACTGTAGGGAATAATTTCAAGCTTTAATCCCACTAGCTTGAACCCCACTATGATCATACACTAAAGTACGGTGGCGTCCAAAAAGGAAGAAGATAGAGCAAAAGAGTCGCCAACAAGTTTTTTAGGAACTTGTAAACCGTTCATAGGATGAAGGTTACACCCCTTAACGATCCAAGAGATCGTCAACTCCATAAGGTCATGAACCAAATAAGGGTTCGGGGATGATGGTACAAATCCAACCAAAAAGAGCTTGAACCTGCCCTAATAATAGGCCTCTACTTTATTCTGATCGTATTCATGTGCGCTTTCCGACTAACATACAATCAATAGGATTAGCCCTAAACCTGTTTATCTATGTTCGTTGAATATAATGCACAAATAAACTATTATTGGCGATCACTTGAATTATAATCACAATTAACCCTAACACGATTATTAATTATCTTATTAAGCGTGATTACAAGTACCAATTCTCTTTAAACATGCATAAAAGGTGTGATCAAGCAATAAAGAACAGATATCAAGCAACATAATAAATAATCGAGCATTAGAATAAACATGAATAATAATAATCATCATCAAAATAATAATAATAATAATAATAATAATAATAATAATAATAATAATAATAATAATAATAATATTCATAATCATCAACAATTATAACAATTATAATAATTATCATGTTCATATTAATATTAAAGCATAATAAAAGCAAGATCCTAGTCATGATACTAACAAGATTAATAACAAACCCTAGCATGTCACTAAGCAATAAAAATCAAATCTTTAACCCTAACATGATACTAACAATCATAAATATTAGGAAGAGAATAAAAGGCATCGCAACAATCATATTTAATATTAAAGTTACCCTAGACATGATACTAGGAATATCATAATAACAATATAAACATGATTTCTACATCATAACATCAATTAAAACCATTAAAGCACTTACTTTGATGCCTCGTACCTCTTTCTAATAACAAAATACACACGTTAGTAACTTCAAGGAAAATAATAAACAAAACAATTAAATTAAATAATTAGAATAGAGATTTGGGACCAAACCCTTAGAAATTAAAACCTTTCACGTCTAGGGCGAAGGCAACTTCGAATATGGCTAGGTGTTTCTAAATCTTGCGAATGCGGAATTTTGTATAAAAAGCAAAGTTTAGGAAAAAGATGAATGAGAGAGATGAATGAATTAAAGAATGCCAAAGAATTAATGATTTGCGAATGAAAACTGATTGTTAATGAATGGGTGAGAATTGGTGAATGAATGGAGAGAATTGGTGAATCTTGATGAATGAAAACGGAGTTTTTATTACGATATTTATAGAGAAAAATCAGCCAAAAAAGATAAATTAACAAAACAGAGTCTGACGCTCAGAAAACAGAGCTGGCGCCAACCCTGGCTAGCTGGCGCCAGGCACCAGCACTAGCGCCAGGCGCCAATGGCTAGCGCCAAGGCCTGGGGTCAGACGCCAAGCTTAAATTTAACGCGTTTTCGAAAATCCGATAAGTTTTACCGTACTGGAGGATAAAAAATAATATAATTTCTTCGAAAATGATATTTGATTTTGATTAAAACTCTGAAAAGTCAACAAAAGTCAATTTCTCAATGCTAATTGAATTAGGAATGAAAAGAACCTTCTAGAAGAATCTAGAAGACTAAAACCATTCCTAATTGCATTAGGAATGATAAATCATATTAGGCCCTCCCCTAGATCATTGGGCCGCATATAAAGCTCAAACCGGGCCCATTTTAGTAAATTGGCCATAACTTCCTCAATATTCATCGGAATTGGGCTTATAATATATCATTGAAAAGGTTTTTGCAAGCCCCATCCAACTACATTACTATTGGACCCATATCATGGACCAACCAAACTGGATTGGCTGTTTTCTTAAAAATAAGTTTTCAAAAACAGAGACAAGAGAAAAGAAAATAAAACTTTCCGCAACACTAGACTTCCACACTTTCGCTTCATTCGATTATGATTCGACGCGAAAGGTACTCATCACTGGGTTTGGTTTTGGGGAGACACAAATGGGTGTCTACATAAACACATCCTTGATATTCTCCCAAATCATTCTTAATACCTCTAACGCGAGACTTGAATACTCTAAGATATCCTCGACGTTGCCTTTGACCTCGACGTGAAAGGTTGATAGTTATAAGGGTTTGGTCCCAAATCTATATTTCAATACATATTGATTTATTTACTTTATTGATTTAACTTTCTTGAAGTTTACTAACATGAATATTGTTTTAATAGTAAGAAGGTTGAGGCATCAGAGTAAGTACCTTAATTATTATTCTTTGATTTTGGAGTACGTAGAACCATGTTTACAATATTATTTTAATATCTAGTACATGTTTAGGATGTTATTATGATTTCTAGTATCATGTTTAGGATAATGCTTTGATTTTGATTATTAGTAACATACTATGATTTGTTATTAATCCGTTTAATATCATGCCTAAGATCTTACTATTAACGATGTTTTAATGATAATTGTTATATGAATCATATGTTTCTTGATTATTCATGATATTGGTATTGTTTGATCACGCCCCTTTTTGCAGGTTTGAAGGGTATTTGTACTTGAAATCACGCTTAATAGGATACTTAAAAATTGAATTTAGGCTAATATGATTTTAATTCAAGTGATTACCAATATTAGAATTGATTGTGCATTAATAATCAACCAACGCATATTAAACAGGTTTAGGATCAATTTAATGTATGTATGTTGATCGAAAAACGCACATGAATGTCATAAGAATAAAGTAGAAACCTATTTAGGGCGAGTTCATTCTGTTTTACGTTGAATTTGTACCATCATCCCCGAACATCCAGTCATGGTTCCAAACTACTATGGAGTTAGCAATCTTCATGATCGTGAATGGGGTGTAACCTTCACACCCGTGAACGGTTTACAAGTTCCTAAAACTTGTTGGCGTGATTTTTTTTCTCTCTAGCTTCTTTCTTTGATTGGAACACCGCCATGCCTAAAAGTCTGAACCACAGTAGGGCTTTAAGATTTGAGTTTGAAAAAATTTTCCTACACTTAGTTTAAGTATAAAACTAAGGACATAACATGTGTGCATAATGTTTTTGTTCTTAACCCATATATAAAAAGAAAATTAGTTCACCAAAAACAGAGAAAATCAAACAAACCCTAGTCTTAATCAGCCCACCTATAATTGGGGCTTTAGGACTTCTTAGTTTTGGCTGGTATTAACTAGAAGATCCAGAGTTTTCGCGCGCCTTGTTCCATAAGCATCATTCTTCCCAAGCTCCTTGGTGGTGATCTTCTTGCCTTCTTTTGCCGCCTCCTCACAACAGGCTCATCCTCGTCTCTTTGGCGATGACGACTCCTTTTCCTTCTAGGAGGTGGCGTATCCTCATCTTCTTCAAGATCATGATCAAGATACCCATGACCCACCCCCAGCTGGCGCTACTATTCTTCTTCCCTTCCACGAGCTATTTCTTCCTCCTTCTTTCATTTTTCAAGCTCCTAACGTTCTTTTTCTTCCAAGAGCTGCCTCTCTTTCTCATGGCACTCTACCCCTCCAATGGTTAAGATTGTGTTCTTTCCCATTTTTGCTTCAAATCAACACGAATCAAGTATATACCTCAGATCAACAAATGTTTGTAATTGCCGCAAATTTTCAAAATTCAATTGCATTATAGAGAAGCTAAGAGCAATGAATTGGATGGAAGTAATATTGGTTTTTACCTAGGTTTGGCTATGGAAGAAAATAATTACAGGCGATAGTGAGAAAGGGTCTTTGCATTTTTTTTTTTTTACTAATTGTTAGGTAAGAGTAGTTAATGTTGGGGTAAAATTAGTTTCTCTAATTTATCGTTTTTTTTCTTAATGTTATAATTAAAATAGGTTAATTAGTTTAAAATTGAATTAATCATGATTTAACTAAAAAAGTGACATCATTTATGCCTTAAGTACCCAAAAAATGTGCATTAACTAGTAATCGATAGATTTTATATGAATTATGGGTGGTAATTAACAACTTTTTTAGGGATAGTAATTCACAAAGCCAGTCTTTTGATTTTGAGGTAGTAATTGACAAATTTTCCTGATACATAATATATTATATATAACATTTAATATAATAAGATAAAACAATGATAGACGTCAAATACTCCAAAAATTATGGAGAAAAAAAAATTACTCGTAACAATTTATATCTTAAACAGAAAAAATTGATATGGGAAAATAAAGTTACAGGAGAACCAATGTCAGCAAAATAGTGGGCACAATACTTTCTCTCTCCTCCCCTCCCTTCCTTCAATTCTTCTGCTATTCTTCCCATCTATTTTCCTAAGCTTCCTGTGATTCTTGAAAAAAATTTATTGATTTGTTTTTATAACAATTGTATTTAACAAGAGGAATGTATGGTTTATATATTTTTGCACTTTTTATTCTTCCCCCGTATTTTCTTCCTCTCTTCTTCCCCTGTTTTGCAATATTTATTTTGTATTTTTAGTTTTTTCAAAACAAAGGAATGTATGGTTTAATTTTTTAACAGAGAAATTTTTTCTTTAATTTTTTAACTGTGAGAAATTAACAGAGAGATTTATAAAGGAAGAACGATAGACATGTGAATGTATAAGTGAATCTAATTTGGCACAGGTGTTCGATATGGATTTCTATATTTGGATTTTTTTTTTTGGTAATTTCTATTATTAGTCTTAAGAATCTGATTCTAAACTGGTCATTGTCATTTGATTTTATTAGTTTATGATTTGCTTAATATATAGTTTTCATAAAGGTATCATCTGCATGTTAGGAAGATATACTTGGTGCTTTACAATAGTTAGCATGACAATTTTCCTAATGATGTTCTCACGCCACATAACATCCATTAAATATAATTTGCAACTAAATATGGAGTAAAATATAATAATTCTTTCACTCTCAAATCTGGGGCAAAAAAATGTTTATCGATTGCAAGGGGACATGCCATTATGTATTGTATATGTTGATGACGTAGTTTTAGCAAGTGTGATGATGATTCTTAACAAATATTTCATAAATATTAAACCAAAATAATCGTAGTAAGTTAACCTATCCATATTGCTGAAAAGATTTAACCTTTTGGATAGGAAGTTTTAGTGTGATGATGACATGTTACAGTTTCGCCTATTACTTATTAGACTAATTATCAAGTAATTATCCTTTTTCATTTTTTTTTTCTTTTTCCATTTACTTCCATAGCACATTATCTTATCAATTTAATGGTTTCTTTCTCTGTAAATGCTCATTTTATTGATTTTTTTAAAAAAAAAATTGTTATCTAATGAGATATTCAATATATGTTACATTGTGCTCTATTTGTGAAAAGTCTTTTCGATAATCTAAATCTACTTTGAAGTGTAATGGACTGAAGAAGTGGATGGTGTCAGATTAAAATTTCAATTTGGTATATTTTAGAGAGGCACTTTAGACATAATGAATGTCTTAAGAAATTGAAATCAACCTAACGAAACTGGAAGAGAATTTTATTTAAGGTCAAAACTCTAAAGCAATCAAAATTCCCCTCAGCAATGTATTTATTACAGGTTAAACCACACTTACTCCACCGGGAGCCTTGATAGAGACATCTAGTTAACTACTATAAATAATCTCATCTGAATATGTGTTTTTTTTTTCTATGTTCATCAGATAATTAATTGTATGGTTATAAGGTCATTAATATGTGATATACTACTAATGCAGGGATCCTATATGACTCCTATCCATGCAAACTCCCCTCCTCTCCTTAATCTAAGTCTCCTCTATCAGGGTAAGTAGCTATTTATGTATTAAACTGTTTTTGCCTTTTTTTCAATTGAACTTAATATTAACAAGTTCCATATTGCAGCTTGAGCTAAAGTACGCAGCTCTAACGGATTCCCTCAAACCTCCGCATAAATACGTGCCTTGGGTTGTTGTGGATGGATAACCCCTCCTCGAGGTGAGAAATGTCCATTAATCTATCCTCATTTCTTTTATCAAAATGAATAACTAAATCATGTATAAATCTTTATGTGATGTAATGTTAAGTTGATTTGATTTGATGTTGAAGTGGGTACCTCAATAAAAGATGGATTCGAACTTGAGTAACATGTGGAGCAATGTGCTTCACTTAATTACCATCTAAGTCACCTACTTTCATATTATTATAATGAAGTATTTGTGTTAATAAATATACTTTACTCTTAAATTTGGGGCCCCTTTCTCAGTTGAGCCCTGGGCGGTTGCCCCATAAAACAACCCCCAGGGTCAGTCCTAGCTTTGAAGTATTGGGGTTGAGGCCCATGAACTCTTATCAATTTTCCAGTGAGACTTTAAAGTCAAATCACTTAAGATATGGCTAATTTAGTAACTGCAAAAGATTAAACTGTAATTCTTGATTCACATGAAAGTTAATAATGCAGGTCACATATTGTAGAGGTTTAGATGGAATTAATAATACTTGGAATCACTCTTGGAGATGACATTCTCCTCTTTTTATAATATACATTATCTATTCTGAATTTATATGGTAGTATATTCTTAAGAGGTACTCCGTATTAGCTAAATATCTAGTACTATCAACTTCTCAAGGTTAATGATGGCCCATCTGTTGAAATGACGGTTCTATAAAAAAGGAACCTATGCATGAGAATGGTATAATGAGTATAATATAATCCATGAAGCATCCTTTTTACTTTTTCGCAATTCACTTTGTCCAATCAGTCACCCTATTTCACTAAGAATCTCCCCTGTTTTTTTTTTTATTTTTAATTATATTACATGTACATATAAAAATTGGCAAAGAGACCCTTCTTATTTGTTTTCCTATTTGGTACGAAATGATTCATGCTGCTATAAAGTTTTGGAACAAGAAATGTCATATTTTCCGTTTTGGAAAAGTTGAAATGGTTCCGCTTGTGGAGGAGGTTGAAGGTTTACTTACAGATTTTGTAGCAATGTCACTATTGTTGTTCATTCTCAAAATCCTAGACAAAATTAACTAATGTGGAGTAGGTTGGGTATTCTCGAAGCTAGCGGCATATATAAGTAACTACAAATGAGCCATTATCTTTTAGATCTGAATCTTGAAAATTTACTATTTATAACTTTCTTTGTAAAAATGGTGGTAGGAGATTTTTTTTTATTATTTTTTTGAAACAAATGTGAAATGGATTACTTCTTATCTTAACATAGACAGAAAGACTATTAACATCATCATGCATAGAGGGTCGGGGTTGAACTTGTTGGCCTTTGTCATGTCACATTTTATTATTTATATGTTATTGTTATATATGTTATTATGATGCATTTTATTGTTGTTATTGTATTATTATTCTTAAATTTGTAATATTTTAATTATTATTAATTATTTATATTAATTAATATTATTAATAATAATATTAATATTAATAATAATAATAATAATAATTTTTAAAAAGACAGATTAAATGTATATCAAAACAGATCACTAATACTATTATTATTAATTAATATAAATTTTGGGAAAAAAAATTAAACAAATGGCAAGCGGTTAGGCGTCAAAACCGCTTGCCATTACACTTGACATAATATTATGTCAAGTGCAAATGGCAAGCGGTTTTGGCGCCAAACCGCTGCCCATTCTCCCCTAATGAACTGCTTGCCATTTAAATGGCTATTGGCAAGCCCCCTAAGCCCATGCGATTAAGAACCGCTTGCCATTAGGGGGTTTGAACCGCTTGCCATTACGTTTTTTCTACTAGTGTATGGAGGTGTTTAAGGCAAATTGGTCAAACTCACTTCTTTTTTAGATACCTGTTCAGCTTTGCACTACTACACAATTGGCAAAGAGACCTATTGAAATATGCCTGAAAGACCGCCTCACAATGGCTCTCTACCTTCGAGGTCTGTTTGGTAAAGAGACCTGTTATTAGCGGGGGGGGTCTGTTTTTGAGGACAAATTGTAAGTGATAGCAGGTGTCACTACAAGAAAAGGCCAATTTAGCGACGGAAAAATCCGTTGCTAAAATGGATCTGCGACAGATTTGCGATTACTTTAGTTAGTCGCTAAACACCTCGTCACAAATCCATTTTTGCAACTAATTTTGAGTAAGTCGCAATTAGCGACGGATTAGTGATGCCTTTGCGACTTCTATTTAGTAACTAACTTGATGATTTTTGCAACAAAATTTTGTCAAACGGATTAGCTACTACTTTGACTAAATATTTAAGTTTATAGAGACTAATATTTTACGACTGATTAGCAACTACAAAGACCAAATTTTTGCGACTATGAAGACCAATTTTTTCACGATAGATTAGCGACTACTAAGTCCAATTTATTACATCTAATCAATCAGTCGCTAAAACATACTTTCAGTTGCTAGATTTTGCAACTAACTATTAATATTTTGTGACTAATTTAGGGATGAACAATAGCAGGGTCAAAAACATTAGGTACCCACGCATATCATTGATATCAATATAACATCACTAAAAGTTAATGATTGATAATCTATATATACATAAATGTTACAATATTGGAAAGTATATATGTTGTTTATAATACAATATACACTATATTATAATTTACAAGTATAAAAATTATTAAATTTATACTGTACTACAAAACGATGCATTAGGTAATCTTCATCAATATGCTTCAATGGCTAGTGCATTAGCAGCAGCAGTGTAGCGACAGTAGGACAACAATAATTTGGCAGCAGCAGCAGCAATAACAGAGCAGCAACAGCAGCAAGTAGCAACAACAATAGCAATGATTATGGGAGCAGCAAGCCAGCAACAGAACCTCAAATAGTGAGAACATAACTTAGTTCGTCACCACCAACATGTACATTGGGGGAGGAGGTTGCAAAACTATGCAATGCCTGGATTAGGGAGTGGTCCGCTGTCAATTAGTTTCTCACAATATCGAGGTTTATTAGTTACTTTGCTAGAAATGTTATCTCAAAGGATAATTTACCTCAAGTAGTCGGCTCCATTGCTTAGTACCTGTAAGAAACACAAGATTAATTAAAGCGAGTGATATGATAAAACAAAGTGATAAATGGACTTGATAGAGTTTAATATTGCTGTTTTAGTTAGATTTAGTTGTTTTAGTTCTACAAATTTAAATAGCAAAATCAGACTATCAGAGAGTTTAATCTCATTTAGCTTATAGTATTCTTATAACCCGATAAAGAAGAAGTTTTCCCAATCAATCATAACCAAGAAACCAAAGTGAAAATGACAAAAATTACGAATTACCTAAAATAGGCACGAAAATTATAAGATTTCAAAGAGAGGGACAAAGGTACAGACTCCGGCAATATTTCTCTAACTCTAGCACCCTCGCCTCCTCTCCTAGCAGAGTTGACAACGGCCGAGCTTTCTTTGGCGAAGGAAATGCAATAGGACAAGATTTCCATCAGAACAGAGCTCCTCAATGAAAATCATAGTCAGGTTTTCGCAAGACGAAACACAAAACCCATGCATAAATAACGACTAATACATGTCTTTCGATCACAATAATCAATACTTAATCATCAAATCATTTCAATCACAAGATCTCATGCGAACCCTTTAATTAAAGAAAAGCAAAACAAAACAATATTTCTAAAATATTTTGCAAAGTATTTCTCGTTCTTCATCTGATTAGGGTTCTAAATTGAACTAAGGTAAGATTAATTTGACTAAAATCATTCTTATAAATACTTAAATAAATGTAAAGTTGACAAAATTAAGTGTAATTTAATTGAACTTCCTACATTTCGACTGAATTATTTGCGTTTAAACGAATCGATCGAATTATATCCCTAAAACTAGAACTTTGAATTTTTTTTTTCAATCACCTAAAATTGGAATCTTAATTTTCTGTAATTGATGAAAACTACAAATTTACTTTATCATTCAAAAGATCCATGCACTTATATTGACAAATTATCGGAATCCAATTACTCCATGACAAGAAAAATTCGAACCTACCAATGGTGGCACAACAAAGTGGTGCGGTGTTGTAGACGTTCATCATTGCGGGCAGTAGTGGAGCGATGGTCGATGGAGCGGTGGTCGTTGGTGCGGTGGCTCGGCGAAGCAATAAGCGGTAAATTGATTAAGCCTGTAAACGGAGGTTTTACTTCTTGAAGCAATAAACAATACTCTGTATATTTTTCCTTTATTTAAGAATAATAAACAAAGGTACTCCCGTGAAAGTGAAGTGAAGATGAGCGCGCATTTCAATGCCTTTGAGTAAACCAAAATATCCCTCCTAATTTTTTTTTAAAAAAAAAACAATTAATTCTTTGAAAAGTATGAACATCAAACTGATACGGAGTAGGAGTACTAAAGATTTGCAACTAAATATTCCAATCTCTTTCGATCACAAAAAGTATTTTTTGAGACTGAATATAGGGTAGTAGCAAATCTCAGTCGCAAATTACCAACAGAATAGCTACTTTTAAATAATTCGTCGCAAAATTTGCAACTACCTGTATTTTCAGTCACAAAATTATTTTTTGCGACTGAATATTAGATTAGTTACAATTATCAGTCACAAATTAGAGACGACATAGCAACTATTGAAAAATTAGTTGCAAAATTTGCGACAACCTGTTTTTTTCAGTCGCAAAATAATTTTTTGCGACTAAATATTATGGTAGTTGCAAATTTCAGTTGCTAAATTAGCTTTTACTTGTAGAGTGTTACATAAGTTATAAATTCATAGTAGTAGTAGTAGTAGTAGTAGTAGTAGTAGTAGTAGTAATAATAATAATAATAATAATAATAATAATAATAATAATAATAATAATAATAATAATTGATTTTTTATAATAATAATAATTAATACTTAAAGATAATAATAATTTTTAATTTTTAATAATAATAATAATAAATATAATATTTAATAATAATAATAATTAATATTAAATTATTATAATAATAATAATGCAATAATAATAATAATAATGATAATAATAATAATAATAATAATAATAATAATAATGTAGACACCCATTTGTGTATCCCCAAAACCAAACCCGATGATTAGTATCTTTCACGTCGAATCAAAATCGAATGAAGTGAAAGTGTGGAAAGTCTAGTGTTGCGAATGGTTTTAATTTCTTTTCTCTTCTCTCGGTTTTTGAAAATCTATATAAAGAAAATAGCCAATCCAATTTGGTTGGTCCATGATATGGGTCCAATAGTAGTGTAGTTGGATGGGGCTTGAACAGAGTTTTCTAACGATATATTATAAGCCCAATTCCGATGAATAATGAGGAAGTTATGGTCAAATTACTAAACTAGGCCCGGTTTGAGCCTTATATGCGGCCCAATGATCTAGAGGAGGGCCTAATATGGATTTATCATTTCTTATGCAATTAGGAATGGTTTTAGTTTTCTAGATTCTTCTAGAAGGTTCTTTTCATTCCTAATTCAATTAGCATTGATAAATTGATTTTTTTAGAGTTTTAATCAAAATAAAAGAATGTTTTTGAGGAAAATACGATTTTATCCTCCTGTACGGTTAATTTCTATCTGATTTTAGAAAACGCGTCAAAAATTTAATTAGCGCCAAACGCCAGCATTAGTGCCTGGCGCTAAGCTTGGCGCCTGGCGCTAGCATTAACGTCTAGCGCATACGCTAATGTCAGCGTCTGGCGCTAATTTTGTTTTTTCGCGTCAGAATTCTGGTTCGATTTTCTATCTTTTTAGCTGATTTTCTCTATAAATAGTCTCCTAAAAACTCCGTTTTCAATCATCTACAATCATCAACTCTCTCTAAGCTAAAGCTTCTCTCTCTCTCTCTTTTCTAAACCCAACCTTTCTTACAAAATTCCGCATTCACATGACCTAGATACACCTAGCCAAATTCAAAGTTACCTTCGCCCTAGACGTGAAAGGTTTTAATTTCAGAGGGTTTGGTCTCAAATCTCTCTTTCAATTATTTAATTTAATTGTTTGATTATTATTTTCCTTGAAGTTACTAACGTGTGTATTTTGTTATTAGAAAGAGGTACGAGACATCCAAGTAAGTGTTTTAAAGGTTTTTATTGATATAATGATGTAGAAATCATGCTTAGGTTGTTATTATGATTCCTAGTGTCATGTTAGGGCGTTGTGATCTTCCTAGTATCATGTCTAGGGTAACTTTAATATCAAGTATGATGCTTCCTATGTTCTTCCTAATATTTATTCATGTTAGTATCATTTTAGGGTTAAAGCTTTGATCTTTGATGTTTAGTGACATACTAGGGTTTGTTATTAATCTTGTTAGTATCATGCCTATGATCTTGCTATTATTATGCTTTAACATGATTTATGATTATAATTTTATGATTATTATTATTATTATTATGATTGTGATTATTATGATCATGATTATGATTATAATAATTATTATTATTATTGTTATGATTTATGATTTTTATTATTATGTTTCTTGATATATATTTATTGTTATTGCTTGATCACGCCTTTTATGCATGTTTAAAGGGAATTTAACCTTGTAATCACGCTTAATAAGATATATAATTAATAATCTTGTTTAGGGTTAATATGATTATAATTCAAGTGATCGCCAATAATAGATTTATTTGTGCATTAATATTCAACCAACATAGATTAAGCAGGTTTAGGGTAAACCTAGTGATTGCATGTTAGTCAGAAAGTGATAAGTCTATTTTATATATATATTTATTCCCCGTCCCACAGTCATAATTTGTGCTTATTTGAGCTCTGCAGAGCTACTTTTATTACTAATATACGTTTTCTAGTGTTTTTGTAGAGTTGGTATTATTTTGTAGGAATATGAAGATTTATGACGGTTCCCAAGCTTATTGAGCCACTACAAAGACATTGGAGTCGGACCGGTTTTTATTTGCCCAAGATCGAGTTAGAGTAATTTAATTCGATGATTAAGGGCTAAATTTGGAGAAAAGCTAACTCTACGAACTACTAAATAAAGTTTGTAGTCATGGATCGTATTTAAGGACAAAGCTCAAATGTGGATTAAAATTAAAGGCTCAACCTTACAATTGATCGGGCGAGCCCATGTCAGATCAGGCGCGTGATTTATTTGGGCCGCTGGAGTTGTTTCACGAGGAGTTGGACTTTGTTTTTATTTAGTTGGAGATTTATTTTTGTTTGGAGTTTGAGTAGGATTAGAAGTTGACTTGGTATCAACTTCTTTTTCCTTTCTTATTAAAGGAGGCAGTAGTAATCCGTAGGGGGAGGGTAGTTTTCTTGTCATTAATTTTAGTTTAGTTGGAGATTAGTTTAAGTTTTTAATTTAGTTTTCTTTTCTGTTTTCTCTCTCTAACTTTTCTCTCTCTCCCTTAATTAAACTCTTAGTATTATTTTCTCTCTTGTTTTCTCTCTCTACAACTCTTGGTTTAATCTCAGTTATTTATTTTCTTTCTTTCATCATATCTCCTTTAATTGCTTTGATTAGTTTAGATTTAATTATGTGTGAGTAGTTTTATTTCTAGGGTTTGTGGGGATCCATAAATAATATGAAGGGGTAATTTATTGTTATTGATTGTCAATGCTTAATTAATTTCCTATTGATTGATTTAATGCTCTATGACTAGATTAGGCCTGATCTCTTATGCATGAGTTTGACAATATTAATTCGAGATTCGACAGATGAGAATTAATGTTTAGGTCTAGTTTCAATAAGCAGGTTAATTTATAAATGGTTAAGTCGAGATTCGAAATATGAGATTTAATACCGGTAAATTAATTGTGTGATTATAATACGTAGCGAAAGCCCTTTATAATCTGAGTAATATATGCATTGATGAATGATTATTATATTCAACCCTGGAATATTATTTATTGGTGAACCTATGCCCTATCCTTTTATATATTATTTTCTCCTTATTCTTGATCTCCGTAGTTTAGTTTATTAATCAAATATAAATATTGGTTACCTCATAATCTAGATTACATTAGTTAATTAGGAACAGAAAGATCCGTTTCTCTGTGGATTCGACCCTACTTCCCTATCTACATTAGTTAGAGGATTTAGGAATTACTTTTGATTTGGGGATACGACTTTACCCTGTCAGAAAGCGCACATGAATACGATCAGAATAAAGTAGAGGCCTATTATTAGGGCAGGTTCAATCTCTTTTAGGTTGGATTTGTACCTTCATCCCCGAACTACCAGTCATGGTTCAAGACCTATTGGAGTTAACGGTCTCCTTGATCGTTAAGGGGTGTAACCTTCACCCTGTGAATGGTTTACAAGTTCCTAAAACTTTTTGGCGACTCTTTTATTCTATCTTCTTTCCCTTTGAACGCCACCATGCTTAAGTGTATGATCACAGTGGGGTTCAAGCTAGGGGTAATGCTTGAAATATTCCCTACAAATAGTAGTAGGAGTAGTAGTAGTAGGAGGAGGAGTAGTAGTAAAAGGAGTAGTAGTAGGAGTAGTAGTGTAGACACCTAAAAATGTCTCCCCAAAACCAAACCCGATGATGAACAACCTTTCACCGCCATTATTGGTCGGGTTGAGTATTTAATCTTGGAGTGTTTAAATCCATATTTCAATTTCATAAAACAACCCAATTCCTAGCCCATTTCCCCAAACCATAACTTATTTTCCTCTTTTCGTGCCTTTAAACCCAAAATAATTCATTTCGTGTCCTTTAAAATCATTCATTTCATGTCCTTTTTATAAAAACGTTTGATCCAGTTTATTTTGGTCCAAAATATGGGTCCAATGATTAAATAATTGGATGGGTCTTGAAAAGAGCTTTCCAACGATATATTATAAGCCCAAATCCGAGTTATAACGAATAAGTTATGGCCAAAATATTAAACCGAGCCCAAAATGAACCTAAGCCCACCTTACCTACGACCCAATGATCATGTGGAGGGTCCAAATGATTTAATCCCAATCCTTAACCAATTAGGATTAATTAGAAGCTTCTATAAGTTTCTAAAAGATCTTAATTATCCTTTTTGAAAACATAAGATTAAATAGTTTGAAATTGAATAAAACTCCTTTTTTTGAAAATCCTATTTATATCCGAATTGAAAGACGTTCAAAGATAGATAGATATTATTTTTGTGTCTTATAGTTTTTATCCAAATTTTATATGGCTGGATAGCCCTTGAAATTATCTTTCCAATGATATATTATAATATCGATTCCGAGCTATAACGGAAAAGATATGAATAAAATGTCAAACTCTATCCAAAACTGACACCGTCTCACTATTTCGGCTATATATTTTGTTCTACAAAATATTATAATCTGATTTTAATTGAGTTAGAAAGTAGACTTCAAGAGCTTTCCAACGATATCTTATTTATCTTATTCCGATTTCTGGATCAAAAGATATGATAAAAATAAAAACCGCAAAAACTGCTGTCTATCGAGTTTTATTCCGATTTAATTCGGATCTTATCTTAATTCTTCGACCCCTCTTTTTTCTCTATAAATAGAGGTTATATCTCCCCTATTTCAATCATCAACAAGCTTGATCATAAAATAATTCTCTTCTCCCTTTTTAGCCTAAATACTAGCAACCCTATTCTCTCAAAATACTTCCCCTAATTAAGCATTCCAAGGAGTTCATACAATACCCAAAGTTCTATACTTAAACCAAGGCGTGAAAGGTATAATTAACTGAGGGTTTGGACCAAATCAAATCTAATCTTTATTTAATTTAATTTTAATTTGATTTATATTTTTATTGAAGTTACTAACAGTTTATTCATGATGTAGCAATTCAAGGAAGCGCGGAAAGTGAGTAGTTAATCACTTAATTACTCTTATTTTTATTCTTGTTGTTAGAATCATGATTAGGTTTATTATTTGATTTGACTAACGATATTATTGTTGAATTGCTTCCAATATTAATGTTTATTCTATTGTTATTTATTCATCACTATATTGCATGTTTAAAAGGAATATGTAATTGAAAATCACGCTTAATAAGATAACTTGGACAACCGGTTTAGGTTCCTTTTTAATCTTGTTATTAAATCAAGTGATCACCAATATTTTAGAATAATATGTTGCTTTAATATTCAACCAATTTAGCTTAATAATAGATTGGAGCAAATTGAATCTTTGTTTGTATGCCTTTGAGATCGCAGGGATCACTTTTCACTATAAGAATCGAGTAGAGGCCAATACGGGCAAATGTGACTCCATGACTCACTTCGTACCATCATCCTCGATCCTCCTTTCGTGGTTCCGAACCATATGGAGTTAGTAATCTCATGGATTATGAATGGGGTGTAACCTTCACGGGTCAATCGTTGTTGCCTTCGTTGTCCCTTATTTGTGGCTGCCTTTTATGATCCGTGACCGGTTTACAAGTTCCTTAAAAACTTGTTGGCGGCTCCCTACTTTATTTGTCCCTGATCATTGTCCCTAATCGTAATGTCAATTCCCACTTCCTATGAGTGTCAAGCATATTCACAACATGCTTTAACGTAGACGCACTTCAAACGACGCCTACAAGTAGTAGGAGTAGTAGTAGGAGGAGGAGGAGTAATAGGAGTAGGAGTAGGAGTAGGAGTAGGAGTAGTAGGAGTAGGAGTAGTAGTAGTAGTAGTAGCAGCAGCAGCAGCAGTAGCAGCAGTAGTAATTCTCTCAAAAATGGGCGATTATGGGCGATTAGGGTAAGGGTTCACGTTGTTGCAGGTAAGTCCGTTTTTCCGCGTTAGAAAGTCTGGTGGCTTCTTTGTGGCGTTGCAAGGTTTAGGCAATCTTCAAGGTTGGTTTTCAGCGGCTTTGGTTGTTGTTTTGGTGCTGTTTCTAGGGCAATTTCTAGTGTAATTTCAGGCAAATTTTAGGCTCGGTTTTGGGTGCAATTTTAGGGGATTCTCAGGCTTTTCTCAGGCGCAAAACTGGTTTGTTCCCAAGCAAATATCAGGCTGTTCTCATGTGCGAATAAGGTTTTTTTTAGGTGACGTTTCTAGTGTGTTTCAGGCGTCTTTTCTGGCTGTTTTCTAGTCAATTTTTAGGTAATTTTGCAGCTGATTTTTGATCAGTTTCGGGAAAGACTTTTGATCAATTTGGTTGTTTATTTTGGGGCGCATTATTTCGGCTGCCTTTTCTGTTCTCCGGTATCAATTTTGTGGCTTGTTTGCGTGGTTTTGGTGCGCGGTGATTCTGTTAATAGTTCGTCTTCCAAGTCAATTATCCGTCAGGCACGTCAATTATTTGGCAAGGCATAGGGGGGCTGCTGCTCTTTTTCCACGTCAATCGTACGTGTGTTTTTGCTTGCTAATTTTGGTGGTGGTTGTTTGTGCTCTTGGTTTGTGGTAGGTTTGTGTTTGGGGTTCTTGCTTTCAGCTTTGTGGTTGGTTGTGTATAGTTTGACAGCTGTCATGGTGCAGTTTCATTATCCATTTGTGGGTCTTAGTGGTTGTCAAGATGGAAATGGAAATGGCCTTACTAGAGGTTCTTTATCAAGCATCTTCATGATCGTCACTGTTGTATTGGTGCGCGGGATATCACGCGGCATTCTCTTACTTCTAATTTGGTCGTTTATATTGAGGCGGAATTTACCTTTTCCCGTATGAGGATTTGGTTATGTGGGGTTTGTTACAAAACTCATACGGTTCGATCTAGGTGTTGTCATAGGGTGGGTGAGGATGTGTCACCCTTGATTAAGGAGATGGTATTGTTCGTTTTATGCTTTACAATTTCTCCAAGCCACAGGCTCCCTCTTCTCCGGCTCATATTGGACATGTGGATGGTTTAGTGCGAGATCAGTTCGGTGGTTTTGATGTGGCTCTCCTTAATTGTTTGTTCTCAAAGGGGTTTCGCACTATGAAGTCTATCCCTCCCAAATGTCGTTTGGGGTTTTCTCGGGTTCTTAAAGGTGCTCTTGATAAGGTGATCTCTAAGCCTGATGACATTTCCAGTTGGGTCTTGTTATTGGTGTTACTTATTTGCACCCTTAAAACCTTTTGCCCTCGGAGTAGTCGTGAGTCTAGGTCTTCCGTAAAGCGTCGGCATCAAGAGGAGAGTATTTCTCGTGCTATATGCTCTTGGAGTTCACCAGGTGGTTGTGAGCAGCTTGTGAGGGAAACTTTGGCAGAGGATTCTCCTACTTTGTCGGTGGCTGATGACGAGGACCTTGATTTGGATGGGCGTAATATCAAGCAATGTCGTAGGAAGATTTGTGATGGCCATTACATAGCTGCAGTTTGAGTTATTTCTTCTTCGGGGGTTGCTCCGTATAATGAGGCCACTCTTGCAGGTTTACAATCAAAACACCCTTCTTTTCTAGCTCCATCCTTGCCTACTGATATACTTGTTGATCAACTTCATCTCGTTTCTACTTCTGCTGTTGTTTTGGACGGATTAAGAGTTTTCCGCGTGGTACTTCATGTGGTGGGGACGGTTTACATGTTCAACACCTTATGGATTGCTTGAGTGGTGCTGCTGTGGCTGTCTCAGATGAGTTAGTTGCCTCTATTTCAGGGGTGGTTAATCTCTTTCTTGCTAGCAGATGTCCTATGGAACTAGGAGAGTATATTGCTAGTGCTCCTCTCACACCACTTATCAAGCCCGGTGGTGGTATACATCCTATAACTGTGGGTACTATTTGGCGACGTTTGGTTTCGAAGGTCGGTGCTGTTATGGTTGGCCAGTCTTTGGGCAGTTACTTTGATGGTCTTCAATTTGGCGTTGGGGTTTCTTCAGGGGGTGAGGCTATTCTTCATGTTGTGAATCGGTTGATTAAGGATCGTGGTTCTAACGTTGGTCTTTCTATGTTGTTGGTGGATTTTCGAAATGCCTTCAATCTGGTAGATCGTGCAGTCATGTTACGTGAAGTCCGTTGTCGTTGTTCGGGTATTTCGCAGTGGGTTGAATTATTGTAGGGAATATTTCAAGCGTTAACCCCTAGCTTGAACCCCACTGTGATCATACACTAAAGTACGGTGGCGTCCAAAGGGAAAGAAGATAGAGCAAAAGAGTCGCCAACAAGTTTTTTAGGAACTTGTAAACCGTTCACGGGGTGAAGGTTACACCCCTTAACGATCCAAGAGATCGTTAACTCCATAAGGTCTTGAACCAAATAGGGTTCGGGGATGAAGGTACAAATCCAACCTAAAAGAGATTAAGCCTGCCCTAATAATAGGCCTCTACTTTATTCTGATTGTATTCATGTGCGCTTTCTGACTAACATGCAATCAATAGGTTTAACCCTAAACCTGTTTATCTATGTCGGTTGAATATTAATGCACAAATAAATCTATTATTTGAATTATAATCAAATTAACCCTAAACAAGATTATTAATTATCTTATTAAGCGTGATTACAAGTACCAAATTCCCTTTAAACATGCATAAAAGGTGTGATCAAGCAATAACAATAAATATATCAAGCAACATGATAAATAGTCATCATAATAATAATAATAATCATATAATTATAATGATAATAATATTCATAACCATAATCATGAATCATAAAAATAATCATATTCATAATTAATAATCATAAATCATGTTAAAGCATAATAATAACAAAATCCTAGGCATGATACTAACAAGATTAATAACAAACCCTTAGCATGTCACTAAACAATAAAAATCAAATCTTTAACCTTAACATGATACTAAAAATCATAAATATTAGGAAGAACAAAAAAGGCATCATAACGATCATACTTAATATTAAAGTTACCCTAGACATGATACTAGGAATATCATAATAACAACCTAAACATGAACTCTATATCATAACATCAGTAAAAACCATTAAAGCACTTACTTTGATGCCTCGTACTTCTTTCTAATAACAAAATACACACGTTATTAACTTCAAGGAAAATAATAAACAAAACAATTAAAATAAATAATGGAAAGAGAGATTTGGGACCAAACCCTCAGAAATTAAACCTTTCACGTCTAGGGCGAAGGCAACTTCGAATATGGCTAGGTGTTTCTAGATCTAATGAATGCGGAATTTTGATATTTGTGAGAAGGCTAGTTTAGGAAAAAGAGAGAGAAAGATCAAGGAAATCTTGATGAGAGTTGGTGAAAATAGAGAGAATCGATGATTGTAGGTGATTGAAAATTGGTTATCGAAAACGGAGTTTTTAGCATGTTATTTATAGAGAAAATCAGCCAAAAAGATAAAATATCAAAACAGAGTTCTGGCGCAAATAAAACGATGTTGACGCCAACGCTGGCTATTGGCGCCAGACGCCAACATTAGCGTCAGGCGCCAAGCGTAGCGCCAGGTGCTAAAGCTGGCGTTTGGCGCTGATTCATAAATTCACGCGTTTTCTTAAAATCAGATAGAAATTGCCGTACAGGAGGATAAAATCGTATCTTCCTCAAAAAACATTCTTTGATTCTAATTAAAACTCTGAAAAGTCAACAAAAGTCAATTTATCAATGCTAATTGAATAAGGAATGAAAAGAACCTTCTGGAAGAATCTAGAAGACTAAAACAATTCCTAATTGCATTAGGAATGATAAAGCCATATTAGGCTCTCCTCTAGATCATTGGGCCGCATATAAGGCTCAAACCGGGCCCAGTTTAGTAAATTGGCCATAACTTCCTCAATATTCATCGGAATTGGGCTTATAATATATCGTTGGAAAGCTCTTGTCAAGCCCCATCCAACTACACTACTATTGGACCCATATCATGGACCAACCAAACTGGATTGGCTGTTTTCTTAAAATAAGTTTTCAAAAACAGAGAGAAGAGAAAAGAATTTAAAACTATCCGCAACACTAGACTTTCCACACTTTCACTTCATTCGATTATGATTCGACGTGAAAGGTACTCATCACTAGGTTTGGTTTTGGGGAGACACAAATGGGTGTCTACAATTATGCTACTCTAATCCAGCTAGACAGTATTATGGGGACCACACCTTATGGTCATCTCAGGGGGTGCAGCAGGGTGATCCCCTTGGTCCTCTCTTTTTTTCTTTGGTTTTACAACCTCTTGTGTGTAAAATCATAGATACTTTTGAGGTTTGTCTTCAGGCGTGGTATTTGGATGACGACACTATTATTGGAGACACTTGGGTGGTAGGGAAGGTTCTTTAGTTGATTATGGAGGAAGGACCTCATTTTGGGTTGCATCTCAATGTGGAAAAAACTGAAGTTTTCTGGCCTACAGAAGACCCTCGAAGCAGGCTTGTGGGTTCCCCCCCTTGTATTGCTCGACCATTGTATGGTGTCAAGCTGCTTGGTGGTCCCGTTAATTCTGATTCCAGGTTTAGTGGCGGTCTTGTGATGAAGAGGGTGACCAAGACCATTGCGCTTATGGATAAGGTTGCTATGCTGGATGATCCTCAGTGTGAGTTGTTATTATTTAGGGCATGTACTGGAGTTTCTAAACTCTACTTTGCCTTGCGTACTTGTCCTCCAGGTGCTTTCGAGGCGGCTCAACGCGTTTTCGACGAGGCTCTTCAATCTTCCTTGGAGCGTATTGTTACTGCTTCGGGGCCCAGGTTTGGTGATTGGCAGTGGAAGCTTGCCATCTTACCATTTGCATTTGGAGGGCTTGGTGTTTATTCCGCAGGTGATGTTCGTCATTATGCTTTTCTTACTTCTCGGTTGCAGTCTATTGGGTTGCAGACGCAGCTTCTGCGTCATACTGGTATTGTGGGTCTTGGTCAAGCTTTTGAGGATGCGTTAAGTCTGTTTATTGGAACGGTTGAGTCTGACATTTTAGGTAGTCCTTGTGAGGTCGCTGCCCCTAAACTCATAAAGAAATTGGCAGATATATATTTCACAAAGGTTACCGCTTTTGTAGAATCCACCTTTTCTTTGTCTCCTCGGCAGTCGGCATTGTGGAAGTCGCAGCAGGGTGATCACACCTCTGCTTGGCTTCGAGCAGTCCCTATTTTTGGATTGGATCAGACGATGAACGCTAAGACATATCGATTTGTGCTGTGTTATCCGATGGGCGTTCCATTGTTCTCTGTCTCAACACCGTGCTCTGCTTGCTCTAGGGTTTTTACTAGGGATGTATTCGGCGACCATGCAGTGTCGCGTGCTGGCATTGTAGGTATTAAACATCGGCACAATGTTGTTCGGGATACATTTGTTGGTATAAGCTACAGATTTGGGATTTCAGCAAGAAAGGAGGTTGACATATGATTGTCTGGAAGGAATGACGTGGCCCTTAGACCTAAATATGTGTTACTTTATTCATGGGATCGTGGTCGTGATGTATGTGTCAACTTCACAGGGTCTTCTCCTTTGACACAGACAGGGCTATCTGATTTTGTTCCGAGACGGGTGTGGCTGGTGCGGTTCATCGGAAGCGGGTTAAGTATGAAGCTCGTTGTTTGGAAATTGGATATGGTTTCATTCCCTTCTCCTTTTCTTCGCTTGGGGATTTAGAGAAGGAGGTTGTTGCCTTGCTGAAGCGGATTCAGAGGTTCTCGACGACGCAAGACATTGGGGCTCGTGCTGCGCTCATATATTCACTAGGGTAGGCTTTGCTATAGCTAGAGGAGTGGGGGCCCAGATTGTATCTCGGTTTCCCACTAATTTATTGTAGGTTGTATGACTTTTGTTTTTGAGATATAATAATAATAATAATAATAATAATAATAATAATAATAATAATAATAATAATAATAATAATAATAATAGTATCGTGGGTATTAAACATAGACATAATGTTGTTCGGGATTCCCTAGTTGATGTTTACTATCGTTCTGGGATTTCAGCAAGAAAAGAGGTTGACATTGAGTTGTCTGGAGGGAATGACGAGGTCCTCAGACCTGCTGATGTGTTACTTTATTCTTGGGATCGTGGTCGCGATGTCTGTGTAGATTTGACAGAATCTTCTCCTTTGACACAGTCAGGGCTATCTGACTTTATTCCTGGACGGGTTGTGGCTAATGCAGCTCATCGGAAACGGGTTAAGTATGAGGCTCGTTGTCAGGCGATTGGATATGGGTTCATTCCCTTCTCCTTTTCTTCGTTTGGTGAATTAGAGAAGGAAGATGTTGCGTTGCTTAAGCAAATTCAGAGGTTCTCGATTGACGCAAGAAATTGAAGCACGTGCTGCAGCTCATATTTTTACTAGGGTAGGCTTTGCTATAGCTAGAGGAGTGGGGGCCCAGATTGTATCTCGGCTTCCCACTAATTTATTGTAGGTTGTATGACTTTTTTTGTTTTTGAGATATAATAATAATAATAATAATAATAATAATAATAATAATAATAATAATAATAATAATAATAATAATAATAATAATAATAATAATACCCTTGTTGATATTTGTTTTCGGTCTGGGATTTCTACTCGAAAAGAGGTTAACGTTGGGTTAACTGGAGGGAACGACGGGGCTCTTCGACCAGCAGATATGTTGCTTTATTCCTGGGATAGAGGCCTTGATGTATGTGTTGACTTGACGGGATCTTCACCTTTGACACAATCGGGGTTGTCTGACTTCGTTCCTGGTCGTGTTGTGTCTACGGCGGCTCAGCGGAAGCGGGACAAGTATGGGGCGCGTTGTAGGGCTATTGGCTACGGTTTTCTTCCTTTCTCCTTTTCTTCGTTGGGGGAATTAGATAAGGATGCTATTGCGTTGCTGAAGCGGGTTCAGGCGTTTGCTAAGATTCAGAATATTGGTGCTCGTGCGGCAGCTCACATCTTCAACATGATCGGGTTCGCTATAGCTAGAGGGGTGGGGGCCCAGATTGTATCTCGGCTCCCCACTAATTTCTTGTAAATTGATTGACTTTGTAGGTTTTTTCTGATATAATAATAATAATAATAATAATAATAATAATAATAATAATAATAATAATAATATTAATAATAGTAATAATAATAATAGTAATAATAATAGTAATAATAATAATAATAATAATAATAATAATAATAATAATAATAATAATGATAGTAATAATAATTATAATTATAATAATAGTAATAGTAATAATAATAATAGTAGTAGTAGTAGTAATAATAATAATAATAATAATAATAATAATAATAATAATAATAATAAAAATAATAACATTAATAATAATAATAATAATAATAACATTAATAATAATATTAATAATAACATTAATAATAACATTAATAATAATAATAATAATAATAACATTAATAATAATATTAATAATAACATTAATAATAATAATAATAACATTAATAATAATATTATTAATAATAATAACATTAATAATAATAATATTATTAATAATAATAACATTAATAATAATATTATTATTAATAATAATAACATTAATAATAGTAATAATAATAAGAATAATAATAATAATAATAATAATAATAATAATAATAATAATAATAATAATAATAACAACAACATTAATAATAATAATAATAATAATAATAATAATAATAATAATAATAATAATAATAATAATAATAATAATGTTGAAATCTGCTCTGCTCGGCTTGGTTCTGCTCTGCTTTGCTATCCTAAAATCTTCTCTGGTCTGCTATGTTGAAATTTAATCTGCTCCCTCTGTTGACCCCTGTTCTGCTCTACTCTGCCCAAAATCTCAAAAGAACAGGGCTTTAGAGTGTTGTGGTGAGAAGTTGCAAAAACAACTCTACAATTATATACTCCATCTATTTTTAAAATACGCCGTCAAAAAAAAAAAATCTATTTTTAAAATACCTGCTCCATTTCTCCATGCGCGGAGTTTTACGAGAAATTGAATAAGTAATAAAATATGAAGGTAATAGGGTAGGTGTAAGAATAAAAAAATTGTAAAAAGCAAAAGTAGTGGAGGGAATTGGAGGAGAGAGAATATGAAAATAATAAAATACGATTTATATTGGGTCCATTAGGTGAGAGAAATGAATTAAATATTGTAAAAATTTTCCAAATAAGAAAATAAAGCAAATATTTAAAAAAAAAAAAAAGTGGAGCAAATATTTAAAAACGGAGGGATTATTAGATTAGACGGATATATTCCTTTAATAACTGTGACGGCCCTAACGGGTCATAAGGGATCCATAGAATTGCTCTCTCTCAAATTAGTGAGATATTCATTGAAGCGCACTCGACGTTCTCCATTGAAGCGCAGTTGGCGTTCTCCGTTGAATTCAGTTCTTGTATTCCCATTGAAGCAACTTCTGAGGTAAGTTGTTTGTATTTGTTATCATCATATCAAATATCTCTGAAATTATGAGATCGATAATTGAATCAAAAGTCCCTATAATTATGAATCAAATTTGGTTGCTAATGTATTGCACAACACTTTAATGTTAGGATTTAACTATGAAATCAGAGCTCTTTTCCCTGGGCCCAGGGCTGCCGCCCCTCCTGCCCTGCCTCAGGGACGGGCCTGGTAGTTGTTTTTAGGGTTCTTCTTATATTGATTATTGACCTATTTGTTATAATTATTGATGTTACGAAATATTATAACGATTGATTTTATTGTTAGAATTTTGTTATGTGCTTTATAAATTGATAATCTTAAGCGAGAAGAATTTAATGTGATTTTTGGAGCCTAATTTGATAATTGAATCAAATTTGGTTGCTAATTTGTTGCAGGGTTTTGTTTATAATCCTTCAAAGTTAGGATGGAAGTATAAAAATGTAACTTTAATTCCCTGGGCTCATCAGGGAGGCCGCCCCTCTTGCCCCGGCTCAGGGCGGCCGCTATACCTGCTTTGGCAGTCGCCCCTATAGCCTTGGCTCAGGGATGTGCCTGGAATTGTAATGTTCATGCCACCATTAAATGCTAATCTTATTGGCTGGATGCGCATTGTTTATCTCGTATGTATATATATATACACGAACCTGATTTATTTGCCTTTTAACTTTGCAGAAATGTATTCCTCCAGAGGGAGTGATTCATATGGGCAGCAGTCGTACACTGCGCAATCATCATATGGACAAAATGTAAATACTATTGAGCTTACACTATTATTTCTCTTTTTGCTTATCCATGTTTAAGGCATTATATGTCCTTTTAATGGGGGTTTTGAATCCAAAGCTCATATCTGCCTCTCTGTTTTTTGCAGCCTTCGTCTGCATATCCTGGGAGTTCTGCTGGTGGACCAGCTAGTAGTTCTCAGTTGACCATGGGGTCTCGACATCCTTCAATTTTGGGTGGTTCTCTTGAATCAGAACTTGGTGGGTTTAGAGCTCATCCTGCAGCAGCACAGTATGGAGGACAATATGGTTCTTTATATGGCCAATCTTCACTGAGTGCTGGTCAGCAGGTCAGTGAAAAGCTGGTATTAAAGATATTGGAATAATTGATGAGGTGGCATGATATTCCTTTCATCTAGGATAAGGTTTCGGGTCACTTATGTGCTTCCTTGGCAAACAAACCACACCCAAATCACCAGGACCTAGAGTTCAGGGTTGGTATACCTTGGAGGCTGGATCAAACCATGCTGTGGGGCTTTAATTTGATTACTTTATAAAATGGGAAGCATTATAAGCCATTTAGCATTCCTCTTTCTTTTGATCTTTGGCTTTTCGCCCTTCTGTTGTACCCATTCTATCTCTTTCTCTACTTCCTCTCATTCTAGACCCTTCTGTGTGGCTGTTCTTCCTCACCATCAGTATTCTTGTCTTCCTTTCCTTTTTGATTTCTTGTCCATTTCAGTTATTTTAACCAAATATAATGGCTTTATCTAAAAACCTGGTCTAGCTCACCCAGCTAGTTGAAAACGCTGGCAGAACTGCTATGGTGGTTTATGATTTCATGGAGGGAAAGAATGTATAAGTTGGTGTGCTTGGGAGAGAGGGGGGGGGGGGGGGGGGAGCCGGGGGACTGAGGGTTATTTTTATTTGTTTCTTTTCCTGTTCTATTATCTGTTGAGATTTCTGAACAACCAGCTTTTTGAAAATGGGGATATCAGTTTTTACTCTTTGCGTACTTTTTCATTCTCCTTTAATCACAATGTATTCCTTTTAATTTTTTTTGGGAAGTTGCAAATTTATTGCAGCATTACTTCATTTGACTAATGCCAACCCAATTGTTTTCCTCTGAATTATGATTGCTATTAAGCCTCGCATTTTAAACCTTATCAATCATTAATCGACATTGCCGTTGCTTGTCTAGTTTTAAAATTGCTTACCCATGTTAGCATAGTTAGTAGTTTTTGTTCTTTAATTATGTTGTCTTTTTGTTTCTGAAGGGCACTTCTGTAACTGTTAAGGGATCTGGGCCATCTACTATGGAAGGACGTACTGGTTATGGTTCAGGGATAGCAGATTCCCCAAAGTATACCGCTAAGGACTATGTGGCTGCTGCTAGCCATGGATATGGCCACAAATCTGAGCTTTTAATTCCTGATAAGATGGCTGATTATGTATCACTTGAGAGAAGGCAATTTGCTGAAAGGCAGGGGGGTTATGTGGGAAGAGATCTGCCAGTTGAGGCTGGTGGAAGATATGCTGATTCTGTTGGCTATGCTCATAAGGTATTTTTTATTTTGCCCCCCTCTTTCTTTGAATTTTTATGCTTGCTCTTTTGTTATCTTCTTTATTTTTTCCTTTTGATTTGGTGGTGGATAGAGGGGAGGGGAGGGGGGGGGGGGGGGGAGGGTTTTGGATTTGTTGTTCTGTATGCTGGATTACTTTTGTAATTCTTACTTTTTGCCGAATTGAGCTTTTGCTTGCTTATAATACCATTTGAACTATTTTTTAATGGTAAGTTTTACAATATTTGTTTACTGTGTCCTCTGTTGGTGGATTGTTATTTTAGCATACTTAAAAATCCATCTAAGCAAGTAGAGGTTCACTTAATTGGCATTACATATATTAAGTAGTCTGTAATTGTAACTATTTTTTCACACACAAGCCAAGCATGTTATCTGTTTTGATCTCCTCCTTGTTCATTAATACCATGGAGTTGATTTAAGAGCTGGTAAGTTGAGTGCTATTGCAGTCACTGGTAGGGAGATATATATGTCAATTTAAGTGCGTGTTGAACCAAAAGTGATCTGATTCTACCTTCTTACTTTTATGTTAGTTCATTGCAGAGTCTGAAGATGGTTGTTGCCATTTTTGTATGTTGTGTCATTTGTGTGTTCGGTGGTTTGTTGATTTTTGTTTTTGAGGTACTCCCTCCATTGTTATTTTCAAGTGTTACACTTGCCAAATGCGGCTGTTAAATAACTTCATTTTAATATTATATCTCTCCTCCAATGGTCCCCACTCAAACTCACTATTTTTTTTAACCCCCCCCCCCCCCTCTCTCACATCCTATACTTTTCAAAAAAATATAAGCTCCACTATCTTATTCTAAATCCCAACTACCCCACTTACCTCTTATTATATTAAATTCCATTTGACTGTCTAAAACTGTGTCCCGGTCAAAGTGTAACACTGACAATAAAAATGAGGGAGTATTAAAATTGATGTCGGCTTTCAGTGATATTGTCACAACTCATTTTAGCTTCACGTCTGTAATGACTAATGATATAGACCAGCTGTTACTATGTTATTTTCTCAGATTAACTCTCTTTAGTACCCTTGTCGGAGATTGCTATCTACTTTGACAGGCTAAGTATTATACTGTTCTCTCTAGATTATAGAATTTGCTTGATTGAGGTGCTTGTTGTGGTTCCTGTTGTCCAACTTTTGTGGTCCATGTCTGGCAACCCGATTTTAATTAATTTTGTTTCTTCAACAGTCTGAGATGTATGATCGTCTGGATCAGGCTTCAATTCTTCGTCAAGAACATATGTTGAAATCTCAGTCACTGCAATCTGCTTCTCATGATGCTTCCAGGTACTTTTTTTTTATGTCAACTTTACTGAGTATGCAGACTCCTTGAAGTTTTGTTTTGTGGATAGCATCCTATAAGCTTTGCTCTGAGACTTTTCTTCATGAATAGTATTGTCTAATTATCAATAAATATTGCTCCGGTTGTCAACCCCCTCCATGATTATGATATTGTGGTGCTTGTATGCAGCATTACCAATCACTATTTATTATTCCTCTTTACACTAAATAGCAACACGTTTCTGGCAGACAAGCTGATTATCTTGCTGTGAGAAGTGGTACATTTCGTCATCCAGTCCAAGAACTTGTGTCTTATGGAGGAAGACTTGAGGCTGATCCTCGTGTATCAGCTGTTGGGAATTCACCATATGGTGGACAACCAGCTCCTTCTATCTTGGGAGCTGCTCCTCAGAGGAATGTAGATGATCTTGTGTATGCTCAAACTTCATCAAATCCTGGTTATGGAGTGAGCCTTCCTCCGGGTAGGGACTATGGCATGGGGAAAGGGCTACATGGAACTACTCTCGATTCCGACTTTCCCGGTAGCCTTTCGTCACGTAGTGGACTTTCAAGAGTGGATGATTTAAAAGACGATAGATATCCCCGGGTACTTGATGTGAGAGAAGATGAGCGTCGGAGGGAGCAATTGCGTGATAAAGAACGAGAAAGAGATAGGGATCGAGAACGGGAACGCGAACGTGATCGAGAAAAGGAGCGTGAAAGAAAGCGCCTTTTAGAGCTTCGAGAAAGGGAGCGTGAACGTGAACGTGATCGTGAGCGCAAACGAGCACTTGAAAGTAGACGTGATCGAACTCCACCAAAATCATCTAAGGATCGCCGCGGTTCCTCATTGACGAAGGATGGAAAACCCTCAAGACGGGAATCCCCTCGCCGTGAAGCTCTTCATAGGTGGATGATGATAGTTTGAATTTATCATGCTATAGTTCTCTATATATCCTTTCTCGCATATCCTGAAGCTTCTTTACTAACTTGTTGTTCTATTACGCTGAAGGATTCATTCACCTGTTAGAGAAAAAAGGAGGGAATATACTTGCAAGGTAAAGATATATCAAAAGAGCCTACCCTCTCTGTATTATAATTGTATCATCTAACCTCTCTCTATGGGTATCTGAAATTGGATGCTGCTTAGTTTTTTATCACATGGCTCCTTCCACTCCTTCTAGAGAGTTGTTAATTTCTGGCAAATCTTCTTGACTCTTGCCTTCACCAACTTTTTTCTTAATCATCTTCTTGGTACTTTCTCAAATGAGATCTTACAGTCTGAATACTTCCTTTTGAGCCTGACAGATTATGCTCATCCTTTTATTTTCTTTCCTTCTATAATCATGTACCTTCTTCACCTCACCTAGTCTACTGGGTTGCTCTTCTTCTTTTCCTCATCTGCAAATTTTACAACTCTCTTCCAATGTCTGTGCATTAATATATTCTAGTTTTTGAGTATTTGTGGTTTTTGAGTGCCTTTGGATGTATGGAATACCCCCAAGAGTTTTAAGAACATGTATCCATACATAACTAGCATGAGTTATCCGTAGGAGTTGATATCTCAGATTATTATTTTATTTGTAGCAATTTGATCGTTATTGTTAGCTTATATATGTGGAATGAAATGGTCTGCCACTGGTGTTCTTTTTGATTGGGCATGCCTCAAATGTAGTGTAACATCTACCTAGCTCACACCGTAGCTGGAATGGTACTACAAATTAGCTTCTGCCTGACTCTGCTTTATAATTATCTTTTGTCATCAGGTTTACACTTCTTCTTTGGTGGATGTGGAGAGGGATTATCTATCACTAGATAAACGTTACCCAAGGCTATATATCTCACCTGATTTCTCAAAGGTTTGTCATGATGCAAATAAATTTTTTATTTATTTGAACTTGGTTTATTCCAGGGCTGCTTATTGAAATTCTTATTTCTTAATTTGATTGAATCCCGTTCCCTAGGTGGTGGTTAATTGGCCAAGGGTGAATTTGAAACTTCCGATGCACACTCCTGTCAGGTATCTGTACTATTTAGCATCTTTTCTCCACTCCCTCCTCTCTCTCCCCCGTTCTATTACATACCCCTAGGACTTTATGAATATGAAACAATACCTTATAACAAGTTAATATTAGATATAGGCCAAATAACTGAGAGTTTGTATTGTCAAATTATGCCATGCATGCATTAAGTCTAGTACAAACACTAAATGTCATCAATTCAGTTTTCCACTGTTTGATGTGCAGCGTAGTACCTAATTATATCAATTTTGTAGAGTTTGTTTATTTAGAATAGCTAAGGTATATAATACAGCAGGTTTTGGTGAGAGCTATTTAGGTGGATGAATCCGGTGTTTTTTTTCTTCTTTTTCTTGTTGCCCTATGTTTTTGCTTTGTTTTGTATATCCTTCTTAACTTAAATTTGAAGTTAAAAATTTCTATTTTGTTTCCCAAATAATTTTGGAAACAGTTTTGAGCATGATTTTGCGGAGGATGCGAGTGGCGCAGTTCAGAAAGATCTCTCTACAAAGCATTCTGATACAAATACTGCTAATCCAGAGCATAGGGGCACAGTGTGGAATGCAAAGGTGAATTATTTACCCCCTTTCCCTCTAGCGGCTAATAAAATATCTAAGTATAAAGGATATACGTGTGGAATTTTCCTTGCAAGTCCGTAAGTTGAAATCTTGTCTCAAACAGAGTGTGATTGAAAGCGGTCCTTACTCTATAGCTTATGGAGAATATAGTGAAATTTAATTTAATTTTAAAAGCTTCATGTAGAAGAATTAGTTGCCTGGCATAATCGACTGATCATATAGGAAAACAAAGGATGGCATGTTGCTGGGTTATTAGGCACTTGCAAATTTATGCCCCTTTTTGATTAAAAAATGATTTTTCATGATTATTTAGATGTTTGTGCCTGCCATCCTCATGACTTGTATCGTTCTCTATGTGAGGGCTTTGGAGTAGAGGCGTAGAGCCATGAAGTATTTAGAATTTTTTTTTTACCTTATATTTAAAGAGTAAAGGCTTTTTAAAACCCATTGAAAGGAGAAATCAGATTAGCAGGTGAACTGGATAAGTGAGACTGTAAAGGACTGTATAAGTTATTGGAGAAATTGACCCAGCAGTTGTTTGAAGAGGCTATATGCATTAAAACCTTGGTTGCTTAAGAAAATATCTGTTTACCTATAAAATAAACATATGTCCATGCCCAAACCCACACACACACTTTTTGACATATACCCTCTATTTCACAAAGAACCACTCACTTTCCATTTTCGTTCATTTTCTAAACAACTTATAACTTTATTCTTATTTTGGCGTTGAATATGTGAAGTATAATATATCTTGTACTTGGCCACTCTCTCTTTTTCTGTCCCCTGTGTTCTCTCTTTTCCTTAAATCTCTCTTTATAAATACTATTGCACTAGAAAAAAGTGTGTGGCCCAATTTTTGACGCGCTATTTCTCTTGCAAAAATTTGTGTCTACATTGAGTACTTTGTGAAAGGAGGGAGTATCAAGATGTTGAAGATTTAACAAATGTCTAATAAGTAATAAGCTATATTATAGTATTTTTATCTTCAATGTTTCTGAGTTTTCTTAACTTTTGAGAATATAGCCTCATCTTTCTGGCTCTTGTTATAGCTTTTGTGCTACTTGGCGATATTATTCAGACCATGAGGCTTTGTAGTGTGTGTTTTGAGCAAATTGCTGGATCTATTTTCAGTGTGAAACCCAAACCATCTTTATCTCCATGTTGTCTTGTATTCTGGCTGTATGCCCCTTTGAGGAGTCTCTTCAAAAACAAAGCTTTAGTCCCAAAATGATTTGGGCTCTGAGGAGTCTCATCAATTCCTTAAAGTTCGCTCCATTTTCCTTTAGGAGTGGTAGGAGTTGCAGCTTGGACTAAGATAATGCTGCATGTTAGAAATTCTAAAAATGTTACTGTGTGGGCCACAATATATTTAGTGAGGTGGTGGTGATTACAGCATTGGATTGTTACGTTTCACTTATATAGTATTGGAGTGTCGAGACGAGTTGAAACTTAATGCCTGTAAATATATTGTATGGTGAAATAGCAAGAGGCAATGCAACCACTGAATGTTTTAACTTGTTAACTTTTGAAGCTAGGTTAATCTATTTGGCTTATAATTTTTTTTGCTCTATTTATGACAAGATACAGATCCAGGATGAAGTTTAAGAGATTTGTTTATTTAACTCTGTCACAGATGATTTTAATGAGTGGGCTTAGCAGGGGTGCTACAGAAGACCTCTGCTCTGAAAAGCTTTCAGATGATCGCATACCACATATTTGCAATTTACTTAGGTTTGCTGTGTTGAAAAGAGATCGTTCTTTGATGGCAATTGGAGGCCCTTGGGATGCTGTTGATGGTGGAGATCCATCACTTAATGAATCTTCATTAGTTCATACAATCCTCAGGTTTGTGAATTTTGTGTGTCTGTATGTGTTGGACCTGTTGGTGGGATATTGTGTGTGATGTTCACATAATGTGAAGGATATGACCTTTTCTTTCTTGTAGATATGCAAAAGATGTGAGCCATCTTGATCTGCAGAATTGTCAGCATTGGAATCGTTTCCTTGAGGTAAAGCCTATGGAATGTTGTCTATAGTTTCTAGGTAGATTGTTTTGAATATTGTAAATGGGGAATTTTTGACTTTGGTATTGCTATGTATCATTACTGTTTGAACTGGGGTTATAGTTGGATTTAGTTGCTACACAAATATCTATAATCTTTTTACTATGCATTATGACTAATAAAAGTAATTTTGTCAATTAAACCTATTATTTACATATGTTATATCACCCTTTCATCCCCAACTTGCTAATTTCCTTAATGAATGAAGTCAGATGTAATTGTAACTATTGTTCATGATAATTTATGGATGTGTGCGCTGGCTTAATAATTAATTTATTTAATTACTGTTAATTTCGATATATCTATGTACACGGTGCAGTGATTACATTAAGTAAGAATTTAGGATGAAGAAGTTTTGTTATCCATAGATGTTGAAGAAATCATAATATTAAATTTTTGATCGTTCGACTCTTCAAGTTAGGCTGATGATGATGATGATGTGTGTGTGTGTATATATTTAACTAGTAAATAGTATTTGATTATATTATAGAAAATCCTCTTTGGTTATCAGACAAGTATAAGGGAAAAGAAAGATCTGAATTGCTGAATAATTGATTACAGAAACATGAGATGTATTTGTACATCATTCTTAAGGACTTTAGGTTGATTGCATGAGTCATTTGTTCTAATAATAAAACCTCCATTTCATATTATTTGTAGGCAGTGTATTATATCAATCAAAACCTCACTGGATTAGGATCCTTGTTATGAATTCTTCTGTTTGCCTAGCTGTACTATATTGAGGCTGCATCCTGTTATGCGACTTGCGTCATTTGTCAGTAATGACTTTTGTACTATCTTTAAGTACCTTTGGCCTCCGTTCAAAAAAAAAAAAAAGTACCTTTGGCCTTTTGCTGACATCTGATCTTACTATATCTGGTTTTGGGTTCTCATAACAACTAAGCTAATACAACCCCCGTTCTTTAATGTTCTTGATGCTTATTAATTGCACAAGATGAAATAAAATTGGAGTGAAAAAGTAGGATTGGAACTTGCTAGTGGAAAAAGTATGTATATGGGCAAATATTTATCTTTTTGTGTGGGGTAAGGGGAGGGTAAAAGTGTTATACATCATTGCCAAATATTGATAAAGTAGAAGTGTAAAGAAATAAGAGGAACAGAGTTACTGGGAAGCTTATTAACGAACAGAAAGGAATGGATGTAGTAGTACCTTGATTCTGCTGGCTTTCAACTGACATAGTTAGCACTTAAGCAATATGTCAGCTTAGCTTAGCTGGTAAGGTCTTTGTAAATTGTACCAATGAGATTAGGTACTCAATTACTAATTTGCTAAAGTCTTAAATGGTCCTCTGGTCTGCAGATACACTATGACAGAGTTGGGAAGGATGGCCTGTTTAGTCATAGAGAGATTACTGTACTTTTTGTTCCAGATCTTTCAGACTGTCTTCCTTCACTAAATGTATGGCGAGAGCAGTGGTTGGCACACAAGAAAGCTGTTGCAGAGCGTGAGAAGCTACTCTCTTTAGGAAAAGAGGTTTGTCTTGTGAACAAAATTGTCTGCATTGTCTCAATGCTTTACTTTTTGTATGTCATTTTTTTAAGCTTCAAAAACGCACTTTATTTTTATAATGCTTGGACTTATGTGTGAATGCTGGACTTGGGTATGGAATAAGACTCAGGGACCTAGGTAACAAGTGTAAATTTATTAAAAGTACACGGAGCCTTGGATATCATCTTTTAGAATTCTTTTTAATATTTTCTTACATTAAATTTTTAATGTTGTATACTTATTAATCGTATTTAATTTTTTAGATCTATTGATTTTACATTATAAAATTAATAGGAGTAACTTGTTTACCTAAAAGTTTACTGTAGAAAGCAAAATAATATAATAAAAGGAATTGCCCCCCTCCCCCTGGTCTGTCAAAAAGTATCCCTTTGGCTTCTCCAATTGATCGTGGTGTGCTCTGGACATTATTATGTGTTGCTTATTACACTACAAGCTATAAGATAAATCTTTGAACATATGATTGTCAAGGCTATGGTTGTATTACTTGAATTATATTAATTCCTGAAAGCTTTCTGTTTATTGATGCTCTTTGCATTATTCGATGCAGAAACCAAAGGACAAAAGAGACCCCCCTAAAGGTACTGGACTTTTTTGTAATGTGATGCGCAGTAGTTATTATCTTATCATATGCAGTAAATATATTTTCATTTTGTAGCAGAAAGCAGCTCTCCACGGGATTCTAAAAAAGCTGAGAAAAAGAAGGAAGTTGTGAACACAGAACAGGCATCCAATGTTCATAAAGAAAAAGATGGAGACTTAAAGAAGGCTACCAAGACTGATAAAGATGGAGAAAAAAGTATCAAAAGTGCTGAGAAGAAAAAAGTGGATGAGCTGACTGAAGAAGCTAACAATGTAGAAAAGAAAGGGACAGGGGCTAACACTAGTGCTCATAAGGGTGTGAAGCCTGCTAAGAAAAAAATTGTTAGGAAAATTGTCAAGCAGAAGGTTATTGACAAAGTAGTCACTGGTGAAAATGGAGGTAATGATAATAGTAAGTTGGAGGATAAGCTTGTTGAACCTATGGGTATTAACTCAGAAACTGGTCAGCAGGACACATCACCTGCAAATGCCACTGGTGTTAAAACTTTTACAAGAAAGAAAGTAGCAAAGAAGCTATCAGAAGCTGATGCTGCTGTGAAAGAAGTGGACAAAGAATCTGGTGTAAAAAGTGAAATATCACCAGATTCTTCTGTAAATAAATCAGAGGAGAAGACAGATGCAACTGGTATCACTGTGGTGCGGGATGGTCCTGTAAAAAGAGTAGTGAAAAGGAAAATCATTAAGAGGGTGCCAAAAAAGAAGGCCACTGGTGTAGTAGCCAAGATTGTGACTAGCCAGGATGCTCGAAAGTTAAGTGGTAATGTAAGTGATGCTAAGGTTGATGGAGACAAGACAAGTGAGGGTGGAAACTTGGTAAAATGTGCTTCTACAACACTACCTGGAGTAGAGAGCTCTCAAAAGCACGATGATGCGGTGTCATCTAGTAAAGTTGGGAAGAGTGCTGACCAGGTCAAAGTAAAGGAAGAAGATATTCTTGATGAGAAGAAAGTTTCTGAGACTAAAAATGATGCTGTGAAAGACATCCAAGCTGACTGCAAGGAAACATCAAAGGTTAAGGCTAAGGTAGCGGATGGGAAGGAGAGGAAGGAGAAGGATAAAAAAGATGAATTAAGAAGCAAATCAAGCAAAGATTTGGATCGAAAAAAATCAGATGAACCTCCTCGGCATCCTGGGCTCATTTTGCGAACAAAAAGTGGCAAGGAGACCAAAGTTCGTGTTTGTTTTTTCATTTCTGTATTATTAAAATATTGTGTATCTAATATGCCATTGCCTGATTATGGAAAATTACTGCAGCTGCGATCATTGTCACTTTCTCTGGACTCACTGCTGGATTATTCTGACAATGATGTTGAAGAAGAGACATTTGAGGTCTGTTTAATTCTCCTGACCCTGCCCCTCTCCTTCAAACAATCCTTTCCTGTGCTGGATTCGACTTGTTATGTTGTATCAGTCTAATCTACTAGTTTTTTTATGATGGTTTTTTCATACTCACAGCTCTCAGTATTCGCGGAGTCTTTCTATGAAATGCTTCAATATCAGATGTGTTGTCGTTTATTAACATTTCTACAGGTATGGATGTGTAGTTTCTACTGGAATTTGTCTTTCTAGTTAGTACATTATGTTTACATGGCTACTTTTACAGAAATTGCGCGTTAAATTTGTCACCAAAAGAAATAGACGGAAAAGAGAGAGGGAGCAAAATGATGAGAGAAAGAGAAAGGAGAAGGCATCAACAAAGCGTGTGAAAACCGAAGATATTCCTACTGAAGAGAAGTCTAGTAAACCTCAGCAGAAAGATGAAACTATTTCTAGTGATGAGAAGCTGATGCCTGAGGAGGATGGCAAGGTTGTAAAGGGTGATGAATTAGAAAAAATTCAAGATGCTGAAAAGGATATAGTAGAAGATGATGAAGAAATGATAGAAGAGGAGGATCCAGAGGAAGATCCTGAGGAAGATGATGAAGATGATGAAGATATGCATGATGCAAGCCTTCAGAAAGACTCCCCCAAGGAGGTGAATGTTTATAATACTTTTACGTATAATGTTTTAGAATTTTATCTGAAGTTCAGTTTAGGAGCTTTGTACAACTATTTGCTCACTTGCTTTCGCCATTGACTTGTCATGTGTTTTCTTTCGTAGAATATTGAGTCGGGAAATATTGATGCTGAGCAGGATCAGAAACAGGATGAAGAACAAGATGCAAAAAAGCAAGTTGCAGAAGATGACGCCTCATCTGGTGAGAAAAAAGCTGGCAGTGATGCAGAGGCCAGTAAACCAAAGGAAGCGAGAGCTGAGATTGCAAAGAAAGCTTCAGCTGAGAAAGCACCAGTGGACAAAGAACTATTACAGGTAACTTTACAACAACTTAGAGTTGAGTTCTCTTTTGAATTGGTCACATCATTTTTGCTGATAGTGGTGGTTCATGTTATCAGGCGTTTAGGTTCTTTGATCGAAATAGAGTTGGCTACCTCAGGGTAAGCATGTAAATTTATTGTCCGTGTATCATAGCAGTGTAAGGTTAACTTAATCATTGACTTGGAAATGTGTTCCTGTTTTCAGGTGGAAGATCTGAGGGTGCTAATCCACAATCTTGGAAAATTTTTCTCCCACCGGGATGTGAAGGTTAGAATATGCAGACATTATTTTGTTCTCTCCCGATGTTGCTCTGTAATTTGTAATTGAGGATCATGTCTGCTGATTGTCTTATCTTCTAGGAACTTGTGCAAAGTGCTTTGTTGGAAAGCAACACAGGACGGGATGACCGTATACTGTACGAGAAGTTGGTGAGAATGTCAGCTGACATGGACAAGTAATTGCTGTTTGGAATTCGATTTGATGTAGTTGTACGATGATGCCTTTATACTTTCTAACCTTGTTTCGTTTCAAATGAGGTGATGATAGTTCTTAATGGTAATTATTTTCAGATAGAAGCAGGTGTATTTGGGTAGTGAGAGATTGTTATATATATCCGGGAGTGCGGTACACCCAAGGGTATTTGTTTGTTCATTTGATGATAAAATGAGCAATAATCATCGAAATGAGCAAAAAGTACTCTTTGGTGCACTGTGGACCCGGGTGTATAAAACAATTTCTATTGGGTAGTAGTTTCAAAATTTGTTGGCACTCGGGTGGTAAATTACGAAATTTTTTTATTATAATAATTTTTTGCCCCCATCTTGTGGAGTTGTGTTGGTCAATTATTAATTTTTATCAATTTTGATATTGGATTGAATAGTTATAGAAATTTTAATCTATAACATCCCCAAGTTAGTACTTACATTCTTAGGGTCTGTTCTCATACGTTGAAATTCAGCTCAGTTCAGCTCAGTTCAGTTCAGTTCCTAATTTCCTTCTCTTATAAAATATTCATTTCAGTTCAGCTCAGTTCAGTTCACTTGAGCTCAATCAATGAGAACATGCCCTTAATCGTCATTATAATCTATCTCATTTCAGTGTTTTGTAGCTACTTAAGTGCTTGTTTGGTTGAATTTTTGAATATTGCATTGGTAGATGCCTTTTCCATGTAGCTGTATAGCCTGTATATTCAAGGAATTGCACATTTTTGCTTGGAGCAAACTTTTTTTGTTCTTTGAATTTACAATAAATTTACTGTGCATTTTCTTTATACCATGGGAATTTACAATAAATTTACTGTTTGGAGAAAATACAATTTTATCTCGACGAAAAACAAATTTTGTTTATCTAATGACATTTTCGTAAATAAATCAACAAAAAAATCTCAGTCAGCATCACATTTTCGTAAATAAGTCAACATTTGTGGGACTTGTATATTAATAAAAGTTGTTCACTTATTTACAAAAATGTCATGCTAACTGGGATGATTTGTTGATATATTACGAAAATGCCATTAGATAAAAAAATTTATTTATCATGAAGATGAATGGGGCTCCCCCGTCTTAAGGGAGAAAATAGGGCAACTTTTAACTTGTATTGATTATCTTTGTGCATTAAGAAGTGACTTTTAAGGGGCAAGTTCTTTCAATGGTAACAGATTTGAAGGGTAATATGGTCACCAATTATTAAAATTATTTTTTATAAGTTACTTCACAAAGAGAAACTTCCTCGGACCAAAAAAAAAGTGACTTAGGGGTCGTTTGGTTCATTAGGGAAGTGTAAATTCTCATGAAATTACAATTTGTAGGAATTAAATTCCTTTGTCAAAATCATGGGAATTCATGAAATTTGTTTGGTTAAAAATGGAAGAAGTAAATTCCCATAGGAATTGTAACTTACCAAGGGGGGTAGGGTAAGTTAATTCCCATGTTTTGAGGGAAGTCAAAATTCCCATGAATTGACATTGCCCCCATTTTTACTTTTTTGTGTCAACCAAACAAGAAGTCCAAAATGAAATTCATGGGAATTTTGAATGCCCACGAGATATTAAGCCAACCAAACAACACCTTATTTTGTATCAAGGTGGTATATGTCTCCGCTATGACTATCTCTGTCAGTCCTTTCTCCCTTTGTTTCTCTACAACACATTCTCTTTCTTCTGCAAGTATGAAGTATTCCTACTTTCCGTTACATATTATTTGCAACGATGTGACATATAGTATAGAAGGAAAATGTCTAATCATTGCAAATAATACGTAACGAAGGTAGTATATATATTGATGATTAAAAATATTATTAATCAAAGTTTTATATTGACATACGTGTTTAGTTGAAACACGGCATTTATTTTAAAATAAGGGACTATAAAATATCATTCAAAATGCATGTCACAAACTCACGATACTGTGTTGCAAGTGAAAGGAACAAATGAACAAATTAGTAAGTTATATGTCAATGTAATTGTTGATACATTTGACAGTAGTCCACAATACCAGTCGATAAGGCTGTGTTAGAAACTCACGTCTATTTTCTTTCTTTTTCTCAAACTTTTTTGGGTTTATTTTTTGTTTTGTTAGTATGGGTCAGCTTTATTCTCATCTAACTGTGGAAATATAGATATATCCTCTTATTTTGGTAGCAATTATTAAACAAGGGAGCATTAAATTCAGAGAAGTCATATTTTTCTTGGCAACGTCCAATAATAACATACAAGTCATTTTCGTGAAGGAATCCTAAGGACTTTTATTTATGGAAAGTGGGCGAGTGTGGAAAGTTAGCTCATTAGTAGTTAATTAATACACCAGCCCATTCACATCTTATGCCGTCTCTCATTATTGAATTAAGTTTTTGACTTATTTAATGAAATATGTATCAAGGCGAACTAAATAAATATTACTCCGTATCTCACAAGACTATATTTATTGATAAATTATTAGTTGTCATTCTTATTTCAAAAAAAAAAAAAAAATATTAGTTGTCATTCTGGAGAACGCCTAGATGGCTAAACCCATACTTAACACAATAGGATAGACCCTTCGGCCTTAGTCTAATTAGAATTACGTACTCATTTGGGAAACTAATTACGTGTATAATTGACAAAACCTTGAAAATTATATCGGACTAAAAAGCTCAATACTTGATAATCTAGTCTACAAGCAATAATTCTAAGGTATATATATTGAACAAAAGGACATCGTGGAGAAAAAGACTTTATAATCTAGACTACAAGCTAAACAATAATACAACCAATAATTTTAGTTCAAAGTTGTTTTCTTTCTCGAATAAGTCGTAGTTTCTCAGTCATCTCGAAGTGAAAGGGGAGTAGGGTATGAAACAGGAAAGACAAGAAATGAAATTTCACATGAATTTCTGATGATAAAGAATCTTTAATTATTCATATATAAGAATTTCTATAAATTCTCTTGTTAATAAAGATTGTCTTTTTTTAGATAGCAAGGAAAAAAAAAACGTAGTACTTAAGTCATGTTCACTTCACCTAAGCAAAAATAATTTCAGTGTATAAAAAATAAGGTGAAGTTAACAAGGCCTTTATATTGTTTTGGTGTAAAAATCATGGCCTATTCAACTCAAATAGAAAGAAATAGAAAGTAATTATGATTGTGAAGAAACACCTCAATTTTCATGCCATTATCTTTAGGCGTTAAAATTGTTCAATTAAGGTTTTAGAGTTCATTTTGTCCATTTAAAGATTCAATTTGAAGTCTAAATTGACAAAAAAAAAAAAAAAAAAAAAAAATAAATAAAAAAAAAAAAAATTAAAAGTGTCCTGTTTTACGTGTCAAGAAAAGCCTCGATTTTCGTATGATTGTTTTCAAGACGAAAAAAATAATTCTTAGCTAGCTAAAAACTCGAGAATGTTTATAATTGGAAAATCATGTGCCAATCACATGTCAGTCAACGCCGGATTTCGGTAATCAATACTCAACTTTCCGGCCATAAGGTCCCTCTTTATAGCTAAAGTCACTTATAAGGTCATTTTAAGCAACTTTTTTGAAATGTCCTTTTTCACAATAAATTAACTATAAAAGGTACTCCACCTTTTTGACAGATTTTACATACTCCCTCCGCCCACAATTATGTGCAACAAAAAAAGTATTTTATACTTCACAAATAATAGCCTTTATTGCACATGATTGTGGGCGAAGGGAGTAAATAACTAAACATTGGATTTCATTCAATTTTTCTCCGTCAACCAAAAAATAGAGATACATTATTATTATTATTATTATTATTATTATTATTATTATTATTTTATTTTTTTTATTTTTTATTTTCTTGGTTTCTATTCCTTTCTTGATTTTTCCTTCACTAAAAATATGCGATATCAAAATGCGGAGTATTTAAAAGGGCAAGAGAGGATTGTCTTGACTCTAGAGTGTTAACACATGTTATTAGATGTAAAGTAAATCTTGTATAAGGTGTACTTTTGTTAATTTTATTTAAAAAAACAGTTAATTTGATGGTTGATGGTAAGTTTAAATTTATAGTAACTTCAATCCATTTAGTGGTAACTTTTTAATTTGTAATGTGTTTGATTGTATTTTAATGTGTATAATATGAAGGAATTATGTCTTCGATAAGTGCAATTATTAAATATATAAAGGATCACTATTATGGAGATAATTAGTCCATTCTTTTGGGTCGTCATTGTCTGGTGCTAGATATGACAAATGATCTTTGTACTAGTTAAGTAGTCCAAAGCCCAATAGAATGAATTCTATAAAGTCACACAACAAGAGTATTCTCATTAATGGGCCTCATGAGATCATGACATACCATATGGATTGTTGGGCTAGATTAATTTGATTAGGACAAGGTATTTGAGCTTGACATGGACTCTTATTTAGAGATATGTTCTATAAATAAGATACATGACTTAGTTGAAATAACAGTTAACAATTCAGTAAATTGTAACTCAAGGCAACCAAGTCCCAAACCCTAATCTCTCTCTCTCACACTCATGGCCCTCCCCTCTCTCTTCCTATGCGTACGGCCGGCCACCTCTTTGGTGGCACGTGGTGTTCGTGGTGGTGGATCGTGGTTAGTTTGTGTCTCTCTTCTTCGTCGAAGGTTGATTGAAGCGTTCAATCACAACTAACTAGCATTAGTGGAGGTTTGATATGTGCCCGTGGACTAATAAGTAAAGGAATCACACTTCAGGTTCTTTATCCCCCGTTGCTCTTGCTCGATTGCACGTGGAATCGCTTTAAAGGTACGATTATATGTTCTTTTATGTGTTATGCATTGATCTTGGTGTTTAGATGTTTATGAAGATGATTCATGCAATTCCGCTTAGAGTATCTAAAGTCCTACATTTTCTAGCTAATAGATAAATATTAGAAAGGATATTATGATTAATTTAATAAATTATAAGTGTTTTTTTAATGGTAAATATATGTTAGAAAATTTATAACTTTTATATAATGTATAAGGTTTGTTTTTAAATCCTTTATATGGTGACTTTAATTCATCTTACAATAAATTAATGAAAGTTCGCATTATTTAAGAATTTGTGTTAGATTCATAGTTTTGAGGTTAAGATAGCTAGATAGGAAACATGCTAATAAACTATAAAGACTTGAAAATTTTAAGGCAAGAGGGAGAAGGAGAGGGATCTTATCCCCGTGACCACGATCAGGTTACTCATTTTAAGTAATAAATTGTGTTACTCAAGTGGCATTCCTATAACTATTTGCCGTGACATTCACGCTAGATCAATCCTAAATTGATGGAGCTCCACCTCCCTCACCTTCATATCCAAAACCACAACCACATTCACTCCATTTTTTTCCCTCTTTCTTCCTCCTCTTTACACCATTTTCAATTTCACTCTCGGTACATCATTGAAGTAGCTCGAGCTTTACTCTCTTTTGCGCCGCTATTTTCACAGTTGTCTTTCCGGCGGCTTCACCACCGAATTAAACGGAAATCTTAAGAAAAATGGAGGAAAGAATGACATGGTTAACCCGAAAAGTTATGAGTGTTGTCCTCCTCCATTGAAGCCGATTGCAAAGTTCGATTTCTCCATTGAAGACTTTGAAAATTTAGATTTTTCTCCATTAAAGCCTCTTCGTCAATATTGTTTTCTTCACTTTTACATAGCCTAACAAATTTACCCGACTTTACGTAGGAAAATGACAAACGTATCCTTTGAGTAACTTGGATGTTCTCCTATCACCATAAGTAGAGGCGGACCTACATAGTTACAAGGGGTAGTACTTGCTAGTCCTGGAATTTTTTTTTTAAAACATTATTAATCAAAGAGAACTTTTTTTTTTTTTTTTTTTTTTTTTTTTGGGAAATAACAGGTCTCTTGGGATGGCATAGCAAAATAATACTTATTTGCGTTGCTCTCCTTATAAATCAAAAGAGAGCCGTTATGTATAAAAACAGGTTTCTTAGGGTTTATTTATTTATTTTTATTTTTGTACTTTTTCTTTTGACTTTTTGACTTTTACCACAAAAAAAAAAAAAAAAATCACAAAATTGTTTTTTACTACCAAGAATTTTAAAAGTTTTATTTGACCACCAAAAAAAAATTCTAAAAATTGTTTTTTACCACTAACTGTCAAGAAAACCGTTAAATTTAACAGTTTAAAAATTTTTCTTCGGTTTTCGTGTGCAAAACATGTTGTTCATAGGTATAGAGGGCATTTTGGCCCTATGGATCCAATTTGAGGTCAAAATTGACAAAAAATGATCGGAAATGCCTTATTTTGGGTGTCACCCAAATCGAGATATTTTTAAACACGCAAAAGGAAGCATTTCCAATCATTTTTTGTCAATTCTGACCTCAAATTGGATCTATAGGACCAAAATGCCCCCCAAAACCCATAAATACCATCAGTTTGGCACGAAAATCGAAGAATTTAAAAAATTCCGTTAGATTTTTGACGGCATGTGGTAAAAAACAATTTTTAATTTTTTTTTGGTGGTAAAATAAAACTTTTAAAATATTTGGTAGTAAAAAATACTTTTGTGATTTTTTTGTGGTAAAAGTCAAAAAATCTTTTTTTTTTTTAAAAAATATTTTTTCTTCTACTTGTATGTTTTGATGTGTGCATAATTATATGTATTCATCCATTTTTTTTCCCAAAAGTCTCTCATTTAATTATTTAAGTAGTAGAATCTATGTTCTAAAAAAAAGTAGTAGAATCTATTATTTAAAAAAAAAATTAATTTAAATTTATGTTCAAACTTTAATTATGTTCTATCTAAATGTCGTACATGATACCAATTAAATATAAAGATAAATTGAAAATGAGTAATAATATCTTTTTTATTTATTACTCTTTATATTAGATGAAATTTTTCCCATTTTAATTGTACTTTTCAATGCACATGTTTGATAAGTAATATATATACTATTTAATTTAATGAGTAATAATTTCTTTTTATTTATTGTATATCGGTATAAATTACCATATAGTTTTTAACCTTATGAATAGTAGATGCGGAGTAAATACTGAAAGGAATGGTGTCCTTCGAACAAGTGTATTATTCTGATAGCGGGTTCAAAATTATTAGAAAGCTAATATATTCAGTAAGGTCAAGTGATCGAAATGCCTGGGTGGAGGCCGCTTCCGATCAGTAATATTAATATAATTAATATTACAGCTTAATCTTGACTAAACCCTTCGGGTCACACCCAAGCAAAATATACGAACCAACTCGACGAATTAATTCGGAAGAAATTAATTCGTCGCCCGAGTGTTAAACATTTAGACATCGGAAATTCGAGCTTGGAGCGTCGAAACCGAGCGTCGGAGAATCTCAAATGTCGAGCCAAAATTTAGGATTTGGCGAGACGGGAAAATGCATCAAGTAACAAGTAAAATCCTAGGCACGCAAAAGGCTAGGAATGCATGCCCAATAGGAGCATGCCACGTGGCAGCCGCCACATTGGCAGCCACCTAGTGGCAGCGTGCCACGTGGAATCATGCCACGTGGCAGCGCCATGGTGGCGGCGCGTCACGGCGGCGACACATGTGGTAATGGCCGTGGACCCGGGTTGATGGGTCATGGACACGGGCCAAAATAAAATGGGCCAACCGAACCCAACTTGGGGCTCAAGGTTGGGTGACACATGGTTAGTTCACATTGCATGTGAAATGCCTTGGGGACCAAGTGAGAAAGTGGTCCACACCTAACCATGTGACACTTGTTACTTGTTCCTTTGTTTATTTAACTAAGGGTTGAATTCACCAATCTTTCCATGTGGGATCTTTTTGTGAAAAGTCCCACATTGAAAGATGAGTTAAATTCACAAGGCATACTTCCTTATAAATAGTCATGGCATGGCTTGAGAACTCTTTGCTTGAGTGGGAGTTAAAAAGAGCATTCCATAATATTGGGAAAACTCTTAAACTCATATAACACTCGGGTTTTGGTCGGACCTCGCTAACCCCCAGGTAGTAGACCTTAAAGTTGTGTTCGCCTTTTTGTGGGTGGATACCGTCGGAGGCACGACGCTTGACGTGCTCGTAGCTTTCAAGTAAGAGCCCCGGTTTTTGGGCGAAGCTCGCTTCAAGGGTAAGATTCGTTATCTTTTCTTTGTGATTATTTATTTATGCTTTATGATTTTAATTATTGCGAGTGGTTCCTCGGGTAGGGGTTTGTTTCCGCGGTGAATTGGACTCACCAAACCCCAACAGCGGTGTCGGAGCCCCGCTCGTTTATTTTTATAATCATGTTTTTCAAGGTTTATTTTGGCTTAATTTTCTGGTTTAAGTTGCTAATTAGATTAGTAGCTCGGTTTTATTTATTTTAATCCCGTTTTAATGTCGATTTTGGCCCAGAACCCAGATTTTCGCCCAAGACTAGTGAATTTTGGGTGGAAAACGTGTTCTGGAAAGGTTTTTATCCCAAGGGAGCTGTGATTTTAGCCAAATTCTGACCAGAAATGCCTTTTTCGAGGGGTTTTTCGTTTTTGACGAAAAATTTTAAGTCTTTTCTAACCTTGAAATTAATGGCATAAATAGTTGATTATATGGTTGATTATTTGCATCATTTTCTGCATTTTTATGTCCCCTTAAAGCACACTTACTTGGTAGTATCTGATGCTTAAAGGTTGATTTATTTTCATATAATTGCAAACTAATTGCTTTTTAGTGTGAAAGTTTTATTTTTGAGGCTTCCTAAGTGTTAAAGATTCAATCTTTATTTGTGATAAGTGATTGAAACTTTAAAAACCTCTAAATTCCATGTTATTTTGTGTTAAACTTTGATGTTTTAATCATTTTGAGTTGATTGGAAACATAAAGTTTCAATTTTTGTGATAGAAATTTGGTTATCTTCATGTTGGAAGATATAATTTTCAAGGATTCACAAAATTTAGATGTTAGAATTTTCATTTGAATATTAAAGTTCATATTTTTCCAACTTCCCTTTACTTTGTCAAATTCTCAAGTTTAATTTAAATTGATTAAATGAAAGTGAGAAATTGCCTCAATTTTATGTTGCACCAAGCTAAACCAATTTAATTAAGAATGGTTCTTGGAATTATTTTGGTTATTTGCACTTTGAAAATTTTATTAAGTTAGACTTGTTTAAAATTTTATTTTGCTCTCTAAATTAGTTCTAAAATTAATTTAGAATTAATTATTGTTGTCTCGCGAAAAGGGATCAAATTCCGAGGCCGTGGCATGCAAAACGAGGCAATGCATCACCTTGGCGAGCCGGGCTGCATAGCATCCCATATGTGGCTGCCAAGGTGGCAGCGCCGCCTTGCTTGCGGCCACACGCGCGACAGCAGCCACGCACGGCAGCAGCACACACGCGGCAGCAGCACGCGGGCTGCAGCAGCTCGCGGCCGTGTGCCGTGGGCCGTGTGTTCGTGGTCTTGGCGTGTGTGCATGCTTGGTGCGGTGAGGTGGCTAGCCGTAGTAGGCTTGATGTTGCTTATTTTGCCGTTTTATTTATTTTAATTAATTTTGTTTATTTTAATTAAAATTTTGGGAGGCTATGCCTCGGTTTTGAGAGGCATTGGCAAAATTTCATTTTGACAAGTTTGGGTGCTACCGACTTAATTAATTAGATTAATTAAGGAAATGCGAAATTTAGTGGGAGCTTCAATTATTAATGACGTAAATTATATAATCGGTTAAACAACTTTGACTAGTTTTAATTAGGCGTGTTAATCGGATTAACCACCTAGATTAGTTACTAGTGCGCGCGTTGTTTAAATGCAATTTACTTTGTTTTAATTTGTAAATTGCATGGGCCATTCACAAATAGTGAATGGATGAATGGAATATATATATATATATTCTCTCTCACAGGTTTTATGAAATGGCAACTAGTGGGACCCGACTAGAATAGAAAATACGGACTACGTGCCGTTATGTATTTTTGTAAATCTAAATACAGTCTACGCACCGTTAAGTATTTTTGTACTTTAATATTTAGATTATTCCTAGTTGTAGACACTAGTTTTTGCATAGTTTGGTTAAGTCTTGAAGACGGCGTATCTTGGAAGACAAAGCCTTGAATTGCAAATGAAGACCTTTTGAAGATATGAAGAATTCAAGGGGTCATGCTAGTTGCCAATATGCATCTATAATTTCGCTTTATATTTTATGCTTATATATATATATATGTGTGAATTATTCGTTAGATGCATGTTTAGGTTTTCTTGATGTTGCGATGATTAGTTAAGTTCACTTAAATCAACCAACATAGAAATCCTAGGTTCCTAATAATATTGAGTCAAACTTGCCTTTCCAAAACAACACTTACTAACCGAACGAGAGTGATGGTAGGCTACGCCAAAGCGAGGTGCCATCACTTCTCCAAGGGGCATAAGGCACACCGGGTGTGCACGTTGGTTTTGGTTTAACTCATCGGTATGAGTGAGGAGTGATCGGGGGTTAAATAGTGTCGTTAGTCTACTAACCCTAATCAAATTAACAATTTATAATACCTAAACTACCCTAATACGAGTATAGGGGTAAGTAAAGGGTCGAACCCAAAAGGACTAAGTGTATCAATCTATGCTAATTAGACTACTAGGAAAGCTTGTGAGGTAAAGAGAGGTTCAACTAACACTACTAAGAGCAAAAAAAACTAAAACTAGGGAAAGTGGAATCCAATTACATCAATGCATTCAACAACATCAAACAATTAGATGAAAATGACCTCAATTAGGACGATTAACACATTTAACTCACTCTCGCGCAATTAAGCATGTTAATTATCCTACTAAACTAATTCACTCTCGTGCAACTAGCCTAACAAAGGTATGGAAGAATTTAGACCCTCAAACAACTCACTTTCGCACAATTGATTGAAAGCACGATTAAAAGCATAGAATCAATTAGCTAGAAAGATTCTAATCCATAAAAGCATCATCCATACACAATAATCAAGAAACAATTCCATACTAACCACAATCAATCATTAAATTAATTAACATAACCTTCATCCATTTCCCTAGAACAAACCTAAACTAACATGGTGAACAAAAACAAGGAAAACAAGGTAAAATAATAATAAAAGCAAGAATCAACCACTAAACTAATTAATCTACTCAAATAAGCAAAAACAATAATAAATGAAAGCAATAAAGGTGAGAGAAAGTTAGGAAGACTCATTGAATTTATGAGAGGAAAAATCCACAAATTTGCTTCTTCAAAATCCCAAAAACTCCATGAAAAATCCAAGCTTTCTCTCTCTAAACTACTCCTAAACTAGAGAGAGAAACTCCTAATCTAACCCTAAGAGAGAGAAGCTCTCCTAAACTAACTAAGAAAATAGCATAATAGATCCCCCCCTTTTTACAAAGAGTCTCGTCTATATATATGTGGCTCCACCAAAAGAAAGAGACTTGGACAACAAGGCGCAAATAAATCGTAAACCCAGTCGTGCGCGCCCGCACATGAGTCATGTGCGCCCGCACACAGGTGTGTGCGCCCTCTCATCGTAGTGTGCGGCCGCAACTTTGTGGGTACGGGGAAAATAAGTGCGTCCGCACATAAGTCATGCACGCCCGCGCAAAGGTGTGTGCGCCCGCACAGCGGTCGCGCATAGGGTCGCGCAAACTCTCTGGTTTTGCTCTGTTTCTTCAGTCTGGCTGTGCGGGTTCTGACAGGGCTGCGCGCCCGCACAGCCTCACATGTGCGCCCGCGCATAAGCCGCACAGCACCTCGCGCACAACAGATAACTTGGCTTCTTGATATCCTCTTTCTTTCGGCGCATAATTCCTATAAAACCAAAGCATGGAGATCAAAATAAAAACAAAGAAAATAAGATAAATTAAATAAATTAAGAAAATAAGCTAAAAACTATTAAAAACCACTTAAATACTCGAAATCAAGATAAAAGACGAGAATAAAAGAATAAAGAAATAAAGGACAAAAAGGGTTAAATTATTGGAAAAATAAGCCGAAAAACGACTCAATAAACACTCTAAAAAGTGGCATAAAAGTCACTTATCAAACTCCCCCAAGCTAACCTTTTGCTCGTCCTCGAGCAAATTAACATGAAACACGAAAGGAGGAGAATGATTTATTCAAGCAAAGCTAGAACACTTAAGGAGACAAGAATGTACACTAACTCACTTTCGTAGGAATCACGGTCACTTTTAGCAACTAATGACAAGCCCTTTAAACCCCTAGATCGCCCTAGAGGACGAGTGTGCTCTCGTGAGGGTGTCCTAAGAGTTTAACCCACAACTCTAAATAAAAACCAAGGCAAGGCAATAAAAAGAAAAGAAAAAGAAACATAAAACGAGAAAGAAAAACACAAGTTCATATTTGGACAAGAGATTGGAACAAACACCGATGGATGCAAACCTTTCTAAATAGACAAATGTATGCACGTTCCAAGATGTCAATGGTTGATTGAAACATAACATATGCTAAGCATAGAGAACTAACGAGGACTCAATCCACCCTAGCCCCAACCAATCGGGCCGCGTTCTCTCCACTAGCTTCAAATCAACCCTTAAGCTAGCTTCTCATGATTCCACGAAGGAATCGGAAAAAGATAAAGAAATGAAAAACTTTGAGAAGGTAATCCCGACATCTCAACTATGCATACTCTCTCCATAGGTTTGAAATCTATCTCCCTCCACCGTTCTTTGACTTAACCCCACTAAAGTCTAAGGGTCTTTTATTGGGTTGTAACGTAAGGCTAAGGGTTAAGGCGGGGTAAAATTTTGAAAATTTTGGTGATATTTCCTAAGTGAAGCAAAAGAGTGGCCTACTCTCAAAAACAAGCTCAAGAATTCACAAAATATCAAAAAAAAATACCAATAATGCCATCTCCCCCAAGCTTACTCAACACTAACACATAATATATACAAAAAAAATGAAGGAACGCTCCCCCCCAAGCTTGAACGAAGCATTGTCCTCAATGCTTAAACTAAGGTAGAAAACGAAACCAAACAAAAATATATTTGTGTGTTTTTTTTTTTTTATTTTTTTTTTGTGTCCTTGCCTTTTTCTAACCATGGACGGCTTTTTCTTGAAACTTCATTTGATTTTCTTGAATTGCATCTTTCTTCTCGAACTTTTTGCATATTCTTTTCAAGCTCAACTTTCAAATACCGTACTTAAACCAATTCACAAAGTTTTCTTGCTCATGATCAACACTCTCAAAACTCAAACCTCACATGCCTATGCTTCACTAACTAAAAGGGTTGGTAAACATAGGCCATTGGGTTTGTAATGCGGTTTAAACAAGAGCGGGAAACATTAGGCTCAGATTGGTTAATAAGTAGGTTGATGCAAAATAGAAAATCAAATTTGTAACAAAATAAAAAGAAGATAAAGAAAAATGAGAAAAGGTTCCCTTTTCCTCCCCTAGAGAGGCCTGGTCACGATCTTGGGAGCTAGAGGTCAAAACAAGGATAAAGACATGCATAGTCAAGGATCCTAAATAGCCGCTCAACAAGGTGATGAAGGCTAGAACAAATGAAACTCACAAGGGATTATAACCAAACAAATACCAACCAAGGGTTTCAAATCCACTATAGAGAGCAACTCCATCTTACCACATTCCCGTGAACTAAGGCTTCATGGACCCCTAAAAGTTCTTAAACCGGCTACCTTAGCATATAGTATCCTAGAGTCAACCAATGACACTCTCAAACCGTGCATACATTTACCACTTAGGAAGAAAAACATTCAAGGATGCAATTCCCAAAACAAAATGTCCAAAATAAGAACAAACAAAACACATTTTGCCAAAATTACCTTGAAAGTAAACAAAAATCTTTTTGGACTTTTCAAAATATAGGAAAAGGCATGAAAATGCATATACACAAGTGCATGGTATAAACGAATCAACATCCCACCAAACATGATAGGATACCCTCCCCCAAGCTTGAATGAGACAATATACTCAAACATAAACCAAATAATCCATGGGAGGGGAAAAGAAAGAAATCAATCCAACAAACCAACACAAGTCCAACGAGTCACCAACCATTAGAGAAAGATCTAGGAAAGATATTACCGGATATTGGTGGGTGTAATTACCTGCAAATGAACCAATTTAACCTTTCAAAGCCGATTTCCTCTTGAATTGAATCTCGATTTCCTTATGCTAGCAAAAATAGGCGTCAAACTTCCTTGGTTCTTGATCCAAACCAATGCATAAGAGTATATCAAGCCATGTACCTAGCAAAAGGCACACAAACATTTCCATGAGAGAAAATCTAATCTAAAAAGGAAAGAAAATGAAAGCAATAAAAACCTTAGGTTACTTCCCGAGAAAGGCTTGTTTAACGTCCAAGCGAGACCGCTCTAGTAAATAATATTGCAACGAACACAAGAGCTTATCAAATGCACTACTACACATCTCATATGATAACAAGTAGGCAAATGAAGGGAGGAGGACGTGCAACAAGATTATTGCACGTAAATGAGGAGGAAGATGCCAAAAGAAAGAAGAAAAAACTAAAGAGAAATCAAGAAAATAAGAAGAGAAAGAAGAAGAAAAATAAGGAAAAGAATAAAAAGGCAAAACCTCCTCAAAATCTTTTTGGGTGGCACAATCACCCATTTCCTCAATGATGGGAGGATTAGAAGGAAAAGTCTCATCAAACAAGAGAGGGTCCTCAATAGGCTCTTTGACAAAAGAAGGGAGGAACATGGGATAGTAGGAGATGTGGTCAAATTTCCTTGAGAAAGGGACATGAGGAAGGGGAGGAGAAACAATGGTCTCACAAGGCCTCACATCACCAATGAGGGCATGAAAATCAATCATTGAATCCTCAAAAGAACACTCTTGACTCTCATCTCCCTCAAACAAAAACTCTCCAATAGAAACAACCTCATCCTCCTCTCTATCACAACGATGAACAACAACTCCCTTAAGATCCTCAAAGCCTAGAGTCTCTAAACCATGCATGAAAGGATAAAGGTTTCTCTCAAATTCATCCCTTTCCCATGAAGCATTGCCAATGAACTCTTTCAAGAGGCTATAATGATTTGTTACACCTTCAATGAACATACTAGCCATAACCTCAAATGAGTCCAAAGACTCATGGATAGAAGGGTCACAAACATGCAAGGTAGACTCATCAAGATGGGGAAGGGGGTTGGAAACCTCAAAATCGACATTTTCTTCATTCACAACTCTTCCACCATCACTCAAGGGACTCTCAATCTCTCTTGATTGCTCAAACTCATCATCATCATCCTCATGAAATCCCTCATTCAAAATTGAAGATGGCTCACTCACATCCTCACCAAGGGAAGCTCTCAAAGGGGGTAAATAAGGGGAAGGATGGCATTCAAGCTCAAATGGGGAATGAAAAGGATCAAAATCCTCAAAAATCCCCTCATCACGAGAAAATCTCCTCTCAACTTCACACCCTTGGCCCACATCATTCTCAAAAACACTCTCACACTCCAAATGAGGTGCCTCACATCCATTTACATCAACCAAAGCACTCATCACTTGGGCAAGCCTCACTTCTCTCAATTTTTGTTCCTCTTGAAGCTCTTGGAGTTGTTGGGTGAGATATTGCATTTGAGAAAGAATTTGGGCTTCAATGTTATTGGGTTGAGGTTCATGATCAAAGTCAAATTGCACATCATCAAAATTAGCACAAACCTCATCAAAATGAGCATAAGGGGGAAAGGTGTCAATTTGCATACTTGGATTATCACTAGGCACATAAGAAGTGTCAAGAGAATTCATGCAAAAATTAAAAGAATCTTGGCATTGAGAATCAAAGCAAGAAACATGCGATTCTCTATCTAAAGAGTCCCTAGCAAACCATGTGAAGAAATCCCAAGCATCATGCATAGACAAATGACAAAATCTACCATTATTCATGTCCTCAACCATTCCCCTAGTATACTCATTCATGCCCCAATAAGCTATACCACAAGCATCATTAAGAGAACACCCATGGTAACTAAGAAAACCATCAAGTCTTTCAAAGTAAGCATAGAAGGGTTCACCATCAAATTGAGGAAAAGATAAGCATGCCATTTTTATACAAATATCAAACAAAGAAAAGCAAACACAAATCAAATTATATACAAGAACCTAGCTAATTTAATCAACACAAACTAATGAACGCCTTAGTCCCCGGCAACGGCGCCAAAATTTGATCGGGGGTTAAATAGTGTCGTTAGTCTACTAACCCTAATAAAATTAACAATTTATAATACCTGAACTACCCTAATACGAGTATAGGGGTAAGCAAAGGGTCGAACCCAAAAGGACTAAGTGTATCAATCTATGCTAATTAGACTACTAGGAAAGCTTGTGAGGTAAAGAGAGGTTCAACTAACACTACTAAGAGCAAAAAAAACTAAAACTAGGGAAAGTGGAATCCAATTACATCAATGCATTCAACAACATCAAACAATTAGATGAAAATGACCTCAATTAGGACGATTAACACATTTAACTCACTCTCGCGCAATTAAGCATGTTAATTATCCTACTAAACTAATTCACTCTCGTGCAACTAGCCTAGCAAAGGTATGGAAGAATTTAGACCCTCAAACAACTCACTTTCGCACAATTGATTGAAAGCACGATTAAAAGCATAGAATCAATTAGCTAGAAAGATTTTAATCCATAAAAGCATCATCCATACACAATAATCAAGAAACAATTCCATACTAACCACAATCAATCATTAAATTAATTAACATAACCTTCATCCATTTCCCTAGAACAAACCTAAACTAACATGGTGAACAAAAACAAGGAAAACAAGGTAAAATAATAATAAAAGCAAGAATCAACCACTAAACTAATTAATCTACTCAAATAAACAAATAAATAAGCAAAAACAATAATAAATGAAAGCAATAAAGGTGAGAGAAAGTTAGGAAGACTCATTGAATTTATGAGAGGAAAAATCCACAAATTTGCTTCTTCAAAATCCCAAAAACTCCACGAAAAATCCAAACTTTCTCTCTCTAAACTACTCCTAAACTAGAGAGAGAAACTCCTAATCTAACCGTAAGAGAGAGAAGCTCTCCTAAACTAACTAAGAAAATAGCATAATAGATCCCCCCCTTTTTACAAAGAGTCCCGTCTATATATATGTGGCTCCACCAAAAGAAAGAGACTTGGACAACAAGGCGCAAATAAATCGTAAACCCAGTCGTGCGCGCCCGCACATGAGTCGTGTGCGCCCGCACACAGGTGTGTGCGCTCTCTCATCGTAGTGTGCGGCCGCAACTTTGTGGGTACGGGGAAAATAAGTGCGCCCGCACATAAGTCATGCGCGCCCGCGCAAAGGTGTGTGCGCCCGCACAGCGGTCGTGCATAGGGTCGCGCAAACTCTCTGGTTTTGCTCTGTTTCTTCAGTCTGGCTGTGCGGGTTCTGACAGGGCTACGCGCCCACACAACCTCACATGTGCGCCCGCGCATAAGCCGCACAGCACCCCGCGCACAACAGATAACTTGGCTTCTTGATATCTTCTTTCTTTCGGCGCATAATTCCTACAAAACCAAAGCATGGAGATCAAAATAAAAACAAAGAAAATAAGATAAATTAAATAAATTAAGAAAATAAGCTAAAAACTATTAAAAACCACTTAAATACTCGAAATCAAGATAAAAGACGAGAATAAGAGAATAAAGAAATAAAGGACAAAAAGGGTTAAATTATTGGAAAAATAAGCCGAAAAACGACTCAATAAACACTCTAAAAAGTGGCATAAAAGTCACTTATCAAGGAGTCCTCACATACCGTGGCAAAAGAGATACATCGTCAAAGATGCATTAGTTGCGACGATTGTCTAACCAAGAGTGGCTTAGAGCCATTAGCAAGGCAATGCTTACCCTAGAAGATTGAGTTTTTAAGACAAGCCAAAGCATGCTTAACCACTCTTTGTTTCTTCGGATCTTGGAATCGCCTTATTTTCGCCAAATAGGGACATTTTTTTTTATGCGTAAATAAGACGTTTAATAAGATTGAAGTTTGCATGAATGCTATTAAATTTCAAACTTATTATGTTCTTGATAAATGGTTATACTTTGCACTTATATTTATAGTATTCTAAATCAAATAATATTGTTTCCATGATTGGTAAGGAAATCCTTGAGAATAGTTCTCAAAGAAAGGAAAAGCATTTCTAAAATACAATTCTCATAAATGACTTTTATAATTAAGTCCGAAAGGACGGTTGGACATCATGTATTCAAAATACTAGGTAGTTTTGATAAAACATGAGGTATTGAGTTGCAAACTCAAGATTGTCAATGTTTGACAACCAACGTATCTTTTCGCATCACAATTGAGTAGGACTCATTGATGTAGTAATTCGAGTAAGAATTAATGGAAAAGATGGAACTTTGTTTTACGGCGCACTAGGTGCTTGATTATGCCTAACAAAGTATAAGAGTCAAGGTACTTAAAGAAATTATTCTTAAAGTAAGATTATGAGATGTCGTATGATAAGAAATATAGGAAAGAAGGAACGAAGAAAAGGAATTAGATTTCATTTCAACTCATGAGTTCATGTTATTTACTTAGCAATTCGTTATATTCACAAGTATCGGATACTGCTTGAGTGTTCCACTATGATAGTGACCTCAAACTATTGAAGTTAAGCTAAGTTATCGACTTACAAGCTTAGAATGAAGTAAGAAGAGCTACATCAGTTGTAAGGTCATATGTTTTGTTTAAAGACCTTTTAAGCCAAAGGCTGGAACAAGTAATGGTTATTATGTTCCATAATGAGCAACTGATCCGTTTACACATGGAAAGACTCACATTCAAAGTAATGAGAAATAGTTGCGAGATTTATTTGAATGGGATGGTTATCCAAGCGTTGAGTTAAGAATGCTTGATTATAAACAAACATTTCTCTAACATGATAAACTCACTAAGTTCAAGTCATGGGCTTGATTTGCGTTCCAAACATCTTTAGCAATGTCACATCGACAAGAACGTACTCAAGGCTCTATTAAATAGGCTCTTGATAGTTGCTTGAATTGGAATCGTTCTAAGACAAGAAAGTCTTACTTGTTGAAATCGACAAAGCAGAGAGCTATTGTTCTTGGTATAGACAATTGACTCCGAAGGCTAAAGAGGATTCAATTACTTCAACGTTTTTGAGGATATGGCTATATTCATCAAATGTGAACAAACTTGACTTGAGTAGCTCAAGAGTTCGGTGAAGTACAGAATCGACTTGGCAAGATATCAAAATGTCTAGATTAGATCGAGCGATGTTTGCTTGAGCCAAGCGTGACTATCTCAAAGTTATGAATGGAAATTTTCATAAATAACTCCACAAAGAACATGGTGTGTCTTCACGGAGACCTCGGTGTCATTTGAAAATGACTCGAACGATGATGGTTCACAACCCTTCCTATAAAGTTCTTAAAGATTTGCACAAATGACTAATGTTACACTAAACAATGTGTCGAAGCTAAGAAAGGACGCCATATTCAGTTATGGATAGAAATAACTTCTAAAAGTCTTTTCAAGTATATGTCTAAGGCTCTTAGTCTCAGTGGAAGTTCACTAGCTCAGTGGGAGCAAAGTGGCTCAGTGGGAGCTGAATGGCTCAATAAAGACTAAGATAGCTCAAGTAGGAGCTAACTGTTTGTTTCACAACAAACTTTTACCCAAAGACAATATACATGTCTCTTTGTAAGCATTCAAGTGAGACTACGGGTATTACCTCCACATCCTAATTGAGAACAAAAATTGTTTGTTGCTCTAAGTAGTGTCTTTCTGGAAAGTAACATGTTTCCAAAACGACAAGTGGGAGGAAAATGAACTCGATGACCATCGATCTTAGCAACAAACTAGAACTGAGAATCTCGGAAGACCTTAAAGGACTTCGTGATAATGCTTGATCAAGAATACTCAAAAGGACTTTACAAGTGCCTTAAAAGAGAATTCATTACTCACAAAACATTAAAGATGTTGGAGTAAGATCAACATAATAAAAGGGCTTTGAAAGCGCCTTAAAATTCAGTGTTTGATGCCCCATATAGGTATAGAATTCACCAAAGGCTTGGATTGAATCATATAAATTTTCTATTAAGTTAGAAACAAACCTAAGACTTACAAGCATACTATTTACTATTAGATAGTAAAGAAATAATGTCTTGTAAGATAGCTACGACAAATCCAAATTCCGAATAATGGTTAAAAGCCATGAAAATCCGAAATAGACTCCATGTTTGAAAATCATGTTTGAAACTTGATTAATTTGCATGAAAGGTGAAAGACCCATCGATTGCAAATAAGTTTTCAAGGAGAAAACTAACAAATGTGGAAATGTATATGCATACATAGCTAGATTGGTTGTAAAGGATATAATTAATTTCAAGGAGTTGATTTTAATAAAATCCCATTCACCAATCGGAATGCTCAAGTCTTTTCGTGATTGATCTAGCAAAATTGCGCATATGAAATATGGCAAAATAGATACCAAAACCGCCTTCCCAAAATGGAATTTTGGAAGTGACTATGGAATAGTCTAAGGGTTTTGAAAATCTAAATAATGCTAGATTTGAAAGCAAGCACATGGAATCCGTCATGGGATTAAAGGAAGCATTGCATGAAGGAATTGGAACGTGTTTTCTCATAAAGTTAATAAGAGGATTGACTTATGGAGAAACATAAAAAAATTCTGATGAACAAGAAGTTTAGTGGGAGCAAAAGTAATGGTCCAACAATAAGTTTACGAACTCTATTGTGAAACAACCATCAAATGCTAAATGTTTAGATTTGAAAGTATTTTCGATAATGGACCGAGCTAAAGACGATACTTAGTACATGTTGGGAATTAAGTTCTATGGTATAGACTTAATTAAATGTTTAAATGAGTAAAAGAAATTACCATGTTAAACATGAAAGACTTTGAAAGGCTTTCGACCCATATGTATGAAGCTAAGTAAATGTTTGAACTAAGTATAAGCTAGGCTAAGTACTAAATCAAACAAGAATGACTCTAGTAAGAGACTTTCAATCATATCATATAGCGAACAATTTGGCAAGACTCAGTGTAACGGTATGAGCTAAATGTTACATGGATGGAATAAAAAATTGAGAATAATTCTATAATTAAATCCATCATGTAAAGCTATGATATGGAATCGTCAGATGACTTAAATGCTTAGAACATGTGAAGTACGTATATAATACCAATCGACATTAATCTAAGTATTAGATCATTAGATTATAGTCAAGAACATCCAAAGAACTTAGATAAGTAGTTGGATGAGTTCTTGACGCATGGAAACAAATATAATTTGAGTTTTGATGTTGCAAGCACAAACCTTAACAAGGATTAAATCCTTAGCAAGGAAGCCATTTATAAGCACGAGGCAAGAAGTGTCGTGGCTTGAGAATGGTAACATGGATGTGCATCTATGTATAATGTGCAGGAATTTAAGGAAAATTTCCATGATCACAAGTGATTAGGGTATCCCAAATCGTTGTGAGTCGCTTGGAGTAAAACCCAAGCAAGGCATCATCGGGGAGTCTACTAAAATATATGTTGAGAATATTGTTGCCTTAAAGGCAATAATAAGATAGATGTTAAATGGAAAGGTTCGTTGTTGAACATTAATGATTGTAGGTTGTCAAGTAGAAGGTCTCAAATCATGAAAATGAGTGGGAGCCATTGCTTGGACAATAAATCCTGAATCACATGTAATCCATTAACACTCTCAAAATTTTATCATCTTATTATGGAAATGGTGGATAATGAAGATGCTAAGGTTTGCAAAGTAATTTTAACTAAACCTTTGCAATAAGTGAACGACAACATTTATAATTGCATGAAAGAAATCAAGCATATCAAATATGGGTGTGATTTCTATGAATGTTTTATGAAGAGTATTACTCTTTAAACATTTGGGAAAAACCATTTATCATAAGATGAAACATTGTGAAGTTTCATAGTGGAATAAAATATTTCTAAATATTCCACAAAACTATTTAATTGTGGTTTAGAATTAAATAATGAGTCCATTCGATTTTAATAAATATTCAAAATAGGGTATCAAGTCAATGGCTTGGATAAAGAAACACCTATTAAGTGAACATTGAATATTTTAATCGAAAATTATCCCTAATCAAGGTCATATTTTGTGGACGATTGATGACCATCAGAGATTAGTGTGTAGTATGATTTATAGCACCGTTTCTTGTGCTATGAGGATATAAATCATTTGCACAGGTATTGGTTTAGAACCATACTAGATCGACCTATGAGGATACTTTAAGAGATTTAAAAATCGTCATAAGTATTTTCTCATTATTACTATCGCAACTCTTTTCCTTTGACCATGAGTAGTGGGAGATCTCTTGTTTGAGTAATGGTCCGCTTTGGTATCCGCCAAACGTCTGCCGTAACTGGGGATTATAAAGACAGATATTGGGCGGGTGAGTCCTCTTAGTAAGAGAAGCTACATTACAAGACTGGAAATGTCCCCCTACTAACAATAGGGAACATGTCTTGTTGTTTACAAGGCCTCTCGAAGAGCGAGACTGTGAAAAATGCATGGTCGTGCTCAGATGGATTTTAGAAATCATCTGCTTATTAACAGTCAAACTCGGATTTCGAGAAACACTTTTGGACGTAACAGAGATGACTAGTAATCTTACTCTGTAGTTCATGAAGAGACATGAAGAGACATAGGATAAGGGCTATACACTAAATGCACACTTGTCCGGAAGGACAAGTGGGAGATTGAAAGGAATGGTGTCCTTCGAACAAGTGTATTATTCTGATAGCGGGTTCAAAATTATTAGAAAACTAATATATTCAGTAAGGTCAAGTGATCGGAATGCCTGGGTGGAGGCCGCTTCCGATCAGTAATATTAATATAATTAATATTACAGCTTAATCTTGACTAAACCCTTCGGGTCACACCCAAGCAAAATATACGAACCAACTCGACGAATTAATTCGGAAGAAATTAATTCATCGCCCGAGTGTTAAACATTTAGACATCGAAAATTCGAGCTTGGAGCGTCGAAACCGAGCGTCGGAGAATCTCAAATGTCGAGCCAAAATTTAGGATTTGGCGAGATGGGAAAATGCATCAAGTAACAAGTAAAATCCTAGGCACGCAAAAGGCTAGGAATGCATGCCCAATAGGAGCATGCCACGTGGCAGCCGCCACATTGGCAGCCACCTAGTCGCAGCGTGCCACGTGGCAGCGCCATGGTGGCGGCGCGCCACGACGGCGACACATGTGGTAATGGCCGTGGACCCGGGTTGATGGGTCATGGACACGGGCCAAAATAAAATGGGCCAACCGAACCCAACTTGGGGCTCAAGGTTGGGTGACACATGGTTAGTTCACATTGCATGTGAAATGCCTTGGGGACCAAGTGAGAAAGTGGTCCACACCTAACCATGTGACACTTGTTACTTGTTCCTTTGTTTATTTAACTAAGGGTTGAATTCACCAATCTTTCCATGTGGGATCTTTTTGTGAAAAGTCCCACATTGAAAGATGAGTGAAATTCACAAGGCATACTTCCTTATAAATAGTCATGGCATGGCTTGAGAACTCTTTGCTTGAGTGGGAGTTAAAAAGAGCATTCCATAATATTGGGAAAACTCTTAAACTCATATAACACTCGGGTTTTGGTCGGACCTCGCTAACCCCCAGGTAGTAGACCTTAAAGTTGTGTTCGCCTTTTTATGGGTGGATACCGTCGCAGGCACGACGCTTGACGTGCTCGTAGCTTTCAAGTAAGAGCCCCGGTTTTTGGGCGAAGCTCGCTTCAAGGGTAAGATTCGTTATCTTTTCTTTGTGATTATTTATTTATGCTTTATGATTTTAATTATTGCGAGTGGTTCCTCGGGTAGGGGTTTGTTTCCGCGGTGAGTTGGACTCACCAAACCCCAACAAATACAAAAGTAATAATTTATCGAATATATGGAGTACAATTTAATTTGATCATTGTACTATATTGATAACTGAATATAAATTATTCTATACTAGTTTTGTGCCCCGTGTGATGCCTAGGTTATTTATTGAATTTTAAGATAAATTTTTAATCTATATGTCAAATTTTAAAATATATCATTGATACAAAATTAGTTAGGAATTGATGTGCTTTTGTGACGATTTGTTATCTAGTAGGCATGTAATGACTAATAATAATGTTGGTGGAAATATTCGATTTAATACATTAAAAAAAAAAATTAACAAACAAAAATAAAAAAATAAATGTTTAAAGCCCGTTGGGTTGACCCGAACCCAAAACTTTAGACAAGGGTTGAACATTTCCTGACTCGTAACCTGAAGTGATGACCCAATCTAAGATGACTCATGACCTGACCCTAATTGACAGGTCTACATAGTAATTAATAAAATTCTTTTGGATTGTGAAGTATATTACTTTAACCGGTTATTATATATTATAAATGAACGTTTTATGCTTTAAACTACTTCCTTTGCGCTAAAAAAAATTATGATATAAAAAATAAATTTTTATAATAATTTTTGGGAATTATAATCTAATACGAAGTAATTTTTTTAAATAAAATTATAATTCAATCTGTACAACTGCAATATTAATATTTTATCAAAAATAAAATTCTAAACTAAAAAAATTTATCTAAAATTTTATCCAAATAGGATTCTAAACTATATATTTTTTAAAATCTTATGAAGTCTATTTAAGGGTCTGGTCTCTTCACATTATTTTCAGTTCAATTCAATTCAGCTCTAATAAGTTAAGTTAAGTTCAGTTTAATTCATAAGTTCCTTATCTCATAATCAGTTCAGGTCAACTCCAATAAGTTTAGTTCAGTTCAATTCAATTCAGTACAGCTCGATCAGCTCAGTTCAATTCAATTCAGTCAATCAGAACATACCCTAAATCTATCTAACGTGGCGCGACATTTGGTGAAAAGTTGAAACGCCAAGTGTCGCTGCCTCGTGACCTGGCTAAAATTTAGGTTTATATATTACCCCCTCCGTTTTTAAATACTTGCTCCACTTTTCATTTGCGACCGTTTTTAAACACTTGCTCCATTTCCTTATTTGGAAAAGTTTTACAATATTTAATCAATTTCTCTCACCTAGTGGTCCCAACATATATTCTCTATCCTCCCATTCTCTCCACTACTTTTGCTTTCTACAATTTTTTATTCTTCCACCAACCCCACTACCTCTATATTTTATTACTTTCTCTAATTTTTCCTAAAACTACGCGCATTGAGAAATGGAGCAAGCATTTAAAAACGGAGGGAGTAGTTATATGATATGATTTGTAAAATAAATATCTATCCACCAAAATAAATGTTAAAAATTTAAAAGCTAATTATCAACTCTTTTTTTTTTTTAATTATTTTTTTTCCTTATTGTTCAATGCTACCCCTTGTTAGAAATTCTAGATCCGCCACTACCCATAAATTTGAGAAAACAACAATTTTTTAGCCGAAAACAATCGGCACACAATACCCCACAAAAGTATATACTTCCTCCGTTAACTATTATTTGCAACAAAGGAGGTGTTTGTGGACTCCTAGATAAAATTTATTTGTGAGAGTAAAATGGAGAGAGAAAAAGTTGGGTGCATGTGATGAGGAGAGAGATAGAGAGAAATGATTACCTAAAAAAGAAAAAAAAAACATTTGTTGCACATAATAGTTAGCATCCATTTATAGTATATGTTGCAAATAACCGTTAACGGAGGTAGTATAAATACTCGTAATACCTAAACTTAATGAAATTTCTTAGGAATTACTCCGTATGTTGTAGCTCCACGCCTCCACTCATTACTCCTTAATAGTTGCTTCTTACTAATTATTTATTAGCCTACTCTAGTGTTAGTCAAATGTTTAATAGTCTAATACAATGATTCAATAATAAACCAAAAAATATAAAGGAGAAAAAAAAAAAAGTACATTTGGCATCAAATACACGACGAACTACAGTACATTATATCAATAACTGTACATGTTGAAATGCATGTGACAAATCCTTCCATCCAATATTATTTGACAAAATTCTCTAAACATGGGACACTCCTCTTTCACGGGCCTTCTATTATGTAATTATTGCACACCCATTAATTTAGCTCACTAACTACCAAATAACACTGTTGAGATCCATCTAAATTTTAACATAACAAAATCTCACAATTAAGTGTTTTGTACAATATCACTATTCAATTTAAGTTAACAATGGCTAGTTTTTTGACTTGAGCGATAGTCTGAATTATTTCAAGAAAACCTGGCCAACACAAAATATACTCCCTCCTCCTACAATTATGTGCAACAAAGGAATATTTTATCTCACAAATAATACCCCTTTGTTGCACATAATTGTAGGCGGAGGAAGTATGTAATTTTGATTTGAAAGCAGTTTAAAATATTAATGTTTAAACCATATTAGTTGTTAATGTTATACTCAATTTGTATTTAAATAAGTAAATGCTTTGACTTATTGCACTATTCATCAAAATCACTTTAACTAATATTTGTAATTTATACACAAATAAATATAGTATTGTGGGTACTTGTTGGAATCGTCTGAATAAATACTTTTATTAATATTTCAATGTTATAGTTTTTATTTATTGATAGCTAGTTTTGTGCCCGTGCGATGCCCGGGTTGTTTATTGAATTTTAAGATTAATTTTTAATCTATATGTCAAATTTTAAAACATATCATTGATACAAATTTAGTTAGGAAATTATGTGTTTTAATTTTGTGACAATTTAAACTATGTAGTATGCATGTAATGACTAATAATAATAATATTGGTGAAAACATTTCTTGACCCGTAACCTGAAATAATGACCCTGTCCGAAATGACTCGTGATTCGACCCGATTGACGGGTAGGTTTACACACATCAATAAAATTATATTAGATTTTGAAGTAATATTATTTTAATTGATTAGAATATATTATAAATAATAGATTTGGTACATTTTAAACTAATTCCTTCGCTCCAAAAAAATATTATGATACAAAAATAAAATTCTATGATAATTTATGAGAGTTATAATGTAATTATTTTTTGAATAAAATTATAATTCAATTTGTAAATATTGGTACTTTATCGAAATTAAAACTCTAAATTAACAATTTTATCTTAAAATTCTATCCAAATTTGATTGAAAATAGAATTCTAAACGAACTTTTTTATCCTATAAATTGAATTATGTATACCTCTATCCTACATGGAGCGATACTTGGTGAAAAGTTAGAATGTCAAGTGTTGTTGTCTCGTCGCCTGACTAAAAGTTAAGCTTTATATATTAGTTATATGATTAAAGATATTATTAGTCAAACTTTTGCATCAAAATACGCATACAAAAAAAAGTTTTGCTTATTCAAATATGAAATGAGTATATAATATAATCATGTTTATTTTAAATCTTACTACACATGTAAATTAACATGTAAAAATCTTTGTAACCAGTTTAGAGTGAATTTAACAAATTTCCACATAAATCCGAAAAAAAAAACCCAAAAACGAACCGGACAAAGTATATGGAGACTGTTTTCATTCAGTATTGACAGAAGCCCCCCTTTCTCCTGCTAAGAATTTATGTCATTTAAACCCCCCTTTGTCTTTGCTCACCCAAAACCCAACTATAACTCAACCACATATCTCACTCTTACTCTCTCCATCCTCCACAATGGGGTGCACATGTTGACAATACTTATGTGCTAGAGGCCTCTATCGTAGACTCAGAGCGCGCAGCGCGCAGTTGTCAGAGAAACACCGATCCCAAAAGCCTGAAAAACCCGAAAACAAGGAGACCATACTAACAGTAGATGGGGGTGTGTTCGAGCAGGCCGAAAAGAGGGAACTATGCATGGGAGAGTGATCCAAGAATGTTTATACATAAAATGAGGCTACTGCAGCAGGAGATCAATGCAATATTGAAGCAGAGGGAGGAGGAGACCGAGGTTTACGAGAAGGAACTGATGGTGTTTGCGTTCAGGGAAGCGGAGTGGAAGAAAGAGCGAAAGAAGCTCAAGGAAGAGGTGAAGGGGCTAAAGAAGAGCTTAGATGAGCGCGAAGAGAGGATCAGACAGATGGAGGAGGAGGCCGAGGGGGGTATTGTAATTGCAAGAAAGAGCGAAATTTCATCTGATGGAGTGTCAACAGATTGCCGTAATAATAGTAGTAGTATTGCTGCTGCTGCTGCGGCTGCTGCTACGAGCTTGTCGTTGATGGAACAGATGAGAGAAGAAAGAGCAAGAAGAGATGAAGCTGTTGAAAAATGGAAGATGTTGTACCTTGCTATTAAGCATGAGCTTGATGATCTGATTCAAAAGACACATGAAGGTACACTTTTTGCCTTAATTAAGCATTCTTTCTCATCATATTCTGTGAAATTCAGCAGCTTAGTTAATGTTGGCTTCATGAAAACAGAATTAGTAGTAATAAATTAGCCTGATTTGTGACAAAAATATGAGCCCTCTCAATCATTATCTATTTATTATATACCCGATTATGATGAGATTTGATTTCGGGTTTTGAGTACCAACTCGCAAGGCTTTACCAATAACATCCAATGCAATGATAAAATTGATAATTGTTTCAATGAGTTGTTCTGTTTACATGATAAATATAAAGATCATGTCCAACTCTAAACTTCAATTTAACCTGTTACAATTTATTTTGAAAATAAGAAGTTACAATTTTACCTGTTACAATTTATTTTGGTTTTATCAGACTAGTAAATTGACAGTTATTAAATTGTGAAGCAGGGACACTAAACTGGAGAGCAGACGAAGAAGAAATGATGGAAGATCTTCAACGGGAGTTAAAGGCGAGGGACGAAACAATTCAAGTGTTAAAGGCACAATTAGCTTCAATGGAAGATGAAGATTATAAGAGGAAAAGGGAAGTGGACATCCTGAGACAAAGTTTAAGAATAATGAGCACTATTAGTAATAACAAGGTAGCAAATTCTTCTGCTCGTGTCAACAACCTCTCTAAGCCCTCAATTCGCTTTGCTAAGCTTGCATTTGTAAACTAGAACATTATATGAATTTTGGAATGGAATGTCTTAGATTGTATCCAATCAAAGCGATAATGTTTCTGTTAATACTAAACTTTACTCATTTTTCGGTTTTTTCATCTGTAAATCTTTGTTGCTGTTTGCTTAGCTACCTTTCAAACTCCTGAATTCAAATAACAAGTACAGTATCTAGAAAATTAATGGTCAGAATGGTGTAATACGAAAGTCAAAATGGTGCAACTATTTCTAAACAAAGTACTTGAAGTTTCAAGTATCCATACTCGTGCTGCCATGTTAGATTATTGATGAATAATATACACGGATACTTAAGATAAATTGAAGAGTCGAGTGAAATCAATGAATAATTTGCATTCCCTCATTTCCAAGAGAGAAATTCTAAGAAAATGAAAATAAAAGTGGGAAGGAACAGGGTGATAGATTTGCTTAATCAGAAGTCAAGAATAAAATAATGTGACAAGACAGAAATAAAGTACAAGGCCTTTAAAAAAGAGATTAATATGAGAAACACCTGTTTTTGGGCTTAACCATTGCCAGATGGACATTCACTCAGGTTATATGAACACAAGGTTGCGCAGCTCAGAAAACCACTGAAGCAATGCAGTGCCGAAAGCAACTCTGATCTATCTTACCCTATATTATGCTGTTTGGATTTATTTATTAATCTATTTGTGTCGCTTACCTTTTTTGTTACTACTATTATTGGAGGGAGATTACTAAATGACAAACAACTTAATGTCAAGGTGATATTCACTTTTAGACTGTGTTGCTCGGACTTGGTCAGTTATCCATATCTGACACGGTGTCGTATGTGCTTATAAGTGTCCAACTTGGCTATTTTGTGATGTAGGTGAAAAAAAATATGAAGGGTCAAATGTCCTACCCATGTCTGAATGCCAAGGATCCATAGAGGTTCTTAAGGTAGTGAAGAATTCGAGTAACATATTTTTGAGATGAGTGAAATAGAATGGTTTGGTTAGATTACTGAATTAAATACATCAAGAAAAGAGGATTACTGAATGAAAGTAGTGTTCAAACTACAAAGAATAGTAGCCACATTCCTTCTAAAAGCAGTTGCTTAAACTATTTTTCTTACAAGTGTGGCATATCATCTGAGCAGCAATTTTACATTCAGAACATAGACCGACAGCAGAAGGATAAAATACGTCATAATAAGCAATATACAAGGACAGACACCTCGAAAGAAGTTGGCTCAAAGAGTCGAGAGCAGAGACATAGACTGTTGCATAATTATTTCACAACAAAAGAAGTCACTTATATTTCTTAAAGATACATGATATTTACTACGTGCAATTGATATATACAAATATCTTAAGTTAAATAAATATACATCAAGTAGTATATTTACAGAGCAGACATGAGGAGGATGATACTAAATGTCAAATGCTCGAGAAAGTTGAGATGCAAGACAAAGGAGGAACAACATCCACACTCAAATCGTAAGAAAACAGTTCAAGTGAAAAATCATTTACTGGGTAGCCACTGAACAGGACCACATTCTGATAGTTGGATAGCCAAGAACCATGTACAGCCGAACAGCACATATACAGAACTTCTATTTGTTGTTCTATATAATCGCATAGATATGACCTTGCTCTTGCTGCTCTGGTGTATTTTAGAATAAATTCTAAATACCAATATTCTAGATAGCAAAGTGGAAAAACCAATGTCAATTTATGAGGTTCCTGCAGACACCATAGTTTTGGAGTATTTGATACAATGATTCATGAAAGTAGGCTAATTTGAAACTTGACAGTTACCAACCATCAAACAATGTGCTGTTTCAGCTGACAGATAAATCATCTCCTTTCTTCTTCACAGGCACAGTAGCAGTCTGATAATTTGACTTCACACTCTGTCACATATAAGGAATTAAACAGCAGCATTATATTTCACAACCGTTACCATCACAGCAAAAATGATCAAAAGACCAAAAAATAATGATCCAATATGGATCCCACTATTGGCCATGATCCTGGGAGGCTTTTAATAACTCATAAAAAAACCCTGGTCTAATAAGCAATGAATGGGAGCAGGCAGGGAGGATATTTCTCAAAGAATAAAATTTGAGAAAAGAGCATCACAATAGTACATATCTGAGGACTAAAAGGAACACAGGTAAAAATAGCTCGCATGGGTTTATTAAACCCTAAAATCTAAACTATCTAATAGATACCATAAAATCATCCAAATACCATATTAAAATAGAATAGTATTGTACTCAATCTATTCTTTTGTGTTTAACACAATTGTAGGTATCTCAATTAAAAAAAAAATTCATATAAAAAGAGATTGCATGTAAATGTAAGAAAAGATGGGTGGTTGTAAGAAAAAGTGAATAAAAGATTGTGTGGAAAGGTTTAAGTATTGTGTAATAAGAAGAAAAAGATGGAAAAATGAGGCATGCCTAAAATAGTACGAAGTATAAAACAATGTGAGTAGAAAAAGAAAGGGACAAAAATGAAAGCGAGTAGAACAAAATAGTAATAGATGGAGGGATTTATTTTTATTTGATTATTCAAACGTGCAAAAATAAGATCAAGATCGATTATAGTTGTACTGGTTCATGCTATTAAATTATCAATGATGGATTAGATAGAAAGAAATGGAATAACGGAATAATTGCCTCCCTTTTAATCTTTCTAATTCTAACAAATTCCTCTTATAAGCCTGAATTTCACTTAATACGAACCTTACCGACACATTTAAGCTACATTCCCCAAATACTCTTCCCACATAACTATATCGAGCATAGGCCATCCTCAAACTACGGTTGGGTGGGGAAAGTTGATGCATTACAGTGCTCGTTCATATATGAATTTCTTACCTCCATTTCAAGATTTTTACTAACTCCGTCAATCCCAAGCCTAGATAAAGGAGGGGGGTTATGGTAGGCCAGTGATAGCCAGTGTAAAACTTTGTCACATCGCTTGACTTGCGCCACAATGATTGAGAGTAGTACTAGGATGCGTGACCTCATGGGAAGTTCTCATGTTGGTTTATGTAGACAACCCCACTTATGGAATTAAGGCATGGATTAAGGCATTTAAGAAGAAGAAGACGTGTTTTACAACTTCAAGGTTTTATGACTTCAAGTTTTTACATTTTTTTTATTTTTTATTTGAAAGAAAGGTTTTACAGGAAAAGAAAGTCCCTAGTACCACTATTAGTGCACCATATCTCTTAAGTAAATATTTTAGCTGATGGTAATTTCGAACCATGGATAGCCTCTAGTATTAATGGGCTTGTGCTACCAAAGCTGATCTATTGACAATTTCCTCATATCTTTAGCTCACACGAATTACCTTTCAATAAATAAATTTAATCTTTTCATTCCACTTAAGTGGAAGTTCATTGGTTACACTTGAAGGGAATTTGTTAGGTAATTGAGCTTTTTGTAGCAGTATATAAACATTTTCGCTGGCCTTGTGCCACCCATTTGTTGGCGATTTCCTAAAAAAATTTGGTTTATAGCCAAATTTTAGCCTTCTTATGGACGTAGCTCTTAGAGTTAATAGGGTTAAGGGAATTCCTTAAGCTTTTTGCCAAGGAGGAGCTTGGATCATATTCGAAAATGCAATACAAGCAATGTTAATCATTGTCATAACTGTGACAGGAAAGTAGTAGTCTATAGTCATACAATTAGGACTGTTAACAGCCATTTCACATAAAAGTATAAAACATGGGTGGAAGCCACAATTGACAGGATACAAAATTTAGTACTCGAGTAATCTAGCTGGATTGGATAATGATAAAGATAAAAGGGAGTGATTCAAAAGTCTGTGTGTTTGGGGGGGGGGGGCTTTTTTGTGTTCCACCTTTTATGTTTATCCAGGATTTTCTCTTTATGGACAACTCGTTTCATGGCCCTGTCTATGAATGATTTGATTTACAATCAAGCAATGTCTTAAATTTGTTTCTACTTCTGATTTTGCACATTATTTTAGTCATGAAGGTAAAATAATTTCCTTATACTAAAGAATTTTAACAAGTCAATCAACACTTAACCATATCCATAACAAAAAATTCAGGCTTATATAATTTTGGCTTGATAATTGCATATATTTTCAGAAAATATTTTAATTTTGGCTTATTAACACACAAATCAAGGACCAATTGCATTCTACATAGTTACAAACACGAATACATGTATTTCTATCATGCAATTAAGATTTATCTAAGGTAGGGCCAAAAGAATAAAACTATATGATGCATGTTTGTACTTACATCCAAGTACTGCCTTTCATCTTTCAATCTGATTACGAAAAAAAGAACTTCTTTTATCTTAAAAGTACTGACTGCTTAAACTTTATTTTTATGAATATTACAGGTTACTTGCATTTAACAAATCAGAATGATTCTTATATTTATATAAAACATAATGAAAGACATCCTTTATTATCATGTAACAGGTTTCACCAAGGTCAACTCCTGATTATATCATTCCCTATAAATACGATTAGCTAGGTTGATATCTATCAAGTATAAACCTTTACTCTTCCAAAGAAAAAAAAAAAAAAAATCAGCATCAACAATAGCTATACATGTTTTTGCTTTCAGCTAAGGTTTTATCTTTATTCTAGCTCTTCTGCCATGAACAATCAAAACCTCTAAGCAATTAACACATTACATCCCGTCAAAAAAAAAAAAAAAAAAAAAAAAAAAAGAAGACCAAACAAACACACACACACACACACATTACACACACCAAACATAACCTCGCTTTCAATTGAACTCACACAAGTGACACAACTTGAGTATAGATCAGTGGCGATTCCAGTTTGGGTTCAGCTGAACCCATACTGGATCCGAAAAAAATCGTTATAGGTTTTTTGTACAGAAAAAAAGGTTAAATATAAAACAGTGTAAATTATATCTGTATATGCACAACAGCCTAGTGGTTGAGGTCTTAACTTTTTAGACAAAGGCACTGGGTTCGAAACCCATTAAATGCTGAAGTACTCCTTTTTTTTCCTTTGTTCTTATTTTATTACTTTATCCCCCAAATCCCAATGCTACGTATATACTAGCCTTTTTTTTCTTCTTTTTTGACAAGATACTACTCCTAGCTTATTTATCTCTCCTCACTCTCATTCTCATACAAGAAGATTTGATTATTTCTCTCTCCTCACTCTCATCCAAGAAGGTTTAATTTGAAATTTTTGAAGTTTTAAAATTGTTAGTTAAGCTTGTAAAAATGTTGATATTGAAGACTTGAGGTTGTAGATCAAATTGTTGAGTGAAGTTTTCATATACCAATATTGTTGATTGAAGTTGTGAAATCATTGATTGAAATTGTTAATATATTTATTCATTAAAGTAGTTAATTTGTTGATTGAAGTTGTAAAATTGTTAATACTTCATATTAAATTATTTAATGGATAGTGTGTAAATGACGTGAAAAAGTAAATGTCAATATTGATATATTTTGGGCTTTTTATAGTTTGGAGATGAAAGGTTTAGAGTTTTTTTTTTTTGGAAAAATCGTGAAAATCATAAAATTGTACGCTTATTCCTCCCCAAATTAAATTCAAGTTGATATCTCCACCTTAAAATGAACCTCAAACACTTCAAATTGAAATGTATTATGCACACCCGAATCATCAATTTATAATTTTATTTGAATTATGATGATACTTGATTTTACTGTATACGATTGGAAATTTCGAACCCATAACAGCAAAGTCCTGGAATCGCCACTGGTATAGATCCATAGTAGACTAATCTACAACAATTAAAGTGCTCAGCAAAGAAACTACCTCCAGCAATGAGATATAGTAGAAATCCTCCATATGTTGCATCAATGCGCTTCCATCTCTAATGGCCCGGAATAAATTTATCTCCGTCTGCAGTATCCTGTCCACTAATTCTCTCTCACCTTTCATCTGCATAATATGCAAAAAAATAAATAAAGGGAATAAAAGAAATTGATCAATATACAAACAAAAGAATATTGGGTTAAGATGGATTTTGTAATTTTGTTTTCTCAAGCAGGTTTTATTAGTTCCATTAAAGTGTGTGCATATAAGCTAATAGTACCACTTCACCACACACACAATAACAGCAATCAATATATACTGTAAAAAATAAAAAAAAAATAAAAGAATTAAATGCTATACAAATCAGAGATATGTTTACTAAATTGCTGAAGCAGAATACTAGTAAATTAAATACTAGTTTCAGATTCCATGTTTCTAACATAAATGGTACTTGGCAAGTTGGCAATCTGCTTGTGCTGATCCACATAAATCGTACCAACTATCTGAGATGTACCTAAAATACTGGACAAATGTTCACAATCTAAAGTCAGCAATGAAGAATGGTTTTAAAGTTAATACACATAGAATCCAGTTGTAAAGAATACTGGGCATATACTGGCATACACAAAAGCAATGCAAAAAATTGAGTGCAGTAAATAATAGTTTGCAGAACCAAAACAGCTGATTCTAACTTTGGTAATTTCCTACTCTAGTTACAAGTGTTCTGATTATAATTACTAAAAACAAAAGATGCCACAAGACTGGTACAGAATTTGTGGAATGACCTAAGCAAGCGTCTGGACTCTGGAGCAATCACTGGCATTCATTGTCATGTTATGTTAGACGCATTTTTTTCAGAAAAAAACATTAATGTTTAGGTATGTATTTTTGAGAAATATTGAACTGCATAAACATAATCATATACTAAGATCTCCCATGTATCAACTAATGCCATGTTTGGATAGCAGTTATGGTGGAAAGGGGAAGGGTAAGTGAGATGAAGGAAGGGAAGGGGAGAATTTGCATTTTTACTTACAAACCTTTCCAATAATATTAGGATATGGTTAATAAAAAACACAAAAGGAATATTGATCCTTCAGATTTCTTCCCTAATCTCTCCCCATTCCATAGCCAAAAAGCAAATACAATAGAGCCCTAATTCTCCCTGATTTTCCTTTCCCTGTCCTCCAAATTCCTTCTCATTGCCTTTATAGGATGCTTAAAAAGTTTCAAGAAGCTCTTTAAACTATTGCTTCATCTCCCAACCATTCTCAAGAACCGAGAGCCATTTGGGTGCTGGAGAATGGACGAAAAGATAGATCAGTTAAAAATAAAAAATAAAATAAAAAAGTTGCCCATTGGGCTTGCTTCTGAATTTGATTCCTCTTGTGTAATAACTCCAGCTTATTTCAATTCCATGCCAGATTGCCAGAGGAAATGGAGATTGTACCCATAATACAACCTTGTCGTATGTAGACTAAAGGGCTAATAACAAATTGTTATCTCATTAATATTGTAGAGTAGGCTAAAGGGCTACCTGAAGTCTGATCTGATCTTGTCATGTGTTTGTTTCATCCCTGAGATATTACTAACATGAAACTAGGAAATAGACCAAGCTTTGCATCCAACATCCAACCAAGACCCCACCTTAATCTGTCAGTTGTTGGGTGACACCTTAACTTTTATGACTATCGCAAGATGACAGTTTTTGTTAGTTTCCACCTGTGACCTGATGCTTCAAAGGGGGGAAATGAGAGTAGCACTGCAGACCTGGGAATCAATCTAGATCCAGCATCTAATGAATTATTAAAGGGAGCAGTTTAGCTTCTATAAAACTTCATATTCACCATGTATTTGCAAAGAAAGGATGGTGGATGCACCCTAAACTTTAATAGGCGTTTACAACTTTCCTCTTTTATCCTTTAACTTCAAATTTCTTTTTTCATTTTTTTTTTTTTTTTTTAATTTTTTTTATAGAGCTTTTAGTAACTTTACTACTCAAATTCTGATTTCTGCATTTATCATCATTCTTATGAAAAATAGTACCATATATATTTCAACATATTTTATGAAGTATATAACACCAAAGATTTGAATATGTACTATCTCCATTCCTATTTGTTTTCGACATTTACTATTCTCACAAGAATTTAGGCAATTGGCCTGGAGAGAATGTAGTTGACGTGGTGAATGGATAGGAAAAAAAAGGTGGGTGGATGAAAAGAGAGAGTGAATGAAAAAGTGCAAAAAGAAGGTAGTAAATGGGTTTGCAAAAAACAGATTAAGCAAACGCGTAAAGAGCTTTAAGGAACAGACTAATGGGGAAAATGTTAAGAAAATTTAGGAATGGTGGTAATGGGAACATTGAGAGTGTCACATAAGACTAAGACTCACCACTCACATGCCAAAATGTGACCACGTTGTTTCAAATGGGTTGTTTTGTGAAGTATTTTAAATCGACAAACCAAAAATAATCTGGTTCATGTGTATTAAAAATAATAGAAAGACCTCATCAAAGTCAAACATTCCAACCCCAATATGCCCTCGATTGAATATTACATTCCGTACTTCACTTTAAAGTTAATTACTAAACAGAGGTACACGACCTAAGCCTCTTATAGTCTACTCTAATAGCATATAATTATTATCCATCTTAAACGACTCTATTAAAATCAATCAAATTTGCATCATGGCATGTTCTGTGATTGACACATCACTTCCTTTCCTGCAGCACTGCGATTGCTACATAAACCTTATCTTTTAACCATCGTAAACGCTTTTAAAGAGCATCAGGAAAATATGGGACATGTAGTGTTTTTGGGAAATAAAATGTTGTAGGTATTAATTTTAAATAAATAGATAAAGAGTTTAAAAAGCTTTTCCAGAGATGAATACTCCCTCCGTTTCATAATGATGTTCCTGTTTCGCAAATCAATGCAAAATTTTACCCATCTTTGATCGCAAATATCTTTAATCTCACGCTAGCAAAAATTATAAAAGTTAGATATTAATAATCTACTCACCAAGACGAATCAAACTAGATCCCACATGACTATATTTGCTCTTATAGAAAAAGAGAAATTTAGAAGATTCTCTCTTTCTTAAAAAAGTCAAAGATTCAAAACAGGAACATCATTGTGGAACGGAGGGAGTAATATGGAGTATATCAAGATAAACCAAAAAGTTTTCCATAAATGAATAACATGAATTATATCACAGTGTCCAAGTATAAATTTTTCTACATACGTTGAAGATTTACAATATTCATACCATTGATTGCTCAAATTAAAAATAAGATTCATAATTCATTTACTTATGCAATCTACAGAATTTTAGGGGATTAAGAAGAGGATAATTATATCATTAAAATTTTAGGTGCACCTGAGGTTTTTTTTTTTTTTTTTTTTTCTTTTTTTTTCATTTTTTTTTTCCCCTTACTAATTCGATAACTTTTACTCATCAGGCCTTTTTTACCCTCATGTTAGATCTCCAAATGAGCGAAAATTGGGCAAATGAACAAAAAATACCTTCGGTTTCACACTTAAGCCTAATTCTAAATTAAGTATGATTATTCTACAATTTATTACAGTATAACCCCATGCATTGAACTTTTTATTAATCTGGTAAATACAAATAAACAAACAAAATTTGAAAAAGTAAAACATAAGTAAAGGCGAGAGATAAAACAGAACATACAAATTCACTGACTAAAACATCAGGTGTTGCTTCCCCAATCACATCCCCTTGATAGCCATCTCCAGAAAGCTTGACATGTTCCTGAAATGTTGCATACATATGAACAATCATATAACCAATAATGATGCCTGAATGCTAGCAGTCATATTTTACACGTAAATTGGTGTTAAGTATGTAAAAGGAAAGCATCTCCTGCTTACAAAAAAAATCTGTAGAACTTAAACAGTATATGAACGTACTGGAGCATTCTCCTGATTTCCAGCAGTTAAATATATAGGCTGAGCCACATGACAATAACCCATCAAGCGAGGGACAGTTGGTATAATGTCTCTGTGGTTCACCACCCTCCAGCTGTCTTTCACTCTCTACAAAGATAATGTCAACAATGTACAAGAAAACATCAGTCGGAATTCAGATGGCAGCAGACTAACAATTAATAATGTAAAACTCTAAACATATATTGTTTATAGTATTGAAAAAACTTGTATGAATTGTATTCACTTTTTTCTTTTTTTTAATTTGAGGGAGAGAAATTATATCCAGCTGAAGTCAATGTTTTGTTAGCAGACACCAGGAGTTTCAGAGTAGAGAAAAGGAACAGACTGGAAAATGAGAGGATGCTGCTAACTAATAATCACCATGAATTCATTATCAGCAAGTAATAATAAGATACATCGGACTGCTTGAATTAGTTAATAGGCTAGTTATACGTAACATACAATGCTTTTATAGTGCAAGATAGAGATATTTAAAGTCTGAACTTCTATCCAGCCAAATTGATACCGTTAAAAACATATTAAATGTCCTCGTTATAGGCCACATCAAGTTAGTAGTCTATTTAAGCACTTCGCTAAAACAAATAAGAATATTAGAAATCATCCTTAATAATTTATACAAATGTTGACAACAAGCCCCTAGTTAAGATACTAAGAATCAAATCATCATTTATAATACTCTAAAACCTGTGGCGTATAAAAGTGGAACAGAAGGGTAAAATTTTTGCTTAAAACAGATATTCATGATAAAGTTTATGTTATGAAGCTTGCTTTTATCCTTTTGGGACTAAGGCTTTGTTGTTGTTGTTGTGGAGCTTGCTTTTATTCCATAGTGATATAATGACCTCCGTGCAGCTTAGTATCCTTTGATAATGTTGAGTTTTGAAATGTTATAAACATGTATTAGCAAATACTACAGAAAGGTTGGACGTCTTTAATGATTGACTTTGAGAATATGAAAAAAATAACTAAACAATAAAATAGTAATTTGATTTTCCTGCTTTTGTGAGGAAACATAATAACACATGGTAGGTTTTTCCTTGCACCTTTTGCTCATATGTTATACTTATTGAAATTATAATTTTTGTCATCTTTGTAACTAATTTAGAGATCTATTCCCCGGATTGCATTACATGTTAGAATTGGGGTACTTAGTCAATGGTCATAGAATTTTCTTATTTTCTGTTAGTTATCTTACAAATAACAAAAGGATGGTTCCACAAATCACACAAAGTGACTACAAAGCTCATTTCAGTCTCACTATCACTCTCTTACCTCGAATAACTTCAATTTTTATACATTATTATGTGTGCCTCGTAATACATTTGCGGTTCATTGTTTTACTCCTTTTGCAAGTTTTTCATGAGTTTTGTTATGATTGAATGTGGAATGTTGGATATGAAGGCTTCGATGAGTCTGTTTTATTGAAGTGGTTGGTTTTGATTTGCCGTTTGTTCTAGCTTAAGTTTGCCTACTTTAGATTGGTGTTTGGTCTTTTTCCTGATTTTATGGCCTACTTAGCCTAAAATTATTGCATTATGATGCATATTACCTCACTTCTCACCCTTATACATGTGCATTAGAGAAATAATTTTTCCACATGGCTTGGTTAATTAAGATGCTTTGGTTAATTTAGTTGCCTTGTGTGAGTTGATTTGATCTAGTTGATTGTTTGATTTGATGATATTGATGAGTTTGATTGGTTGATGATTTGATGAATTATGCTCCCTTTTAATCCAAACCCTAAAAATTTAAATTGCTTCCTTCAAAATCTAAAGCCCTATACAAATAATAAAATCTAAACAGATTACCTTTTCATGTAGTTTTTGTTAGTGTAGTTCTTTGTTTTAATTGCTCCCCTATGATAATATTAATGAATGGATGATTAGATTTAATTTTATTCCTTAACTATGAAAGTTTGAGAATGGATGGTGTCTTTGGCTAAGCTTAGAAGCTAATTTATTGTAGCTAGTAAGGGAAAACCTCTTAGAAAATGCATAATTTTGGGTTGGAGTATTGGGATAGGATGGTGTAGCTTTCTCTAGTGATGTGCCAACGTCTACTGATTGAGGCCTCGCCTCTGCACAATTTCATGCGTGGTTTATTATTTCTCATTGAAGCCATCTACATCAAGAACTCGCATTGTTTGTTCTTGAGAAAGTGCCTCAAACAGTGATTGAGGAAAATTTTCATTTTATCTTCATAGGAGTTGGTTTTCTTTGTTGTATATAAGACTGTTGTTTAGTTTGGCATTGTTACCCCCCATTTGCAACCTTTTGCCTTCTTCATATATGCATTACAAGCCAAAGTGTTAGGATCCAACCTTTCTTTCTATGTATTAGGTTCCCTTCTAATGCTTTCTTAGAGTTTACTTTAAGTTTTCTAGGCTTTAGATGCATTTATTGTATTACTTTCGTTATAGTGTTTACTAGGGATTCTATGTAAATGCTAACTAAAGCTCTTTAGAAGGTGAATGATTGAATGAAATAAAAAAGGTGTTAGAATTTTATAGATATTGTGTCTTACTTACTTAGCTTTCTTCCCCACAAACTTGATGCACTAAGAAATCATGGTTCGGACTCGCTTGTACCTGCTTTGAATTATCGACTGTCACAAGCCCCGACCACCCGCACTCCGTCGCGAATGGACGCTAGCGCCCTTTAGATTTAATTGCTCACTTGTGTTTCTTTACGCTCACAAGCCCCATTTCCACACAAGGCTTGCGTCCTCGCCTTTTCCCATACCGTGACGGTATCAGAAGTCCAAACCTAGTCGTTAGACACCCGTGTAGGCACCAAAGGAGGGCTACACCAGGATGAATTTAGAAGAATGACTTGCTTGGCTCAAGGCAAATCGATGGTCCTAACTTGAAGTAATTATGCTCAAGCAGCCGAACAAATTGTGAATTTGATAAAGGACCGAGTTGCGTGTCGCGAGCAATTTGCTCAAGAACAAGCCGATGAAGCACTAAAAAAAAAAGTTATACCCTAATGTGCATTGCAAGCAAAGACGATAGTGGTATTGGAGCGGCGCTAGAGATGGCAAAAAAGTTGATAACTTCCACTTTGACAAGGAGCAGTATTTTTGCATATGTTAATTGGGTGACGACCAGAAGGTAGATACTGCAATCATGTAATTGTTCGAAGATGCTAGGTTTAGGTGGCGCACCAAGCACGTAGACATCGATGCAGGAAGAGTTAAGATACATACATGGGCAAAGTTCAGAACTCAAAGAACAATTTCCTAACAACACAAACTTTGATGCTAAGAAGAAGTTGCAAGAGTGCCTAGTATTTATTTGTCCACTTATCATGGCATTTTTAACACGATTTTGTAGTCTTTTCCCATACTTTAATCCCTTTCTAACTCCTTTTGTTTATAATTATAGCTTTTGGTATTTTCGTCCCTCTTTATGTGTTTTCTCATGTTTTGTAGGTGCCTTTGACAAATTGAGGATTAAGCCAAGGCAATAAAGAACCTTAATGCAAACAATGAACAACAAGAGCGGGCATGCAACCCCCAAGGAGAGGACGCTCCTCCTTCCTGGCATCGAAGAATTTAGAGATGAGCGGGCACACTATACGAGGAGCGCGCGCTCCTCTCCAGTTCTTCAACTTCTGCCTTGTTGTGCCTTGTTGTGCTATTGAGGAGCGGGCGCGCAAATTATCCTGGAGTGGGCGCTCCTACATTCTGAAACCTGTTTTTTGACAGATTTTACAATGTAATTCCTGGGAATAATACCCCCTGGGCTTCATTTTTTGGGATCTTCTTCCCTTTTAGACTTCTTAGGCCCTTAATTTCTTATAAATCTATTTAATTAGCTTAGTTTCTCTCAAAACTCAACCATTGTAATCTCTTTCCTCTATCTCTTACTCTTTATTTTCTGTTTTTAATTGGTCATTAATTGGTAAGAGATGTTAATTTCTTCTCTAATCTTGATTATTTGTTGTTGCATGTTCAATCTACTTTGTTCTTAGTACTTCTCTCAAATTGTTAAATTAATGTTGAATTTAGACATTGTTATTAGTAAGTAGTTTCTTAGCTAGAGGTTGGGTGAAGACTGAACCAATCTATGGGTTGATTGATATTTGTTCTTCCATGTTCACTTCGGGTTGTTGATTGATTATTAAAGAATCGTGTAATTGGACGGCCACTTATTGATCATGTTTTCACTTCTGTGCTTGCATTGAAAGATGAGGACTAGTTGTGACCCTTTTCTTATATGATTGTACCGAATTTCTATCTTCATTACGGCTCCTTGCTTAGATGATATTGTAGTCTTAGTTGCAAAATTTAGGTGAGAAATCCCAAATTACTTATGCCTTATTGCTTTCTCAAACCGCTCGAAATACAAACCCCAGTAAGTAGTCTACTTCCCATAGTTGAATCTTGGTTAGCCTATCATGTTAGTTGAGTTTGGCTTAGGAATGCTTAGTATTGTAGCTTCGGAAGAAGACAATGTTGAGTGCCCTTTTGTATCACCCATTGTGTTCATGTTTGCCTATTATATTGATCTATTGGTTTAGTTGGTGTCAATTCTTAATCCCCCCCCCCCCTAGTTTTGAAAACCCCAATATATGACCGAACTAGATTACAATCGTTTCATATTCTTGGTGTACTCATACTCATTCCCTCTAGATACGATCTTTTACTTACCCTAGACTTGTCTTAGGTTGGTTTTGGTAGAAATAGTGTTTGACTTTAGGGTGTTTATCTAATGACCGATTACACTCCGTCGAAACGGCGTCGTTGTTGGGGAATGGCGTTGAGCATTGAGTTACTTATGGAATATGTGAGACTAGTTCATTTTTATAGCTTAATATTTCTTTATTATTTGACTAACCTACTAATCTCCTATCTAATTCTCTTTGTTTTATGCCCAAACGCAGCTATAGAGCCTTACCTCTTATGCCCTTGAATCCTGAGCTCGAAAGGGTTGTAAGGGCAAATGGAAGAGAAAAGAGGGAGAGCACATATATTGCTACTTCAAGTGACATCAAGTAATCATTGAATCCGGTAAGCATTCTAAATCTAGTGACTTTAGTAGAGACACCACTCCGCTAGGATCACCAAAGGCTAATTTTCCAACTTCTTCACCTCTCCATCAATTTCAAATGGCTCTTCTAAATAAAACCTTGAGACAGTTTGATGTTCCTCCACCTTATAAAGAAGTAAGTGGGATTGCTACTCCCACCAACGAAGCAAATAATTTTGAGATAAGACCCGCCCTTATCACCTTAATAGAGGGTCACCAATTCTCCGGCAAAACATGAGGATCCCATTGCGCATCTCAAGCAATTCACACGATATTGTAGCACCGTAAAGGTAAATGGCATTTTGTTGAGCATGTTCAAGTTTTCTCTTACGGGCAAGGCAAGTCATTGGCTTGATAGGTTGCCTCCCAAGTCATCAAACACATGGAATGAGGTAGGAGGTTCATCCCTCTTTGGAAAACGGCGCAGTTAAGGTTTAAAATATCAAACTTCCAACAAGATCCCAACGAGCCTCTTTATGATGCTTAGGAGAGATTTAAGAACTACCAACAGCAATGCCCACACCATGGCATGGAGAATTGGTTTTTACTCCATGGGTTCTCTGGGGATCTCTTGAGAGTAGATCGCATATTGTTGGATGGGACATTGGGATGACCAATCATGAACAAGCCGCTAACAGAAGCGCTCGAAATCATAGTGGATGTAGTTCAAAACTACATCAATTGGATTCCAAACGAGAAAGCATTTCTAAGAAGGGAGGAAGGTATAAGGTAAAGGCTATTAAATGATTAATTCAAAATTAGATGTTTTGTCTTCTAAGTTTGATCAATTGCAATCCTCTTCCCTTTCCACTTCCTACGTCAAATTTCACATGTATCTAGTTCATCTAATGAAAATGTTTTAATACAAATGATGTCTTGTGAAACGGTAGAGGTGATGATCATGTGACTTTCGAGTATTATTTACCAAATGATTCATGCTTCCCCTCTCCTCCTTAGGAACAAGTTAATGCAATCAATAATGGTCAAACCAATCCTATGACCCTTATTTTTAATCAGGGATGGAAACATCACCAAAACTTTGGTTGGAAAGAGTGTTAAACCTAAGGAAATGATCAAGGTCAATACAGTGACTAAAGGAATATTTAAAATAACAACTAAGGAAATTATAAAAACCAAGGTTGGTAACTATGTGTCAAATAACCGAGCAAACCATCAAAATGACAATAGGTACCATAAAAAAGGGTCAATATTCTTCTAACAATAACCCACCCGATTGTAATGGAGGAAATAGACCAACCCTTGCTCCTATCCCTCGACCACCTCTCCAAATTCAAGATCCCCCTCTTAAGTCGAGTCTAGAAACCACCATGGAAAAATTTGTTAACACGCAAACAAAGAAAACCAATGACTTAAAGGAGAGTATCAAGCAAATGCTAACCCATAACAAGATGCAAGAAACCCAATTAACTCAAGTAGTTAATGCGCTTAAGAGTAACACTTCTAGCACTTATTTGCCTAGACAAGCTATTCGTCATAGAGAACATTGTAATGCAATTATGACTAGATGTGGGACTACCATAGAAGAGACTCCACCCATGAGTTTGCAAAGAGAGAATGAGAGTGAGGAGATTAAGGAAGAGAAACAATGTGAGGTGTCTAAGTCAAGTGAGAATGAAATGGTTGTCATGAGTGAATCCACCACGTTGAGCTTAACTGAAAATTGTAGTGCAAATATCAAGAACCACTCACCCACTAAACTAAAAGACCCCAAAAGTTTCTCTATTCCTTGCCTTATAAAGAACATTTCTTTTGAAAATGCCCTATGTGATCTAGGAGCTAGTGTGAGTTTGATGCCTCTTTTGGTTTATGAGAAGCTTGGGATAGGTGGTTTGGTACCCACCAATGTCAACTCTTCAACTTGCTAATTGATCTACCAAATTTGCTAACGGTAATGTTTAAGATGTCCCACTTAAGGTGGGCAATGAAGATGCCCACACCCCTATCATCCTAGGCCAACCTTTCTTGGCAACGGGTGGTACCATTATAGATGTAATGGAAGGAAAGCTCACATTAAATGTGAATGAGGATGAATTTTGCCTTACCATTGACCCCACCCCCCATGAAAGATTGCATGACCTTAGATGCTCTTAGTGATAATGATTTGCATGACTTTAGAATGCTTTGTGCCACTAACCCGCTTTTTTATGTTCATGAGCTATGTATGAAAAAGCGCGCCTTAGGCGCTAATGCGATAGGCGTTTGGGGGTAGGCGCTTAATTAATGCTTGGGGAGACGTTTTGAATGAAGCGCAAGTAGGCGCATCGAAGTGCGTGAAGCGCAGTAGGCGCAGAAGCGTGCTTTTGTGCGCTTTAATAAAAAATTCCTTTTTTCAGTTTTTTTATCTTGTTAAATGTGTTGTGGTCCACACCATATAATATCCTTAATACTAAAAAATAGACAAAGAGTATAAAAAAAAAGGGAAAAAAGAAGAAAAAGAAAGAAGAGTAGAAGAAGAGATGCTTCAGCCAGCCCTAGTTGTTTCGACTTTCGACAAACTGAATCTCGAAGAAAACCCATCAGCCATCTTCAGGTACGTATTCATCACTTTATTTTTCCTTCTCTTCTTTGTCTTTCCAATTTTTTCCTTTCTTTTATTCATTTTTCTTTCATTTTTTCTGGGTTATGGTTGAAATCTTCTCCATCTCTCTGAGTTTATTTTTTTTATTTTTTTTTTAATATTGAAGAACTCCATCTCTCGTAGTTTTTAGAGGGATGAGAACCATATCCTTTTATAATACTGTTATTATCTTTAAAGTTCGCATGCAAATAAAATGTACAATTAATGAAAATATCAACCATTTTTATTAATTATATAATCTATTTTTTAAAAGGGTGACATCACCACTAACCAAAACATTTAAATAAAAATACTTTATTAATTATATAATCTATTTCATTTATTTATTTAGCCTTTTTTTATTATATATTGACAGATGCGCATTGTTTCAGATGATGATACAAGATTACAAGATGACAGATTGACATATCCTTTTGAATTTATTATAATATTTATGGGAAAGCAATATTGTGTTCTTATATTTATGTGTTTTTATATTATATTTCAGTAACATAAGTACAAGAACCTTTAATTTTACAAAAGTGCGCCTTACTTTGATGAGGCACGCGCCTTGCGCTTGCGCCTTACGCCTAGGGTCTAGCACCCTTATCGCCTTAGTGCGCCTTGCGCTTTTTTATACATTGTTCATGAGTCAAAACAAGGAGTGGATAGGTTTGATGAGGTGTCATGTTTGAAGAAAATGTCGAAGAAGGTGAGCCCGATGCTCATAAGGATGAAGGGGATGACATTAAAGCTTCCAAGAAGAAGAGGAAAGGAAAGGCAAAGAGAAAAATGAAGATGACAATGAATTCAAAGGAAGTTGTGAATACTGGTGTTGTGATTTGTGTGAAAATTGGGTGAAATTGATATTGTTTGTGAAATTTTGTGTTCGGAAGAAATTGTTTGCTTGTGTTGTACTTCCTCATTTTCTATTTGCATTTACTTGACCCATAGCCTTGGGCACAATATTTAAGAAGAGGAGAGAGAAATTGTAATTTTGTGGCCCATGTTGCACATGGCCTACCTTATTACCCCTTAAAGTTGCCCCCATGTGCACTTTTTGAGGTTATTTTAGAGAATTGATCCACCAAAAGCTTACCATATATAGTATGGGTCAAGTAATATAACATTTCCATTTAAGGAATGTTAGTGAGGAAGTATTATATTGTGAAACAAGTATTTGGATTTTTACAGGAGTTTAAAGTTAAGGGTGTGTGTGATGTTGTTGGTTGTTGTTGAGTATCTTTAGTAACCATCCCCTAATTAAATAAAATGAAAAATCTTTTTGGAGGAGGTAAAAAGAGAACCCTAAATGAACCACAACCATCCCCATCTTCTTCACAATAACACAATCCTAACCCACCACCACCCATAAGAATCCATGACCGAAATAAAAAAGCACACGGTGACTTTTTAAAGCGAAAAGTTCTTCCAACCCGTATCAATCATAAAGAATCAATGGAACTACTAGGGATTGATGAAGGAATAAAAAGAGTAGTCAACAACTTCGGTTGGCTAAACTTTTTAAATCTTAAGGAAGAAACGTATGCTTCCTTAACACTTTAATTCCTTTCATTGGTCATTATGAAACGCATAAATATTGAGGGTGAGTCATTAGAATGTGAAATAAAGTTTAAGATGTTCAATACCGAGAAGGTTCTAACTTTAACTAAATTGAATGAAATCTTCACATGGCCCACGTCAAACCAAGTGTATTACTTCAATGGTACTTACTTTTCTAGCTACAAGGAGAAGGGTGGTGGAACACCAATGCGAGGTATCCCAATTTCACGACCAAGTCTAGTCGTGCTAGCCACATTATCTACCCCGTGCTTCGAATCTTCTTGAGAATCATGGGCTATGCTTGTTTCTCTAAGCAAGACTTAAAGAAACTAACAAAAGAGGAGATCTAATGCCTCTTCATAACCTCAAAATTCAAGGCAATGTGGAAGGAAACATGAACATGGGATACATGTTCGTTAAAAGATACATAGACATGAGGTTGAAAGGAGAGATGAATGGTGAGATTAAATGTGGGGGAATGATTTCAATTATAGCAAGGAACTTAGGATTTGGTACCTTTCTAGACCAAATAGGGACTTTATGATATGAAGTTCCTTGTTGAAATTCCGGGATAGGTCCCTCGCTTTAGTTGGAGGTCAATGGGAGGGATTATTGCACTCCCAAATGTCGCGGTCATTAACTCCGTAGGAGACACGTGGAAGAGGAGGATGAACCATCTCCCCTAGATCGGGAATGGAGGATGTACGAATACGACTAGGTATAGGCACATCATCGTCAAGGTCGGCCATCCCTTATGGGAGTTGATCACGTGGCACGTGCCACGTGTCTCCCACGGAGTTAATGACCGCGATATTTGGGAGTGTGCAATAATCCCTCCCATTGACCTTCCAACTAAAGCGAGGGACCTAGCCCGGGATTTCAACAAGGAACTTCATATCATAAAGTCCCTTGATGTCAAGGCGGTCAAGCAAGTTCGAGCCATGGACCAAGACCATTTGGTCTAGAAAGATACCAAATCCTATGTTCCCCGCTACAATTGAAATCATTCCCCACATTTAATCTCGCCATTTATCTCTTCTTTGAACCTCATGTCTATACATCTCTAAACCAGCATGTATCCCATGCTCACATTTCCTTCCACTTTGTCTCGAATCTTAAGGCTATGAAGAGGCATTGAATCTCCATTTGTTTTAGTTTCCCTAAGTCTTGCTTAGAGAAATAAGCATAGCCCATGATTCTCATGAAGATTCGAAGCACGAGGTGGATAATGTGGCTAGCATGGCTACACTGGGTCGTGAAACTGGGATAACCTGCATTGGTGTTCCACCACATTTGCTCCTCGTAGCTAGAAAAGTAAGTACCATTGAAGTCATACACTAGGTTTGAGGATGGCCATGTGAAAATTTCATTAAAAGTTAGGACCTTCTCGGTATCGAACATCCTAAACTTTATTTCACATTCTAATGGCACACCCTCAATATTTATGCACTTCATAGTGACCGATGAAAGGAATTCAAGAGTTAAGGAAGCATACATTTCTTTCTTAAAATTTAAGAAATTTAGCCACCAGAAATTGTTGGCCACTCTTCTTATTCCTTCATCGATCCCTTGTATCTCCATTAATTCTTTGTGATAAATATGGGTTGGAAGAATTTTTCTCTTAAAAAGGTTATTATGTGCTTTTTTATTTCGGTCACGGTTTCTTATGAGTGGTGCTGGGTTAGGATTGTCTTGTTGTGAAGGAGGATGGTTGAGGTTCATTTGGGTTTCTTTTTTTACTCCCTCCAAATATATTTTTCATTTTTTTTAATTCATTTTAGCATAGATAATTTAAGTTTAGTAAAATAAAAAAAATAAAAATTAATTTCAATACACGTAAAATAATTTTCATTCAATATAAATAATTTCAATTTCGTAAAAACAAAAATAATTCAACAAAACTAAGGTGAAATGAATAGGGCCTTATTTGTGAATCATGCTTTATGATAAAATCGAATTAGGAACTCACTCCTAATTGTTTGGACCTTGCTACCTAACCTTGTTAGTTGGTTAAGGAATTGCTTAATGTGTAGCTTTGAAAGAAGGCATTATTAAGTTTCCCATCCGATCACCCATTTGTATTTATGTTTTACCCAATTTGTTATTTCGTTGGCTTGGTAAATTCATATCCAATACATCCCTAGCGTTTGTTTCCCATAGTAATTCCCTTAGTTTGATTTAGTTGTCTTGTAGCCAATCTTATGATTAAGTTAGCTTGTAATTGTTTTGCAAATTTGTGTTGTCATTCCCTACGGATATGATCCTTTTTTTCCATATACTTCTTGTTTAGTAGCACAAGTCTTTGACAGTGTTTAATTGTCCAACGATCGATTTACAAGCTCATTAAGCATAAATTCCCATGGTGACATTATATCATTATACTCCTCTAGGAACTATAAAGATACTTGTTGGAGCAACCTGAATCCAAAATCCATTCATCTTTACTCTTGACTTTCCCATGAGTGGCAAGTTGGCAACCAATGCACCACTATCATTATTCGTGTGAATAAAAGTAGATTCAATGGTAGTTTGAGGTTCCTTCCCCTTTAAGTGTTTACTAACACCATCTCCCAATTGTTTATTTTGCCACTTCTAACACTCCGATTTGAAGTAGTCCTTGATGCGACTAAGTTACAAGTCTTATACGATTAGGGTTTGGTGGTAGACTTACCCTTGTTCTTTTTCCCATTACCATTACTAGCAAACCTCTTCTTAAAAAAAGTTCTACCTCTCACAAAAAAACACCTTGCAAGAGAGAGTTAATGAACGTAACAAGTTAACAAAGAAGAAAAAGATAAAATCTGATTACACCATATAGCAACAATCTACATTGTTAAAGAAGAAGAAGAAGAGATAATATAGAATTGTAAATAACACTAAAAAGGTAATAAGATATAAAATAAATAAATAAATAAATAAAAAATCATATTGGAACAACCAAACATGAAAGTAATTAAAGTATACAGCGGAATAATATATGAATATTATAGTGAGCAAAGGAAAGAAACAAAAAAGTATACCTCGTTGTAAGCTTCTGCAAATCTTTTATTTCCGACTCTAGGAGATCCAAAGTTGTACATAGTAACAGATATAGCCCCATTTCTAGAGCAAAAAAATAATAGTAAAATTTTAACATACTAGATTATGAAGATATTCAACAGGTAATATGCTAGTTCTCTATGGCAATTAGTTGAAAGGAGTTATTACTCAAGATTTTAAGTAACATCAACAAGAGCACTTCAAAATCCTTAAAATAATACAAGCTAACATCCAAATGAGATAGTCATCCTCTAAATTAGTTATTCAGTTAGAAGCACTATCCAAAGTAAGAAGAATGTGCCCACATTATTTTTATGAACATAGAGACAAGTCTAAGTTACTAGTAGTTAATATACGGTGATCAGAATTGCCATAACGTATCAACAAACCACTCAAACACAGTATGATTTATCATCAAATTCAATAAAGATCTTAAAGCATGCCATCTTATGAAATACCGGCATCTATGATACCATGGATACATGACCTTCACAAAGCATATAGCATAAAAAGAGTGAACTCACTTTGCCAATTGAGTTGATGAAAGCTCGAGAGAAAGTAAAGTTGCTAAAGCACCACCAAGACTATGACCAGTGCAATAAATATGCCATTTATTTTGTGGTTGTTCATCATCATCCCTGCATCACATTGAATAATCATATAAACCTGAGGAACATCACTGCAATCTTGCTTACATAGCTATGAGTTGCATGTGTACCACTGACAGAAACAAGCAACTGACTAAGAAGATGAATAAATAATTTTAATTCCCCTTTTAGCAATTAGACATCAAGATGAAGACGTTTTTGAATGACTTACATGATACCAACAGCTTTCTTGATTAGAGCCATAATTCTGGTTCTAACTGAATCATATGCACTCAGAAATCCACTATGAACCTAAATTGACCATTCAACATTAGCAAAATATGGAATGATCAGAAGATCAGGCAACCATCTAACAGCAAGAAATTAAAAATGAGTCATACTTGAACTTCTTCCTTAAAATCTCCACCAATTCTTTCAGGATTTAACCTGTAAGAACAGCATTTTGAAAATTAATCATCTCAAATGCATTCATACTGAAAGTCACAAACCCTCCATGAGAGGACACGAACAGCTAAATATCACACAGATACACACACAAAACCCCAATTCACTGCACCGCTTCGAAGAATGGCACTAATACGTTAATCAAATACTTTACCCAGCAGGAGCTAGCATTAGATCAGTCCGCAAGTCCTTCCATCTTGCCTAAAAGTTCAGCAGTTAGATTAATTAAATCAAGAAATACAATGCACTTCAACATGAGCAATTATTAGTAAACAACCTACTTGTTCAGTACCCCTGAATGCAACAACTAATCTTTTCCTCGTACAATCACGCCAAATTGCTACCTGCAGCCTCTTAACTTTATACATCCACAGGAAATCATACAATACTGAGTTCTAATCTATTTACTTGGCAAGCTTGAGCCAGAAAATTACCTGTGTATCTGTAGTTGAATTATCCAAAAAACAGAGCTTCTCAAAATCTGATTTAATTAAACTTGGCTTTCCTAATGCAGTGGCGAGCATAGCCCAAGCTTCCATGGCAGTTTCAGCAGTTGAAAAAAGCGCCCTTGTCTCTTCAGCTCTCTTTTCATCCAAACCTGCAAGCCCTTCATTCTTCAAAGAAGCTGAGACATCATCATTCTGTTTTGGTAAACTGTCTTTTTTATCTACAAAATGCTCTCCATTCAGTGATTCCTTCTCTAATTGAGGGCTAGCAGCAGACAAAAGCATGAGTGCACTGAAAATAGAATCTGTTTGCTTCAATATGTCCTCAGTTGCCTTCCTAATATCAGGAAGTGAAGACTGGATCTTGCCAATGTTAAGTGGGCTCGAATCCACACCAGAATCATTACTAGAGTCCTTTTCTGGAGTTGCAAGCCCTGATTCAATATAGCCCGCTTCTGCCACTTGCTGTGACTGAAAGCCCATACTTTTTATTAAGTCAAAAGCATCCCATTTCATTTTATCAGGAACAGGGATCCCTACTTTCTGAATCACAATTTGATTGATAACATCAGCAAAACTTCTCCAAAAATCTATGTTTGATTGTGTAATGTCACTAGTATCATTTGATGAGAAATCCTCTGCATAGTTTGCATCACTGAAATTTGGACTTTCCAAGGATCCTTCAGAGAGGTTGTTTGATGATGATGGTGCATCAGACTCACCAGAAGATTCACTTGACCCTTCAGCTTCCTCATGCTTAACAATACTTGAAAACCAATCTTTATGCAAGTATGAATCATTCAAAGATTTTAACTGACCAAAAGCAAATTGCACAAACTGGCGTACTGGCACACTTTCAGATCCAGCAAGCATTTTTATAGCTGAGTCAACACCCTTTTGACTAAGAAATTCAGAAACAAAAGGTATCTGCCACCACTTTTTATCTTCATCAATTTCACCAAAACTCCTATATTTGACCTGAAAAGAATGACATGTGAAAATAAGTTCTTGAATGGACTGATCCTACTCAAATCTTGTCCATATATGACTCTTATGGAAAGTGTTGGTGAAAAAATTTATAGTCATGATGTAAAACAGTAGCCAAAGGTTATCCCTTCATAAAATTAATTACACCCAAAAACAAATGCTTCAGAAATGATAATCTTTCATTCTAAAATATTTTCAATGCTGCGCATTAAAATTTTTATTTCTTCTTCCCATAGTATGTCTGTTCTTCCCCCTTTAGATATCATTTCTTCTTACTCTCCTAAATTGATTAACTACTAAAACTCTACAAGAGCTACTCTAACAGAAAAAAAAGTTCATGGAAACCAGACATATTAAGATTATCCTAAAGTGATCCATACAACAATGAGCATCAAAATTGAAGCAATAGAAATCAGGAAATCCTAGACATGAAATGATTTCAGTGTGAAAGTCTTTTGTATTAGCAAGTAAAGCTATGCGACAAGATTATAACTAAGAAACACAGAGAAAGCGTATTTGTTTTCACCAAAGCCACCAGCTTCATTGCTTTCCAATCTAAGGCACGGGTAATCCTACCACCAGCATATACAATTAAATATCTCATAATAGAGGGTACCTACAATGGCCAGCATTGAATTTGCAAATGACACGAAACATAGTACACACAAGTGCAATAAAGAAGCTCTTAATATCCGGTCCAATTTTTATGGCTTTTTCTATATGACATTTTCCTATTCAATAAAGTAAAGAATTTCTCTACATCAGTACAGAATTATTTAAACCTGATATATAATTTAACAGGAACAATGGTAATATAAAAGATTGAATTGTTGAACATAGATATGATGAATAAAACACTGAATAAAAGGTGTAAATCTTTTCATATGAGTGGCCAAAAATTAGTCGTTACTGTAATTTTTTTTCTACAACCACATTGTTTAATTGCTTCCTAATATTAAAACTTACCTCTAATTGTATCTTTCCACCACCTCCTATGCCTTCCAATTCCAACAGCAACTCATGTGAATTTCCTATCAAAATATACTATTATTATCTCACCACTAAATGAAGTAAATCTCAATCCTTTACTCTTACATTGTCTCTTCTATTAAAAAGATTTGCCTCCAACACCACTTTAAAATCACCCAGATACTTCATACTGGTAGTTGAAAAGAAGAGAGAGTTATTCCTTTAATGCTTAAATGTTCATTAGTAATGGGGACAAATCTAATTGGACAAATTTTGCAACAACAAAGCCTAATCCCAAACATTATATTCTTAAATCAAACAAAAGCAATTCCAAACAAACAAAACATAGCATATTACGGCCAGAAAACATTTTCTTTTCGAAAAAAATCAAAATCTATGATGCTAATTAATGTATAGTTTAAGAGGAGCCAGGCAAGACTCCAGTTTAAATGAATGCATTATAAAAGCCAGCTTATGGAAAGAAGAACAACAAATTAGAGTTATATTCTTACCATCACATAAGGCTCCTAGATCAACGCCTGCATTTCCCATACGCTTGTGTGGAGTAACAAGATTAGCATCCCAAGCTGCCACCTAGAGAGTTCACAACAAATGTTACAGGAAAATAAGTGAATTATACTAACGCTTTCCTTAAACTTGCACAGCTTTCTAAATCTTACTTATTGTTTAATTTATCCACTTTTTGGAGATCACTGCTCAGAATGCAAAATCACATTGTTTGGAATGTGGGAATGGGAGTTCGGGGTTAGAGAGTGGGATGGGGATTAAATTTGGAATTCATAAAAATATAGTCAATCTCTTGTTTGATGTATTGGGGAATTTATAGATAATAGATATATGTTTCTAAGAGACGGCATGCAGCCACTTAAACAATCTACCAGCTTTATGAACTAAACTAGTCCCTCATACAACTCCTCCGATACTTCACTGGCAAACAACCAGGTGATATCCATTGATCATCATAGAGCTTATTCATTTCCATGAGAAGAGAATAAAGTTGATAAGATGTAATGCTATATGAGAAGAAGCTAAAGGATTGACCCACATGGGTTAAAGTAGACAAATTTATATACTTTAGGCTATCAAAAGTTTGATGCATTTTTCTGGAGTAAGAGGTGCAAGCAGCAAAAGAAGTCACCTAAATTATAACTTTATATAAGTTTGAGAAAACCTGATGCTGGACACTCAAGTAGATAATATTTATCTACAAACATCTTAAAACAGTAGTCAATATCAATTATTTATCCAGATTGCAATGATTCCAGCAAAGTTGTTCAACATTATCCCTACATAATTTTAATAAGGCAACTTCAAGTATCTTTCAATAATAAAATTACATTTAATTCAACACCAGAAAAACAGTAAATTGATCTTCAGTGTAATTTTACCTGAAGAAATGCATTGGGTGAAAGCTTGATATTTACAACAAATTCCTCGTTCCATGTTGGATCTTTTGTGCTAAAAACATCAAAAAGCAGAATAAAATTAAAGTTCTCAAACAAGTAGTCATATATAAAGGCCATTAATCATTAATATTTGTAGTATTAGTGGTATATGTTCTTTCATACATATCAATCCAGGTGTTGCATTCTAAAAGAAACATAAAATCAATTGCAACAATTCACCAACTCCCATATCTGAAAAGATGAGGCTATTAGAAATTTGCGCTGCAGAATAAAAGAGATCATTTGGAAAGGAATTGACCTACCCCCATTTTGTTTTGCTCTTGAGCACTTGACCGTCAAACTCAATGACAACATATGGATCGCTAGTTCCCTGGCATAAAACAAATGTGTTGAAAGAGGTGGGGGATGAAGTATGAAGAAAATATTATCCAAAAACCGAAAAAGAAACATAAAGCTAAAGGAAAAGGCACATAGTACATTTAATAATAAAATAAATAAATAAAATAAAATAAAATAAATAAAAAAAACATGGAATTTGTAATACATATTTATAATTCACAGATAAGCCAAAGTCACAAATTAAAGCAGAAGTGATCAGAAGATTACAAACCCATGGATCCATGGCTGGTAGATTACAGCCTTTCTTCAACTTTATGAACAACTGTCCATCATATATTTCCCGAACAAATGATCTGCAATTATGAAATTTCTTACATTTCAGTTATTTGATCAAAGTAAATCTTTTTCCTATTTCTTGTGAGTTGTTCATTTATAATACATAAATTGTCGCAAGGGTATTATCCTAAAAAAAGTTAAGATAATTGGCTCTTTCATATGCAGTTTGAACCCATATTACAGAACTACACCACAAAATAAATTGGTAGCATGGAGAAAACTGCTTTCAAGTAATCAGAAAAGTACTTTAATTCACCAATATACTTCCTCACTCAACAAGTCTATTTGTGCCTTCAATTCATAATATTTAAGCCATTCTCAACACAGTGGTGCTTCAAAAAAAAACATTACTGCATTAGTTTTCTAACACCAAAACCTTGTTAAAACAACAAGAAATCCTACAAAAGTTGAGAGTGAAACAACTGTGCAACAATCGTGAATTAGTGAGATAGGTACTAGCACAATAAATGAATGAAACTGATGCTAAAGTCACAAGAGAGATTGAGAATGGTAACGATAACAATATAAAAGACACCGACAATATGACCATAAGTAATAACAAAGAGAGTAGCGGACTAGTATAAGGCCCTGTTCTCTTCAATTTTAAAAAAAAAAATATTCAGTTTTTAGTTCAGTAAAATAAACTAAGTAATAATATTTAATCAATAGAAGATAGTAACTTTAAAGAGAATATAATAGAGAATGTCGGTAAAAATAATTTCAATTCAATAAAATTAATTTAACATCAACAAAAATTGTTTTACTTGGGCAAAAAATAAGGGGAAGAAAAGAGGGCATAAGTTAACTTTAAAACAACTGGAAATATCATCTTCTTGAGGATATAGTTAACAATTGACTAATATGAGCAATCATTCAAGCAATTAGTCTCTTATACAACCATCACAGAATAATAAACTCGAGAAAATGATCACGCACTCGGAAAGATAAACCGTCGTACAACCAGCAGCATCGGTTTCTCGTCGTCCAATATTATCCTACACAACATAAAAAATTTCAATCAAATTAAACATTCCTCCACAAATTTAGAATTTCAAATGGATCTTATCCAAAACTACCTAATCAAATTTACTCAACTTAACAAATATTGTACTTCGTATAACTGCAAAATTCCTAATAAAAAATGATGTAACAAACTAATACTACAGAGGTAGTATAATGATATAATTGGAAGAAAATTACAGGAGGAGAAGTATAAGCTTCGAAAGCAAAACCGGCTAATATGACCGCAAGATTAATATCAAACGCAGGACGCTCAATTTCCTCCACAATCTCGACCTTATCAACGTGCAAATTCGATTTGCAAGAACAATACAGAGTGCAATTTCGCGTTCTAAAATTCCCAAATTCGGAGCCAAAAACCCTAATTTTAGTGGAAGGAAAAAGAGGTTGAAGTTGAAATCGAGGAAGTTTAGAAGCTGTGATCGATCGATTGCGTTGGAGTTTGAAGGAGAGAGAAAATGGATAGTGAAGAAAACGGAGGTGTAAGGAAGCAGCAGTCATGGCTGACAATGGACTGAATGGAGGTGAGAGAGTCAGAGCCACAAAATTGATTAGCGTAACGGTCAAAAAATAAGAGGGGGAATGATACCACTAACGGGAGCTGATATATAGACTTAGCCCTGTTTGGTAGTAAGCTTATTGGCGGTATATTAGCTTATTTGACTAACTTTAGCTGATTGACTAGTCAAACAAGCTAATACAAGTGTTTGATAGTAAGCTTATTGAAAAAGTTTATTCCACTAAATAAGCTCTTTTTGAAAAAGCTCACTTTAGAAGCTTTTTCAATTAGTTTATTCATTAATTATTGTGAAATGACATTTATAACCTCATTTAATTTAAAATTCTATCTAAACTACCTACCCCACAATTAGCTTATTGGTCATTTCACATACTCAATTACCTTTAAGCTATCAGCTATTTACCAAACACTTTTATATAATCAGTTAATACAATAAGTTAGTCAAATCAGTTAATAAAATCAGCTAGTCAAAATCAGCTAACTCAATCAGCTTTCAGCTTTCTCCCAAACAGGGCCTTAGTCTATGTGTAGCCCCACATAGACAACCAATAATATTGCAACACATCAGTTTGCTAAAAAATTGATAAAAAGAAAGTTGAGCGGGAAAATTAAGCTTTAAAAGTTTGTGTTGTGACTTGTGAGTGTCCCGCCTAAGGAGAGAGGAGCGCTAAAAGTGATGATTTTATCCCGCCATTTTCATAAAAAAAAATAATAATAAAAAAATTACTTCTTCTCGAAGGTAGTTAAGTAGTTTTAGAAACCATTTGTATGGCAATGACAAACAACGGTGAAGAAAGTCATTGATTTGAAGCTGAAGAGTTTCATTTGATAGCTGACATTCGAAACCATTTTTTGGCGACATCGAAACCAATTCACCAACAATCACATACCCACTCTTTCTTCTCAAATGTTTTCAACTACTATAGTTACATAGAACTCATCTTCTAAAAGATCTACAATAATTAACTTATCTAATTCACAAACTCTTATCTAAATTTAGAAACTCGTTTCAAGTTGAAAATCAAATATTATACAACCACTGCTAAGAATTTTTGGAACATAATTGACCAACAAATATCATAACAATTTGTGATATTTATGTCCATAAACAACCACAACTAAGAATTTTATATGAATTTTGTTTATAAAACATTCTTTTTTATACTAATATAATACAAATAAATAATACTAAAACAATCAGTGTTGATACTAAAATAATACAAATGATGAATTACAAAATATTTTCAAAACAATTTCAATACTACAACAATACATTTGGTCTCCGTCGTCTTTGTCGCTCTCTCACCCGTGCCTTTTATTTAACCCACCATTGTTTCAGACCATCTTATGGCCTACATCGCTCTCTGATTTCGCCGACCACCGTTCATACTCTAAACCATTCTCTCTCATTAAATCAACCATCGACCCTTTATTTCCTCTCAACCACCTTACTCACCTTAAAGCCACCTTCGTCGACCTTCGCCTTAAAGCAACCGTCGTCCTCCATAGTTTCTTCTCGCAAATCCTCCAACATTATTCACAGCCAAAAGTACAATTAAATTCAAATTAAGAATTCAAAATTCAAAATTTTTCATTTGCAAAACTTTCAGCGAAAATTTTGAAAATATTGAAGTGGGACCAAGTGGGCCAACTGTTCCAACCAATAAAAACCCTTGTCTATGTGGGGTACACATAGACTATGTCTATGTGTACCCTTTTCGACCACTAGCCACTACCCGGTATAGGTCGCCTTGCCCAATACCAAGTGACGTCAACTTTAT